>OY982586.1:10364281-10775981 GCA_963859945.1 Euplagia quadripunctaria
TAGCGCGCGTGTGCGATTGTAGCAATCAATATAATCAATTAAAATAATCTTTAATTGCACCTACTTCTTCTTTTCTCTGCATTACCCAATGGTTGACTGGTAGAGAATGCCTTAGGCATTATGTCCGCCAATGTACCAAATGTGCATAAAGTTATAAATAAATAAATAAAAATAAATATGGGCTGGCAGTGAAATCCCTCGAAAACTCAACTGTTGTGGGCAGTCCCAGAATGATAGCTAGAATAGATTGGACTGAACTACCGGACATCATATTCAACGGTACTGCAGTACCAATGAGTACCTGTTCAGGTGCCTGACGTTTTAATTACCGCAATCGAAACGATATGTTAAATGTTGCATGTCTTCGTGGTCATCGATATATCGTCGGTAGCTTTAAGTTTAATTTTATAATTGTCACCTTGTATGGACTTTGAGCTTTACAACGACATTACAAGTTCAGTTCACATCTCTGCCGTTTTATTTGCTAAAATCCGAGTTAATCCCCCACATGGTCCTTACCGAAGCCGGATTTATATTACAATTATTGAGGATTAGCAGTTATTCCCGGAAATCAGCAAATATTGAAGATTACAAAATATCTCACAACAAGTAATACGAGCGGCCAGTGGACTGGGTACATTTAACAACGGTGTTAAGTTTATTACGTATTATATCGTCACCCAACACTCAATCAGGTATTGTGTAGCCTAAATTAAGGATAATACAAGGTTAGTGTATAAGTTTTACCTTTATACTTACTTTTCATTAGGTATCAATTACGTAGTCATTGTAAAAAATTTAGATTGATTTTGTGTGTAAAACATTTATTAGGCAATATTTACAGTATTTATACTTAAAATAGTATAGTAGACAATTTGTGCTACATATTTTATTGTAATTTGCTTTAATTTCGTCTAAATTAACTACTAAGATCCTAATTAATTATACATATAGACGTAGGTAGGCAGATACTTAGTACAATATTGAGTGTTAGATATTTGTAAAACTTGTTAATTCAACCGTGTTAGAGTACAATTAGGGAATTTTCTAGTAATTAAATATAGTTAGTTAAATTTATTATTGTATAAATTCCAGGTCGACGACACTCGTTTCCCAGTATGTACGATGAACAGGAATTAGTAAAAAAGCGAGGAAGCTTTAAGGGTCGTTTAACTATTTTCATTAAATACCTTGACGGATTGAATGATAAAAAACTAAGCAGTTGTGACATCACCGAGTTACAGCTGCGCTCAGGGAAGATCGAGTCGTTGTACGAACAATACGATGAGGTACAGTTACGTCTGGAATGTATTACTGATAATGTTAATGCTCAGTTAACCGAGCGGTCGGAATTTGAATCTCTTTATTACAATGCCCTGTCTAGGTCACAGGAAATATTAAATAAATATAACAAAGATCGTGATTCGTCGAACAGTGAAAAGGGTACCCGTGTTAGCGTTTGTAAGCCGGTTAAGTTACCCACTATACAACTGCCTAAGTTTAGTGGGTCGTATAGCAATTGGTTGGAATTTCGTGACACTTTTACTAGCCTCATTCATTCTAATGACGAGATAGACGAAATTAACAAATTTCATTACTTGAGAGCATCCCTGGAGGGGACTGCTGCTGTCGTCATCCATTCAATTGAGTTTTCTGCTAGAAACTACATAGTGGCGTGGCAGTTACTGTGTGAGCGATTCGACAATAAGAGATTGTTGATACAAAACCATATAGCAGCATTATTTAATATTGAAAATATTACGAGGGAATCTTCTATCGCTTTAAAAGGATTAATAGATCAGTTAAATAAAAACCTACGTGCCTTAGAATCTTTAGGTGAGCCTATTAAGTACTGGGACACTTTGTTGATTTATATTTTAACTCGTAAGTTAGATCAAAAAACTTATCGTGAGTTTGAAGAGTACAAAGGCCGGTTAGATAAGGACAGCACAATAACATTAGCGGTATTTCTTCAATTTATGCACACACGCGCTGATTTACTCGAAACATTGGAGTTATCACGGCATAACATATCCCATACTGTTTACACACAACCACATATTAAATCTAGTTCTAACATTAAAGCAATGTTCACCACACAAAGTCCTCATAATAATGATGCAGGTAGTTCCGAAACGTCTCACAGACCGTGTCCTAAATGCAAGGACAATCATAAGTTGAATAATTGTCCACAGTTCCTTGCATTGCCAATAGAAGCTCGGCTTAAATTATTACCGAGTTTTAAAGTCTGTTATAATTGTTTTCGTATAGGACATTTTGCCAACCAATGCAAGAAATCGGGTTGCAAGTTATGTAAGCGTAGGCACAATACACTAATTCACACATCAGACTTTAAAAACACTGCTCACACTCGTAATAGTAATGAAAACACGTCATGTAATGATTTGTTATCCCCATCAACGTCTTCGCCGTCTGTCGTCACAGGTACGAATAACGTTACATTGTCCGCGCATATTGCATCGCCCGAGCCCTGCGCCGGCGATGAGTGTCGCAATGGTAAACAACACGAAGTGTTATTGTCTACCGCTTTAATTAAGGTATACGATAATAAAAATCTCGAATATATCGTGCGGGCCGTGCTTGACAGCGGCAGCACGTCGTGTTTTATGACAGAACGTCTTTCTAAGCGTTTGAACATAATGAGTAGTCACATAGATGGGTCTATATATGGAATTAATAACATATCTTCTCGTGTAGGTAAAATATGTAACATTCAGATTGCGTCGCTTAGTAACAGTTACAGTACAAAGTTACTTTGTTTTGTTTTACCATCGATTACGAGTGTCGTGCCCTGTCGTGAAGTGGATGTATCGAACCTTGACATTCCTAGTAATATTCATTTAGCTGACCCTTCGTTCTACAAGCCTTCAGAGGTGGATATTTTAATTGGTGCCGATTTATTCTGGGACTTGGTAGGTACACAAAGGATACAGCTGGGCAGGGGAAAGCCAGTATTGTGTGACACCAGATTAGGCTGGATTGTGTCTGGCCCCATTAGCCACAATAATAATAGGAAATGTATACCACGTGACATTAGATGTAATTTCACTCAAACTAGTTCTTATAGTCACAATAATTTAGAAAAGATTCGTTCCGATTTAACACGCTTCTGGAATATTGAGGAGGTAATTGCGCCGTCTTCCAACTCTAATTATAATTACTTACCAGAAGAGAAGTTATGCGAGGAACATTTCATTAAACACACTACGCGGCTACCTAATGGTAGATTTTGCGTACGTATCCCCCTCAAACAGGATCCCTCTGTTCTAGGAAATTCGTTTAAAAGGGCTTCGAATTGTTTATTTTCCCTAGAACGTAGGCTGAAGGCTAACCCTGACCTTAGTGAGCAATATCATAATTTTATGACTGAATACGAGTCGTTAGGTCATATGACAGAAAATAAGGAACTTGGTTGTAGTTCTCGTGGCTATTTTATTCCTCACCATGGGGTACGTCACGAGTCTAGCAGTACGACTAAACTGCGTGTGGTTTTTAATGCCAGTTCCCCAACGTCATCGGGTATTTCTCTTAATGACATACAGATGGTAGGTCCCACAGTTCAGGACGATTTAGTCTCCATACTTCTTCGGTTTCGGCAACACAAATACATCTTGTCAGCCGATGTGGAGAAAATGTATAGACAAGTGGCTGTTCATCCATCTGATACACACCTACAGAAGGTCCTCTGGCGTAGAGATACTGATGCTACCGATTCTGTCAAAGTTTTCACGCTTAATACTATTACATACGGCATGGCTAGTTCGCCCTTTCTTGCGACACGTTGTCTGAAGCAGATTGGCATTGAGTGTAAGGACGATAAGGTTGCGGAGATTATTAAACGTGATTTCCATGTCGATGATATGCTTACGGGAGGGGATGATTTAAATGAAATGTTGCTAATTCGTACACAGGTTACTGATGCGCTCGCTTCAGCTTGTATGCCACTTAGAAAATGGAGGTCAAATGAGTCTACATTAGTTTCTGGACCTTCTCAGTTAGCCCTAGATTTAAGCATGGAGTCTAGTGAGCATAATAGGTTGTTAGGACTTGATTGGTATTCGAATACTGATGACTTAGGTTTTTTGAGGTGTACAAACCTGCCGTCTAAGGGTGGTAGTACAAAGCGTGAGTTACTCTCTGTAATTGCCCGTATTTTTGACCCTCTTGGCCTTCTATCCCCTTTTGTGATCCTGATGAAAATGCTATTGCAGAGCATGTGGTTAGATAAACTATCTTGGGATGAGCCCTTAAGGCCTAAACTGCTTCACAAATGGGATGCTATTGTTAAATCTTTACCACTTTTAAATAATTTTCGTGTTCCTCGACTTGTAGTTTGTGACTTGTTCAAAATATTAGAACTCCATGTATTCACAGACGCCTCTGAGCGCGCCTATGGTGCGTGCGTCTATGTCCGTAGTGTAAACGCTAGCGGTGAGTGCATGGTTCGTTTGTTAGTGTCTAAAAGTCGCGTGGCACCCTTAAAGCCCACTACAATCCCCAGATTAGAGTTATGTGGTGCTTTATTGGGAGCTCGTTTGTATGAAAAGGTTTCTAATTCACTGCGAGTGAAGATCAGTCGTTCTTACTGTTGGACCGATTCCACAATAGTTTTAGGATGGTTAAAAATGTTACCCTCCAGGCTCCAACCGTTTGTGCGCAATCGCGTTGCAGAGATCTTAGATAGGTCGGGTAACTGTACATGGCGACACGTACCAACTGACAAAAACCCAGCTGATCTAATATCTAGAGGTGTAGACGTTAATACCCTTAAGTGTTTGACTCTGTGGTGGAGTGGTCCCGATTTCTTACGGCTGGACCAGGTTGATTGGCCGTCTCAACTCCACTATTCAGAAACAGAGCCATTACCCGAAACTCGATCTCATGTTTCATTGAGCACTGTTGTCACAAATGATACCTCTAATACAATTATAGACTTCAAGCGATTTTCTAATTATTCACGACTTGTGCGCTGCATGGCTTATGTACTTCGGTTCATAAAACTTTGTAGGAAACGGCCGGTATGTAGTAAATTCTTAACACAAGACGAATTACAAGATGCTTTAAATATTTTAATTATTAGATCTCAAATTAAATCATTTCCCGAGTACAGTTTATTAATTAAAAAACAAAATTTACCTTCAAAGAGCGCCCTTATGAAATTTAACGTTTATTTAGACAACAATAACATTATTCGTGTAGGGGGACGCTTAGATAATTCACTTTTCTCTTATAATAAAAAACACCCTATACTGTTACAGTCCAGTCATGAATTCACAAAATTAGTATTTGATTTCGAACACAAACGGTTGATGCACGCTGGCCCACAGTTGTTGTTGGCATCAATAAGAGAGTCATACTGGTCTTTAGGTGGCCGAAATTTAGCGAAGGCTTGTTTTCACAACTGTATACGATGCCGTCGCATGAAGGGGTGTGTTGTTACCCCCATAATGGGTAACCTCCCGCAGCAGCGGCTCCTTCCAGGTGGACATCCTTTTGAAACCTGCGGTGTGGATTATTCTGGTCCGATATTGTGTGCTAGTCGCCAAGGGCGAGGATGTAGGTTAGTAAAAGTGTATGTAGCTATATTCGTTTGCTTTGCCACAAAGGCGATCCATTTAGAGCTAGTGGGTGATTTATCTAGCAACACTTATTTACTGGCCTTATATCGGTTCATTTCGCGGAGGGGTAAACCCGTCAATATTTATTCCGATAACGGTACTTCATTTGTAGGTGCGTACAACGACCTTTCGAAGTTTTTAAAATCCAATTGCGATGCCTTATCGGAAAAGGTAGCTAATGATGGGATTAATTTCCACTTCATTCCTGCGTATGCGCCACATTTTGGCGGACTCTGGGAAGCGGGGGTTAAGTCGACAAAGTATCATTTACAGCGAGTGTTGGGAAATTGTCACTTAACCTACGAAGAACTTAACACCACGTTAACCCAAATTGAGGCAATATTAAATTCGCGCCCGTTAACGCCGTTGTCATCCGATCCTGCAGATTGTACACCACTCACTCCGGGACATTTTATTGTGGGTCGTCCGTTAACATCTGTACCCCAACCAGACTATTTGAACCACTCCGTCAACCACATGACTCGTTTTCAACGGATTGAGCAGCTCCGCCAACATTTTTGGACTAGGTGGAGTATGTCTCTGAGTTACAGCAGAGAACTAAGTGGCGTTCCTGCAAGGACGAATTGAAGTTGGGTACTTTGGTGGTCATCAAGGAGGATAATTTGCCTCCTCTCAAGTGGCGTTTAGGAAGAATTGTTGCTGTACATGCTGGAGCTGACAACGTTGTTCGCGTTGCTGACATCCGGACGTCTGTAGGAGTCGTACGAAGAGCGTTTAATCGGATCTGCCCGTTACCCGTGTGTTCTTCAATTGATGGTTGAAAGCGCACCTTTCAACGTCCGGGGGCATGTTCAGGTGCCTGACGTTTTAATTACCGCAATCGAAACGATATGTTAAATGTTGCATGTCTTCGTGGTCATCGATATATCGTCGGTAGCTTTAAGTTTAATTTTATAATTGTCACCTTGTATGGACTTTGAGCTTTACAACGACATTACAAGTTCAGTTCACATCTCTGCCGTTTTATTTGCTAAAATCCGAGTTAATCCCCCACAGTACCTGTGTTAAAAATCTAGGAATTTTCATTGATAATACTTTATCCTGGGGCCCCAAATTACGTGACGTCAGTCGCAAATTGTTTGCATCGGCAGATTCCTTGCGAAGACTGCTCAATTTTCTGCCAACGGTCACTAAAATTGCATTAGCGCAATCCCTCCTTTTTCCTGTACTCGACTATGCTGATGTCAGTTATCTTGATATCACTGAAGAGTAACCTGATAAACTTGAGCGCCTCCAAAACTTTTTTATTAGATTTATATTTGGATTACGCAAATATGATCATGTATCTGATATTCGAAAAATGCTCAAGTCGCTCCCAATTCGCCTTCGACGGAATGCTCATATTCATTCCATACTTTATAGCATTTTATTTCAAATCGTACTCCAATTTATTTAAAAGAACGCTTTATGTTCATCAATGACACACATTCAAGATCCTTGAGGTCATCTGAATCTCTTGAACTGGCAGTACCAACTCACTCGACTAAGTTCTACGATAAATCGTTTACTGTGCAGGCTGTTTGACTATGGAATGCTCTGCCTGTATCTATTAGACGTGCCCAAACATTGCCTGTCTTCTTCCTAATCTATTCTTTGTTTAAAATACATTATGTATTAGAGGCTGAATAGGATACAACACTACTACTTATATATTTTCTATGGGACACTTTTTAAAAACGTCATATTTTTAAAAGAATCGTGTCGTAATTCATATGGTAATTATATTTTCAGAAATAAAATTAATAAACATTAGTTTTATAAGATTTAACTTTCATAAAAAATAAATTTAAATCCATCATAGGCTTAGAACTAAACTCTGACAAATGCGAAATTTTTATTTGTGACAAAACAGACAGACACTCGACTGTACAGGAATTTAATTCAATGGCACCTAACATTAAAGTTTTAGAAAAAACGTCTCTCCGCCTTCTTGGGTCCCCGGTCTTGGAAGATGATTTTCAATCTTTCATAGAAGACAAAATTAAAAATTTTGGTGATTTTTCGGATCGTTTACTTAAAATTAATGTCCATTCGGCTTTTACTATACTCCGTTTTTGTCTTTTCGTACCAAAATTTACTCATGCCCTTCGATCATCGCAACTTTGGAAACATTTAACACTTTTAGAAAAAAATTACAAAATTATTCAATTTAATAATAATTCATGTAGATATTAAATAAAACTACGGCCATCGTCCTACAGATGCAAAACAGTGGCATAGAAGATTAGGGCTAGGATTAGGATTTATAGTTGATGAGTGTACTTTTAATAATTTTTATGATTTTAAAAAGTTACAAGAAAATTGGGGTTTCAGTAAAACCAAAGATGGGAAAAATGTTTGATGGAATGATATAAAAATGATTAAGGTGACAAAAGATAACCCATTTTCTTTTTTTATTAAAGAATCATACAAAGAGCCGAATTTTTCTGAAGTATGTGTTCGAAACAGGCGAACTAAAATGTTGCCTTTAAACCAATTATCACTAGATAAGGCTTATACAGGCAAACAAGAGCTGAGCGAAAATAAAAAAAAAGATTTACACGACTTAATTGATAAGAATCTGATACCTAATTTTTATTCTGATTTTTATGATTCCATTCTATAATGTACCTTACACAATGGAATCATAAAAATCAGGAACTAGGACACTGATTTAAAATGTGTATGTATGTTATAAAACTAATGTTACATTTTGTGTTACTTTTATTGAATAATTATGTAAGACTAATATGCAGCTGTGATTTTTTTTATAGTTACACAAAACTAGTTTTGTGTTTTACACTACTAGTTTTTTTTATGAAACCTTTGTGTGGAAATGATTCGATATTTCCAATGGATATTTCTAATTTGGTAAACGATAAAAGAGGCCCATGGAACTGATTTAAACCAAAGCTTATTAATTAAGAATATTGTGATACAGATTATATCATTTAATTTCGTTAAAATTATAAACTTATGTTAGTTTTATTGATTATTATCTAATTAAAATATAAAAAGTATTGTAGACAGTAAAGAATTTATGAAGCAGTTGAAAAATAATAATGTTCAGTAAATAGATGCCTTTATTGATAAAAATATTAAAAACAACGCCTACTGTTTATAAGCTCAGAAGGTATTTCTCCGACAGAAGAGAAGATTTAATGTATAAAAAAATACCCACGACCAAAAACAATAGAAGATTTACGTCGCTTTATTGGAATGTTAAACTTTTACCGTTTAAATATACCACACGCGGCTGAACATCAAAAACCATTAAATAACTACTTCCATAATGCAAAGAAGAACGATAAAACTCAAATACAATGGACAACAACGGCAGAACAAGCTTTTGAAAAATGTAAACAAGACATAGAAAAAGCAGTACGCCTCGCTTACCCGTCCCCGAGCAAACCATTCGTATTGATGACCGACGCTTCGAACACCTGCGCCGGCGCCGCTATACAGCAAAAGATTAACGGTGTATGGAGACCACTAGGATTCTTCTCTAAGAAGTTTAGCGACGCTCAACAAAAGTATAGCACATACGATAGAGAGTTGCTTTCCATATATATGGCTATACGTCACTTTCGGCCCGTATTTGAAGGACGTGAATTAATTGTACACACAGACCACAAGCCATTGATCCATGCATTGACGGCAAACAGTAAGACAGAAACACCGCGACGGACCCGATACTTAGAATATATCGGACAGTTTACGTCCAATATTCAACACGTAGCGGGTAAAAACAATCAAGTTGCCGACGCACTTTCACGAGTTGAAACCATAACTTGCCCCACTCCAATTGATTACGACGAGTTAAAAAAAAAAACAAAATGAAGACGACGTTTTAAAAGCCTTAGAGAGAAGCGGAAACTTCAATTTAAAAAAAATCGCAACTCCATTTTCAAATATCGAAATCACCTGCGAGTTGTCAACAAAAACAGCGCGACCATATTTACCACCTGATTTTAGAAAAGACGCATTCCACGCGATACACGACCTTAGCCACCCAGGAATAAATATATAAATAAATAATATATAATAAAATTAATTACCGAGCGATACTTCTGGCCTTCTATGAACAGCGATGTAAGCATATGGACTCGAACCTGCGACCCATGCCAGCGAGCGAAAGTACAACAACACACAAAGTCGCCCGTGGGGAGTTTCGAACAAGTTGATCGACTGAATCACGCACACATCGACATTGTCGGTCCGTTACCGATGTCAGAAGGCTATCGATATCTACTTACCATAATTGACCGAGCTACTAAATGGCCGGAAGCTTGCCCACTAAAGGATATAACCGCAGAAAAAGTCGCTGACGCCTTTTATCAATATTGGGTAGCAAGATTTGGTTGCCCCGTAACAATAACCACGGATCAAGGCAGGCAGTTCGAATCAGATGTGTTTAGAAGACTAATGCATCGTATGGGAATACATCGCACCCGTACTACAGCCTACCACCCGCAAGCGAACGGGATGATAGAACGTTGGCACCGAACGCTGAAGACTGCACTCGCAGCGAGACTTAATTCTACAACATGGACTCAAGAACTTCCTACAGTCTTATTGGGATTACGAGCTTCAATAAAAGAAGATATAGGCGCTAGTACAGCCGAGTTGTTATACGGCCAAGGCTTGCGATTACCTGGAGAATTTTATGATGAATCCAATAAACATAAAGATACATCTTCCAACCTCATGGAAAGACTGAATATAGCATTAAAGAAAGCCCAGGCACAAAGGATCTCCAACCGGTCAAAGGCGACATTCATTCACGGCGAACTATATAAATGTTCACACGTATATATTCGCAATGATGCAGTCAACAAGCCTCTAACACCCACTTACGACGGGCCGTACAAAGTTATGAATCGCCAAGATAAATACTACACTGTGCAGTTACGCAACAGAAGTGCCAACATATCCATCGACAGATTGAAACCAGCTTTTCGAATGAACACGGAATCCGAAACATCTATAAATGATGATACATATATCACTAGATCAGGGAGGATATCGAAACCCTCTGTACGCTTTCGCTAGCGGGGGAGTGATGTAGTAGTACACCTACATAATAAACAGCGCACTTGTCCTACCGACAAACAGCTGTTTTGTGATCGGACGTCGCGCGCGCCGATGATTCATACGGAGGGGGCGCGGCCGAGCACTGCGTCGACAGCGACATTCCTCGGTGCGAGACAGAGAGCGACGTGTCTCACTCTAACATCGTATGATCCTTTTCGAGTTATACCCTATTTATTTTACATGTAAAAAGCTATGTATAAAAGAACGCACATACTAAAATATAGATTATTCTGCCATTGCTGTTTTCATTGTATACTCCTAAAATGCTAATGTTTCCTTATCTGTTACGAATACGTCATTGAAGAATGAAAATGTTAGTTGTACTTCCGTACTTCTACCGACCGCCTATGTGTATGCATTTAACTGCAGCGGACAACAAAATAAGTTACGTGTCTTTTTAGATACTGGTTCAATGTCTAATTTTATTACAAAGGCATGTTGTGAATGCTTAAATTTACCTATTTCACCCAATCCGTGTGTTGTAAGGGGAATAGGTCACTCGGAAAGTAACTCGTATGTGTTAGTAACATTTAAAATCCAATTTCGCTTTGACGCCCGCTATACCTACCATATCAAGGCCTTAGTTATAGACAACATCACAGATTATTTACCGAGCTGCCGCATTAATATAACGCGACTGCCTAACTTACGCGACATACCTTTAGCGGATGATAGTTTTTTCATTCCGTCAGAAATAAATTGTTTGCTTGGTAATGAGTTGTTCCCGCATTTAATTGGTAACAATAAAATTAGTTTTACGCCGCCTTCAGTCGTTGCCATGGAGACAACGCTCGGTTATATAATGATGGGTAGGGCTCAGTGTGATAACACCGAGTTAAGCACGCGTAAAAATAACAATAAAGTTTTTTTTCTGTCATTCTCAAACTCAAAAGTTAGACGAATTAACGCAACGCTTCTGGGAACTTGAAAAGGTACCTAATAAAGTTCACTTCGGTCCGGATGATGAACGTATTTTTCAGGCAACGTACTGAGACAACAGTCCGTGCACCTTAAGACGCATCCGTTAGAAATGCGTGCCGATTCTTTTTTTTTTTTTTTTGTGTATGATTTATGGCTGTTGGCCGCAGATGGCCTCGACAACCTTACGCAGGCTTTCGGTGAGCGCTGAGGGCTCTCAACCGTTCTTATTAAGCAACGTTGCCCAAGGGCACCCCCTGTGGGGTACGAGCCTCGGCTTGGGGCGTTGCTGGCAAACTAGGGCGACTTAGACCCACATTTAAAAAGTCCGGCGGCGGGGTCGGAATCGCGGACGATTTGTGTTAGCTTCGCGAGCTGTGTACGCTCTACGTTGAGCGACTGTGATAGGATCATCTAGCTCTCCGAGAGCATGTTTAGGTCTGCGGATGCGTGATATTCGGCTGGGTGTGTAATTTACAGCCTATGGATCCTGTGTTTCCTAGCGTGTCCGAAGACTACACTGCCATATATCATGATGGGCCTAATACAAGCTGTGTAAAGTCGGACTTTACTCCTAAGCGACAACTTTGAACGGGCGTTCACTAAGCTATGGAGGCGTCCTAGCACGAAGGCGGCCCGGTTACGGACCGCCTTTATGTGAGGTCGGAAGGATAGCCGGTCGTCGAGGATTACACCTAGATATTTGGCTTGCCTTGCCCAAGGGATAGGCGTGTCAAACATCCTTATCTGAGGGATCTGCTCCAAGGGATACAGGCGGAGTTGTCTTCTGTGAAACAAGACCCCCTGGCTCTTCTCGGGGTTTACTTCTATTCGCCATTTCCGAAACCACGCGCCTATGATGTTGGCTGCGGATTGGAGTTTTTTGACTACTGATGATCGGTCTCTACCTGAGTAGTAGATGGCTGTATCGTCTGCGAAAAGTGCTGTCTGCACGTACCGATGCGTCGGGATATCGCTGGTGAACAGCGTGTATAGGAGCGGTGAGAGTACGGACCCTTGCGGGACGCCTGCACGGATGGGGTAAGGTGAGGATAGTGATCCCTCGACGCGGTAACGGAAGCTTCTATTTGACAAGTAGTCTCGTATGATGAGTACGAGTCTGTGCGGCACTCCTATGGTGTATAGCTTGTAGATCAAGCCGTTGTGCCACACTTTGTCGAAAGCTTTCGCTACATCGAAGAAGAGGACCCCTGTGAATAGGTTCCGTTGGAGCCGATCGCTGGTGTATGGTGTATTCTAAGATGCGGTGCGTGCCGATGCAACGGAGCGGCCCGTTTTATACTTTCTAAGCGTGGTGGGAGGTAGGTGGGGGCTGTCTGGTGCACGTGCTGCCAGCGCATGATATCGCTGTCTCTTTCTTGCACAAAATGTCAGCTGCCGCCGTCATGTTTATGTTGATTGTTTATTATATTAGTAATAAACAACCAAGCTTAAATTAAAATTATATTTACTAGCATTTCAATTAAAATGTGTTTGAATTAGTTCTTCCCGAATACGCCTGGCCTCTACCTAGAAATCTTAATTTTCTTCCTATTGGATATTGTTTTACATGGTATCATGTAGTGGCGGCTATTGTAATCTAAATCCAATAGGTTATGAGCCCAGTGCCAAAGATTAGGTTAAAACCGGCGGCCACCAAAGAAAGGCTTAGCTACTAGAGCACGTACGTCGACGTCCAATGAACGAATCATTGGTTCATTAACTATGAATCTACTAGTTGAATCATTCGATTAGAAGATCGATGCTCGATGGCGTATACGGCTCAACTAGTACGTTCATACCTTGAACCGTTCACGTAGACTTGCAACGCTACGACCATAGACCGTGGAATCGTTCATTCGTCCGTTGAAATAACGACGTCGTGCAAGCGGATTTGAGATGTAATCTCATAAGATAGAGCTTAGATTGGTTGGCCTGTTGGCCTAGTGGTTAGTCGTGGATTCGATCCCCACCCGAGTCTGGGTGTTCTTTGTGTCCATTGTTTGTATGTTTGTAAAGTCCCCCGCGACACAGGAGTAATTCCTAATGCGGGAGTTGTCTTTTAAAAAAAGAACAAAAGAACAACAAAGGTAATTTTCATTTCATGTTTTTTGGCCTAATAAACATCTCTTCATCAACTTCAATCATGTACATCTACATCAGAAGCTCATGTTAGTGTTAACGATAAAGAGAATGTCACTGATACATCAAGTACGCCTGTGGATGGCAATATTCAAAAAAATTCCCAGCTCAATTAAAATTTTGTATTTTTTGTGACAAAAACTCCAAAAAATACCAAGCACAACTTTGGATACAGAAGGTTTAATAAAATCCCAAGAAAAGTACAACACATTTATCCAAGAAACAGAAACTTTCCAAAAAATACAAAATTCGGACACGTTATATAATCATCGCATTTGCCGAAAGAATTATTTTAATAAATTACGGGAACTTGAAAAAAAACCAGAAACAAATAACCACAAAAAATTTACAATTACATAAAGAAGATAAAAATTTTATTCTTTCACTTTTATTTGTACTCATTATTTAGAAATTATTTCAAATATTGTTGCTGAAAAAAGGTGAAGAATATAATAATGTTTTCAGCAAGGCTCACTTTGAGAATAAATTAAAAAAAAATATCAAGATACCTTACAAATTTTATTAGTACAAAATAAAAAAATTCTTGTACCAACAGGTTACTTAATCAACGACGATTTATTTACCATAATAGAAGAATCGTTTTGGAGAACATCCGTTCTCCAAAACGCGGCGCTTATTTTAAGGCGAACAATTCTCGATATCAAAAAAACACCATTACCTGAATGCATTAAAACTTCAGATTTATTAAAGGGCGAATGCACGACACTCCAAATCATAAAAGATTTCTATTAGACTATATTGCGTGGTTCTAACTTCAAATATAAGCTAACCAAAGAATGAGAACGAAAAAGTTCATCACTGGCTGAAGATTTAATTTTTAATGCGTCTCATGGCAAAATAAAAACGTCGAAACACATCACCCTTGCTATGGCATCTAAATTAATTAAAAGTTCGCGAAAAGTTGTTGAGATTGTTAATAAATATGGCCATTGCTGAAGCTACCATACTATTGAGGAGTTGGAAACAGAAGCTACATTTTCATCTTCGAGTCGATCTTCATCATGTCCTGAAGGAATTATTACAGCAGATGGGGTTTGCACGGGAGTAGCTTATGATAATTTCGATCGTTTCGCTGATGCTGCATCTGGTAACAATACATTACAAGACACTGTAAGTATTATTTACCAAAATGCACCTCAGGTTGAGGATTCAGAAGGCGATGTTTTTGAAGACATACCCGAAGAAATTATTACAGAAGAAATACCAGATAATAATGATAATCAAGAACAAAGTGACATTTAAGGGAACAGCAATGACAACCTGACTTACAACCCTTTCCGAAAAAAGTAAAACTATCTGAAATATTATTATCATCTTCAGATGAGCGAAGGTCTTTTTGTGTTACATCATTACAAAAAGTAAAAAAAAATAGATATCCTTTGGATGTTGTCACGTGCATTGAACATTCATACTTCAAGACCGAAGATATGTTATCTGACACCAATTAACGAGTCACCAACAGCTAAAAATGTTGTTCTCGAGACAATAGCCAAAAATTGCTAAAGAAGAGAAACAGTCCGAAATAGAAGTCACCTATGATTTAGCCATCGCTAAAGTAGCGATGCAAATTCAGTCAATCGGAAAGCCGTTGTTTGACAATGTATTTATTAGTTTGGGGCCCTTCCACATCATACTGGTTTACTTTAAAGCGATCGGTAAATTTAAATCTGACTGTGGACTCATGAATGTTGCGGTTGAAAGTAGAATAATTGCAAGTGGGTCTGTTCATTCATTTATTTCTGGCAAGCATTTTAACAGATGTAAGCGATTACACTCTCTGATGGCACTCATATTGAAAATTTTCAATTTTCGATTTTTCTTAGGAAATGAAGAAATAACAATTCCTGAAAATTCCGAAACAGAGCTAATTGCTTTTAATAATCAAAATTTATCTTACGACGCCTTACTGAATGATAGCGAAGCTTCTGAAATAATATCGGCATATAGTGCATTTTAAGAAGCCTGTCTTGCAAAGCAAGCAAGAAACTTTTGGTGTTGCCCAGGAAGGCTTCAATATAATAACTCACTGGCTTGCTCTGAATAAATTAACGTTGAATGCTTCCAAAACCAAATGTATAACATTTTCAATATATAACTTAACATCAAATCAAAATAACTTTAATATACGCGCTCACACATGTCATCCTACCACACATGTCATCCTACAACAACAAACTGTACTACTTGTCCCATTATTTCCAAAGTGGATTCAGTCAAATATTTAGGTATAATAATTGACAAACGATTATCCTTCAAAGATCACACTTTAAATTTAATGCAAAGAACAAAAAAACTAGTTTACATTTTTAAAGACTTAAGAGATGTTGCAAATTGGAAAATTATTAAAACAGTGTACGAATCTCTTTGCCAATCAATTCTCTCGTACGGTATATCTATATGGGGAGGCTCGTGTAAAGAGCACATCTTAAACGTTGAAAGAGCCCAACGCCTATTGCTTAAAGTTGCCCTTTTTAAACCAAGGCTATATTCAACGAAATCTTTATATATCGACACTAAAATACTTACAATTAGACAACTTTACATACTGGCAACAATATTTAAAAAACACTCGTCTATTAATGTAACGTCTTTGAAAAATAAATTAAATACTAGAAGACATTTAGAAGTCTGTGAACCCATTTTATGTAAAACTTCATTTGCTCAAAAAATTTATAATTTTATTGGTAACTTTCTATATAACAAAATAAATAAGGAACTAGCAATCAAAAATATGGCCAAGGTTGAATCACGATTATGAAGAAACGGAACAACTTCTCACTATATTAAGGTAAACACACACACGCACACATAAATTCACACAAGACACGCACACGACATGCATACTCACACACACACACACGCACACGCACACGCACACGCACACGCACACACTAATCGGTCTATCACCACTATATCAGGCTTATTGGCAACAATAGTCCTGTCAGTGATGATAGATCGATCCCAGTACAATGTTGCACGACCATTTTCGAAAACTAGGTCGGGCGCATACCTGTAGTATGGTAACTCGACAGTCACAAGGTTATATTTAAGAGCAAGTTGCTGATGGACTATCCTGGCCACTTGGTTATGTCTATGTAAGTACTCGCCGTTGGCAATACGAGAACAACCAGAAATTATATGCCTGAGGGTTTCTCCGGGACGATGACACGCCCGACAAATGTCAACTGTGCCGTCTTTCAGGATATATCTCCGATAGTTATTCGTCATAACAACTTCGTCCGTAATTGCACAGACAAAACCTTCAGTTTCTCCGGAGAGGTCACCGAACCGTAGCCAGGATACTGATGCTAAAATATCTACATCGGGCCCATTTAAGGCCCGATAAAAACGTCCATGCAACTCCTTGCTCTTCCATATCTCCATGCGATCTGTAATACTAAGTACTGCTGGTTTGTGCCAGTTCTTTTTTGCTAGAGCAAGCGCCACCAACATCCCGATACACATCCAGTTCAACGGAGAGAAAGTAATCTCTAAGGTTGCATACCTCGCGGTTATGGAGGGTCTTGGCATTTAAAATACCACGACCCCCACATTTCCGCGGGATATACAATCTCATGACTGATGAACGTGGATGGTGCATTCGGTACGCGGTAAGCAGTGTACGAACTCTTCTATCCAGGGCATAGTTCAGTTTGAGTCCATCTAAGTATGCCAAAGGAGTAGGTTAGAACAGGTATGACCCAATCGTTATAGGCCCGCACCTTATTACCACCTGACAAAAGACTTTTGAGTACTTTTTTCAGGCGGCCAAAGAAGCGCTCCTGTAACGATTGCTTCATAGACAATTCATTTACCCCTAACGACTGTGACATACCTAGATACTTGTAAGTTTCGTTGGCGGAAAGACATCTAAGGTGTGTGGAATCTGAGAGTTCCATCCCTTCAGATTCCACAATCCTGCCTCTTTTTACATGCATGACTGCACATTTATCCACACCAAATTCCATACGATACATTTACTAAAGTTTTCAGTTACCTCTAGTAATTTTATCAATTGGGATTTGCTGCAGGCAAAAAGTTTCAAATCGTCCATGTAAAGGAGATGGGATATTACCTGACCTTCTCTCCGCAAACAATAGCCTAGTCCTGAACCCTCCAGCAAAGTGCTAAGAGGATTTAAAGCTAAGCAGAACCACAAGGGACTCAAACTGTCACCCTGGAATATACCCCGTCTGATCTTTATAAACTCGCCGTCACCCTGAGACCGCCGACATCCTGGATAGCAAAGGACGGTTCTCCATTGCCGCATACATGCCTTCAAGAAAGTGCATAGAGTTGTATCAATCTTGTACAACTCCACCACCCTCAAGAGCCACGTATGCGGCACAGAGTCATAGGCCTTTTTATAATCTATCCAACATGTCGCCAAATCCTTTCGGTTACGGCGAACTTGCTGGTTAATGATCGTGTCAAGTATAAGGAGCTCTTTAGTGCCACGGGCCCCACTTCGACATCCATTCTGAGAGTAAGCCATGATGGTGTTTTTGGATAAATGAGATGTTATCTTTACGCTCAGAATGGACGTGAGTAATTTATAAACTGTTGGTAGACACGTTATTGGTCTGTAGTTATTGGGATCTGTGGCACTGCCAGACTTATAGAGCAGATGAGTTATGCCTGTGGTCATAAAAGTCGGAAGCGAACCTGATTCTAAGCATGATTGAAATTGAGATGCCAAACATACATGTGAGCTACGGAGCCACTTTAGCCAAAAGTTATGCAGTCCGTCCGGTCCCGCTGCTTTCCAGTTCGGCAGCGAACGAACTGCACAAGCTATATCAATGTCAGAAATTAATATTGGCTCCATGTTATCAATTAACTCACACGAACGTTCGACATCTCGCATCCAATCACCCTCTGTGTGAGTGACAGGCACTGCCCAGATGTTACGCCAAAATGTATTTGTAATTTCAACTTCTGGGAAATGTGTGTCACTCACTAAATCAGGCTGCCCCCACCTTCTATAAACCCACCTCTCATCCCTTTGGAATGTACGATTCTAAGTATATCGGTCTACTCTTTTTTTGTATCTCCGAATACGGTTTGCCCATGCATAAACTTTCTGTTTCAGAAAGTCAATGCGCTCTGTGACTCGTGCTGCGTAATCACAGGAACTGATGCCAGTTCCTGAAAAAGCCCGATTCACAAAATGCATTACTCTCGGGCGTGTGTTACCCGATCTGAAACAGATAAGCTTGCCAATGAGTGCCCTCGTCTCAGCAATACGACGCTCAATCCTGCATTGCCATGCTGGGACAACAAGCTTTGACCAAGTAGCGGTGTCATTTCCTGGGAATTTAACACCAGCTACTCGACATGCTGCAACAGCCGCACAATACAGAATTGAGTGCGTATCACTGAGATCTTTACTTTCTTCTAAATAAATAGTTAACATGGAGTCAAGGGCACACACTAGCGCTTTGTTTCGTTTATGCATTGGCAAACGAGGTAAACGTGGTCTACTTTCAGAGCTCATAGTCCGATATTCCCGAATAGAACCTTCCAAAGTATCCCTTATTTGATCATTGTACTGAGTACTTACAGATGAAGCACCATTATCCTCTCCTCTATCAGCAGGACAAGGTGGTGGTAGTTAAGAGTGTAATAGAGTCACAGTTTGTAAAGGAGGAGAAGTAACAATGCTATTCTGCAAGTCCGAGCGTAGCCTCTCAAGTACGGAATTATCCAACAAATGACATCGTTGGATGGCCCGCACTTGATCCGATAATCTTTGCGCCGAAACGTTAATAGCTGGTTCAAGTTCCTGAAACAGAGACAGCATACGATCACGATACGCAGTAAGGTTAGTTCCTCCCTCTGTAGCCACAAAATATGCTCGCATGACGTTCTCATTTGTCCACTTCATGCGACGCACATTACCACCGGTAGCGGGGGCCCTATTCGAAGCCGGTGGGCCTCGGGGTCCCAAGCACGTCCGTGGCCGGCCTCTCCCCTGCCGACGTACAGGTGTTGGCGACGTCGGCGGAGAGAAAAACTCGTCACCCGAAGTTGAGCTCGACGCCTCAACGACGGTCGGAATGCTTGAGGTAACTTCCGGGAGGCGCGAGGCGGAGCTGAGTGACGAGTCCGCGGATGATAAACATGCTGTCTTCGCTCTGGATCTCGTAATCATTTAGCAGTCTGGATATTTTCTATTTGTATTAGACATGACATTTGTAACGTCATGTCTTATATTTATGGTTGTTTTTATATTGTATACGTCCTTTTATTGTGAATATTTATTATGGTCCGCATTTTTACGGACATTATTTAAAGAATATATATATGTATTTGTCTCGGAGATAGTAAACATTTATAGATATTAGAAATTGGATGAAAAATGAACGACTGCTATTTAGTGTTGCCAGATTATTATTCTCTTTATTTATCGTAAAACTTATTAATTACATTTTTAAATACCTATAAAACAAAATATATATATAAAAAATAGTATACCACCGACACCGGTGTTTAGGGCTCCAAAGACAGGAACCTCCTCACTATACGGGCCGTGTCGAGGAGAACTGCCTTCTGCATCAGTCCCTTGATCCAGCCGTCTAACACGAGCTTCTTAAGGTGTTGATCGAGGCTTTTGGCTATCAATCCATGTGCAGATATGACGATCGGAACAATGATCGCCGAATCGACATTCTACATATCGACAATCTCGTGAGACAAATCCAAATATTTGATTTGTTTTTCTTTTTCAACTTTCACGAGATTCTCGTCATGAGGAACAGCGATATCGACAATCATTGCGCGGCGCTCTGATCGATCTATCACCACTATGTCTGGTTTATTAGCAACAATAGTTCTGTCAGTGATGATAGATCGATCTCAATACAATGTGGCACGACTATTTTCGAGAACTGGGTCGGGCACATACTTGTAATATGGCACCTCTGAATGCACAAGATTGTATCTAAGGGCAAGTTGTTGATGTACAATCCTGGCCACTTGGTTGTGTCTGTGCAAATATTCACCGTCAGCAAGACGAGAACAACCAGAAATAATGTGCCTGATAGATTCACCAGGACGGTGGCATGCCCGACAGATGACCATCTTTCAGGATATATTTCCGATAGTTATTTGTCATAACAACTTCGTCCATAATTGCAAAGACAAAACCCTCGGTTTCTTCGAAGAGATCACCGAACCTTAGCCAAGATATGGACGCTTTTAAGTCTATATCAGGCCCACTTAGGGCCCGATAAAAACGACCATGAAGTGCTTTGCCCTTCCATACCTCCCTGCGATCATTAGTACTAAGTATCACAGGCTTGCGCCAGTTCTCTTTAGCCAAAGCGAGCGGAGTGAGTCCGTTGTCCACTGCGACTACATTACTATGCACTCCCACATCAGTATGCAGAAAATATTCTCTAAGGTTGTATATCTCGCGATTGTGTAAAGTTTTAATGTTTAAGAGTCCACGGCCCCCAAACTTTCGCGGGATATACAACCTCATTACTGATGAACGTGGGTGGTGCATCCGAAATGCAGTCAGCAGTGTACGGACTGTCCTGTCAAGGGCATCTAATTCAGTCTGAGTCCATCTAAGTATACCAAAGGAATACAGCAAAACCGGTACGACCCAACCGTTGCAGGCACGAATCTTGTTACCCCCTGATAAAAGACTTTTTAGTACTTTTTTCAGGCGGCCAATAAAACGCTCCTGCGGCGCTTGTTTCACAATCGATTCAGGTATTCCCAATGATTGTGATATACCTAGATATTTGTAGGTTTCGGTGGCAGACAGAGATCTGAGTTTTGTTGAATCTGAAAGTTCGACTCCTTCAGATTCTACTATCACACCTTTCTTTACATGCATGACTGCACACTTGTCCACACTAAATTCCATCTTGATAGAGTTACTGAAGTTTTCAGTCACATTCAGTAACGCTATCAATTGCAAATTAGTAGGGGCTAGTAGTTTCAGATCATCCATATAGAAGGTGGGATATAACTAGATCATCTTTCTGCAACCTACAGCCTAGCCCTGAACCCTCTAACAGAGTACTGAGAGGGTTCAAAGCCAGGCAAAACCACAAGGGACTCAGACTATCACCTTGAAATATGCCCCGCTCAATCTTTATTGGTACATCGCTTGCCGCAATCTGCCGACATCCTGGATAGCGAAGTACCGTCCTCCATTGCCTCATACATGACTTCAAGAAAGTGCAAAGAGTTGTATCAATTTTATACAACTCTAGCACTCTCAAAAGCCACGTATGTGGAACCGAGTCATAGGCCTTCTTATAGTCTATCCAACATGTCGACAGATTCTTACGGTTACGACGCACCTGTTGGCTAATGGCCATATCCATGATAAGGAGCTCTTTAGTGCCACGGGTCCCGCTTCTACATCCATTTTGAGAAATAGAAATGATCGAATTTTTATTTAAATGTGTAGTAATATTGAGTCTCAGAATAGATGTTAGAAGCTTATACACGGTTGGTAAGCACGTAATAGGTCTATAGTTTTTGGGATCCATGGCACTACCGGATTTATAGAGTAAGTGGGTAATACCAGTGGTCATAAAATGGGGTAATAACCCAGAGTCTAAAGCTGTTTGGAATTGAGATGCCAAACGAGCATGCGAACTTCGGAACCACTTCAGCCAAAAGTTGTGCAGTCCGTCTGGTCCAGCTGATTTCCAATTAGATAATGAACGGACTGCACTACTTATGTCCTCTGTTGTTATGGTAATTGGTTCCATTTTTTGTATATTTTCGCATGATCGTTTAACATCTCGCATCCAATCACCTTCTGTATGAATGACAGGCACCGACCAGATGTTACGCCAAAATGTATTTGTATCATCTTCATCCGGAAAGTGCCCATCACTCACACATGGATCCGCTTGTTCCCATCTTCGGTAAACCCACCTCTCATTTCTTTGGAACATGCGATTCTGATTATACCGATCAATTCGCTTTTTGTAACGTCGTATCCTATTTGCCCACGCATAAACTTTTTGCTTTAGGAAGTCTATGCGGTCTGTGACACATGACATGTATTTTTGAGGACTAATGTCAGTCCCCAAAAATGCCTGTTTCACAAAGCGCATCACCTTTGGCCGTGTATTGCCAAATCGAAAGCAAATTAGCTTACTAATGAGTGTCCTAGCCTCAGCAATACGACGCTCAATTCTACACTGCCAGGCTGGTACAGCAGGCTTGGGTCGAGTAGTAGTGGTATTTACATAAAAATTAACTCTCGCTACTCGACATACTGCAACAGCCGCATAGTAGAGAATAGAGTGTGTATCACTAAGATCTTCGCAATTGTCTAAATAATCAGACAATAGCGAATCCAGGGCACACACCAGCGCTATATTTCTTTTATGCATAGGCAAACGGGGTAAACGTGGTCTAGTTTAATAGTTTACAAACCTGTATTCCAGAATCGCATCCTCCAAAGCGCTCCTTAATCTTTCATTATATTGGGTATTTAGGACTAAAGCCTCACTCTCCACTACTTCATCAACAGGTAGTAACTGTGGTGTGTCGTTAGTAATCAAACTCACATTTTGCGACGAAGTAGGGACAATAAAGCTATTCCGTATTTCAGAGCGTATCCTCTCAAGTACGGTATCATTCAGCAGGTGGCAGCGCTGTATAGCCCGTACTTGATCCGATAGTCGTTGTGCTGACACGTTGACAGCTGGTTCAAGCTCCTGAAACAGAGACACCAAACGAACACGGTACGCAGTAAGGTTAGTTCCCAACTCTGTAGCCCGATAATATGCCCGCATGACGTTTTCATTAAGTGAATTAGTCCATTTCATGCGGCGCACATCACCACCGGCAGCGGGGGCCCTATTCGAGGTCAGTGGTCCTCTGGGTCCCAAGCAGGTCGGTGGCCGGGCTCTCCCCTGCCGACGCACAGGTGTTGGCGACGTCGGCGGGGAAAAATACTCGTCGCTGGAACTTGAGCTCGACGTCTCATTGCTTGCCGTTGTCACCGAAGTGTGTGTTGGCTGTGAGGCGGAGCTGTGCGACGAGTCGGGAGATAACGGGTGTGCATCTCTATTTCTAGCTTTAGATCTTGTTAGCATTTTTTTCATTTTCATTGGTATATTATTTCTTGCTTTGACATCTGTCATCTTGGAAAATATTGACTTTGTACTTTTTCATCTTATTTAGGGTGATTTTTGTTATTTTATTATGAAATCTATTGCTTAATAAGGTTCTCTGTATTTGGTTTTGGTCTTTTCAATTTATTTCGGATTAAATAAATAATATATTATTATTATTATGTGTAAGTGAAACTCACGGCAATACTCCACAATTCTATATGATTTACATTAATCTTGTGAATTATTTATCAAATGCTAAGCCGAAGTATACGAACAGGAGAATAAATATAATTTACCAAAAATTAATAATCTTTTCTTTGTGGTAAATCAACCGAATTATGCACGTTGGCTAATTAAATATCACGAAAATTTAATAAAACTGGAACAAAACTTATCCACAATTACATGAAAAGGCATCCAAAGAACGGATAAGTCCTTTTCTAGACAACCAATTGAATTGACGCTAGAACAGACAATCAACGCAGATGCTGGAAGAAGATTAACTGGTATAATTAATTTCACAAACTCTATTTCTGCTCGTCAGCGTTGATGCAAAAACTATGCGATTAGATCTACGATAATATCTCATTCCTACGAGTTTACTGGATTACGAAAACATACAGATGTAACAGCAGATCTGGAGACAATAGATTACAATATTAGAAGAGACTCGAAACACCTTGAATCATTTGTAGATGCTTTTTCAAAGTTCCTAAACCTTTTCGATGCAGGCATCGACATACTACAACTCTTTAATATTTCCAGTGGAAAAGCAGCTATACAAGCAGTGCAAGATTATTTATACCGCGTTCCAATAAACAAGAAACGATTCGTTTTGCTTACGGACGGAAAATTTTACCGTCCGTAAGCAAAACGAATCGTTTCTTGTTTATTGGAACGCGGCATTAGTTAACATTGAAGAGAATGGTCAAAATTAGAAAAACTCATTTCGGAAAGTACTGATTTCATAGGTTCGAAAAATCTATAAACAAAAGTGAAAATTATGAATTTTTCCAATGAAATTGTTAAAAAGACTGTTAAAAGTGGTAGTAACATATAAGAAATTAAAATGCAACGTCATTTTCTCTGGCTCTTTTCTCTTGTGGCGCTCTTTAGTTATTTCTTTTGTTTATTTAACTGTGTTCTTTATTTGCTCATATCTTTTCTAAATTATTTTTTATAGAAATGTAAAATAAATTAAATGTTTATGTATCAATGTAAAACATTTATAAAATAAGTGCGTAAACATTCATATTAGCAAGTAACAATATAGATTGTTTCATAGTCTGTTAAACGAACGAACGCACAGTGCAATTTGTGTTTCATATTAGATAGCTGGCTGGTGCGGCGGCGAGCGCGCCTCTTTAACTATCCGGTCGGGCGACTACGTCACACGTCGTCATATTTACCAGCGCCCGCGCGCACTCCGCCGCCGTCTCCGGGCCAGTCAGCTAACAGCTACGGACGCGACGCCTGTGTCGCATTTACTAGCACCGCGCTACCAACGCTAACGCTTTCGCTTGCTTGCTTGCCTATTTACTGGACTATTTATCTTCACCCCTTCTTCTTTTCCGTGTTTGTGTAAACTTGCTGTGAACGACAAACTGTATCGCAATAAACGTTCTCCTGTGTATGTATTGTTTATGTTCAAGACACCTTACTAGCGAGTCAAACAACCACACTCTAAAATTCTGCTTCAATTATTATCACAATTTTGCTAACTACCATCCTCACGCCTAAAACACATTTGTCATATCTACATCACTGTAACCCATTTTGTCATCGTCACTGTATTCTTCCATTCTTAAAAGTTGTGGGTACTTGAACTCGACACTCGAAACTCGACGCAATACGGTGTAAACAAACAACGTGCGCTCACGTCAGCGCTCTGCGCGAATTGATAGACCTTGGAGTTGCGCGGTTCGTGTAATGAAATTTTGCCAATTTTGGAAGCATTTGTTTGCGAAATTTATGGATATAATTTATCAAATATAAATGCAGCACGATTTCAAAATTTTTTTGCGACTTACAAAGCCGACACTGAAGATGACCTTTCAAAAAAACATTAAAAAATTGTGGTCCCTCTACTTTACCTCCGTGCAAAGCTGAATTACAATAATAAGCTGAATTACAATAATAAGCTGAATTACAATAATAAGCTGAATTACAATTATATATTTTAAGAACTCAATATGTATATAACTGGTAAACTAACTATAATTACTTTTCGCAGATGATGGAGAGGTAGCCGAATCTGACGCAAATTAATCCTAAGTAGATTCTGGTAGCTCTGATGAAGGAGAATTCACAGAAGATGAATAAGAATTAAATTTATATTTTTGTACTCATAATAATTCTTCAGTTGTATAATTATTTTATCTCAATAAATCTGATTTTCTTATTTTATGTTTTTGTAATCGTTACTTTTTTAACACATTCACTGCGTTACGGCAAATATTTTGCCGTATTTGACTTTCATCCCGCGCGGCTACACATTGTCCTTGTTTTGCGCGCTCGGTGCGGAGTCGATTTAGCTATGTTCCCCTACGTGTAAAAAAGAGACAGTGAGCTATTTAATATTGTTGCTTTTAATATAATAATATTGTACACTAATAACATACGGCAAAATAGTTGTCGTAACGCACAGTAAGGTAAGTATTTTCATTCAGTGCGGTACGGCGTCTATCTTGCCGTGCCCCCCCAACCCCGCGCATCACTGCATGCGTCCGCGCGTCGTCTCAGTCGACAATAGTGCGGGCAGTAAGTGAGACGTATGCTCGATATTATTTATTTGTGCAGAAAACTACGCGACTACCTTAAAATGAGACGTTCACGTAAAAAGCTTGATTTGAGTAAGGGAATTAAAACTGAAGGTGCAGAAGCAAGAAAAAAACTTGTTCAGTGCAGTTGTAGCTTGGATGTGACATCTAATTCTAAAAAAATAAGTTCGGTAATCACAAGTCCGTCATTAAGAAGGAAGGTACAAGTGATTGAAAGCGTTTCGATAAACAAAGACAGTGATAAGGCTTGTAGTTCGGGGTTAGCTAAATACAATGAGCCGAACACAATTTATGTAAGCCCGTCAACAAAAAAAACATTTCTTGTTTTGGATGAGGAATCTCCACAAAAAAATAAACACAATGATCCTGATCTAATATCTTTGGACAACATTTCCGTAAGCAACTTGATATCTCCACTTGAATCACCGTACAAATCAGCACTTCTTAAGGACGTTTTGTCGACACCCAAAAGTAAGCAGTTGAAATTAACGAGTTCTTCAATTATAAATACTGGTGGAAATATTTGCATTCATCAAACGCCGACATCATCTATTTACCGTGGCAATATCTTACAGAACCAAAGTGATGATGATTTTGAAACTTCAGTTACACGTACCGAAATCCCTGTTCCAGCTGAGTTGGATTCCGAAGACGAAAATATTTTTGACATTCGACCAAAAAAGATTGAAAAGTCGACAGTTATTCAAACAATTTCCCATGAAACTGAAAGTCTACAAGAGCCATATCGTGCTAGTGTTGAAATAAACAGTAAACAAAAATCAAACCAGTCTTTGATTACTAAACTAGAAAATTCTCAACAACAGCCGCACTTTGAAGTAAACGTGAGTGTTACGGAAGAGTCATCACTTGCTAATAGTGAGTCTGATTCTGAAAATAATTCCGATACTGACACATTCGATGAAATATATGACAGTAATTCGGAATCAAGTGTTTCGAGTTTGTTTAATGACGAGAATGAAAATCCTGAAGATCAATGGATTGACATTATCGATCAAATTGATTTTACGCACAATGAATTAAAAAACGAAATAAAACTTCCACCAAATGTGCTTTTAGAAGAACCCCTTGACTATTATAAATTATTTGTTACCGACGAGGTCATTAATAAAATGGTGACAGAAACTAACAAGCATGCAAGTGAGTTTATAGGTTCACATGTTATCAAGTCAAAATCTCGTTTGAAACGCTGGGAGCCAACTACTTTTGAAGAAATGCAACGTTTTATGGGTGTGTTATTGGTAATGGGTATCAATAAATTGCCTCAAGTTAATTTATACTGGTCTAAGAAGAGTTGCTATCGAAATGAATACATATCAAAACTGATGCCCAGGGATCGCTTTTTGCTATTATTAAAATTTTGGCACTTTAGCGAAAATATTGACAATGGTGACAAATTATATAAAATTCGAAATGTACTCGATATTCTATTAAAATCATTTTCTGATATGTTAAAACCAGGTCGATTTATAGTCATTGACGAAACCATGATACCTTGGAAAGGACGGCTTAATTTTCGCCAGTATATTAAAAATAAGGCACACAAATATGGCATTAAGTTGTATAAACTGTGCACACCCGAGGGCTACACATACTCAATAATGGTATATACAGGAAAGGATGAAAAAAAATCAGGGGAAGGGCATGGCTATGATGTGGTACTCAAGTTGACTAAGAATTTGTTAGATGAAGGCCGAACTCTTATAGCGGATAATTTCTATACGTCGGTTTCGTTAGCTGAAGCATTATTAAAAAAGAATACTTATTTATGTGGTACCGTTAGGACTAACAGGAAAAGGTTACCCAAGACAGTCATAAGTACAAAGTTAAAGAAGGGACAAATTATTGGTAGAATGAACAATGGAGTCAAAATAATAAAATGGATGGATAAACGTCCTGTTACAATGATAACCACAGTTAAAGAACATAACGCTTCTTTAAAAAATACTGGAAAAAAATCACGGCTGACTAACCTCCCGATAATGAAACCAGAGTGTGTAATAATGTACAACGAAAACAAAAAAGGCGTCGATTTCAGTGATCAAATGACCGCTTACTACTCAACTCTGACTAGAGGTCTAAAATGGTTTCGCAAGCTGATGATGAGTTTATTATTTGGAACTTGCTTAGTCAATGCATGGCTAGTTTACAAAATGAAAACTGAAGAACAGTTACCATTACTATCTTTCTTAGAGTCAATCATTCAGTCCCTTACAAAATCATCTTTTATAGAAAATAATACCAATCAATCGTTCAAGCGAATTAGTCACACATTAGAGAAAATATCAAAATTTAAAAAATGTTTTTATTGTTACCGCAATCTTAGAAAAGACTTCAGTAGCCGTGAGACTGATAAAAAAGTTAAAAGAGTGCGTACATTTTGTCAAGAATGTCAAAAGGCTATGTGTTTAGATTGCTACAATAAAATGCATGAAAAATAAATATCATATTCTTTACAGAAATTATCTGTAGGTACCTACTAATTATTAGTTAATTAAAAGATTTGCTATTAAGTTTTTACATGTCATTTTGTTTTGTGTAGAAAGGGCTAACATTTCCTCTATATTTTGTGAATTGTTGCCAAAGATCTCAAGTGTGATAATTGTATTATGAAAGTTGTTGTTTATGAAACCAAAACTATTTTTAGAATTTATTTTATTTGATTAAATTAAAGTTCCTAGTATTGTGTGATCTCATCATAGATTAAAAAATAATCATAATCATTTGGTACCTTAAAGTTAAGGATCAAAGTTGAAGTGAATTAATCAAAATTAAAAACCTTCCTATATTATATACCTAGAATTATGTTGATTTATGCACTGTTGAATTTTAATTTAAGAGTAGATTCAAAAGTTAAATAATAATTTTGTACCCAAATATTTAAATTTATTAATAAGTGTATTAAATACACTTATTAATAAATTAAAAGTATGTAAAACATGTACTTAGAACAAATTTTGTTGTACTAAGTAACTGTAGAGGTACATGTGACTGATTTTTATTTTGATATTTTAATTCTTGTGTGAATAATAATTATGTTGGCTAATTAAGAAGAATAATGTTGATTTATGCACTGTTAAGTTTTAATGTTGTGTCTTTAATAAAGAATATATTTTCAATGTCGATGTTCATTTCAGAAGTAAACCCCCATCCCTAGCATATTATTACTTGTACGCTATACGGCATATATATTGCCGTAAATGACTGATTTAGAAAAATCTCTGTATCTTTTGAAATAACATAAAAATCCCGGGGCTACCGCAGCTAGGTGTACACGAGGATGTAGTCTATAAATTTTTTAGAAAAAACCATTGATATGAAGAGTTCCCACGTCTGTATGGTCTTCGAAAGTCAGGTGGTGGTACGGCAAAATAAATGTCGTACCGCATATTAGGAAATATAGATACGGGCAGTATTTGTCTCGTAACGCACTAGCAGAAGGTTTAGTTCTAATGCTGCCGCAGTGAATGTGTTAATACGTTAGCCTTTATTAATTTTAACATGAAAAAAATATTGAATTTCTGTATAAATTTCGAGTTAAAATACTGACACAAAAAATAGTATTTTATTTTATTTATATTTAAATTTTGGATGTAGCGGCATAAATATGAATTGTATAAAAAAAATTTTGAAACAATAGTTGTTGTAGATTAATTTTCTAAAAGAATGTCTTTTATGATTTCTTGAAAAAAACCAATATTTTTGCAGTAATGTCAAATATTTAAGTAATTCATTACATTTAGATTTCTATTAAAATTGACTAAATAACAATGTTTTTATCAATTATTCGCTGTATATCATATTCTCAAAAGACCACATTCGTAAAACATCACATTCGCAAAACACGATATTCGCAAAACACGATATTCGCAAAACACGATATTCGCAAAACATGATATTCTCATAATATCATATTCTGAAAACATCATACTAGCAAAATATGATATTCGCAAGAAACCATATTCGCTATAATTTCAAATTCTCAAATTACCACATTTTTAATCTAAAAGTAACATCAGGGAAAAAATTAAAAACTATTCTTGATGTATGTAATTCATTTTATTACTGAAAATATGATATTGGCTGACAATGTATTTTCCTTATTTATGGTTATGAATACTAAAGACAGTATATTTCGTCAGGTTTGATTTAATAATTTAAGAAAATGGACCAACCTAATTCGAATAACAACGAAATGAAGTTTATAAAAAGTCAAAAACATAAACCGGTGCTACTTCATGAGGGATACAGGTACAATTTGTATTTAAAAATAGGTCTGGCACGAAGAATTGGAGATGTTTTAAACAACAAGAATGCCGTACCTCGATAACTCTCAACAGTAACAATGAAGTTATCAGACCCGCTAAGCATGTTTGTGATTCTTTGAATTTTACCCGTAATCTAATAGATTTAGTTGTTGATGACTGTAAAAAAGAGGTATGTGCTAATTTTACCTCGGTTCAAAAGGTTTTTGGGAAAAATATTTTAAAACATGATTTTAAGGGTCAAGAACATGAACTGCCAGTATTTGCGTCAAAGAAATAGAATACTCTCTATAGAGCACGAAAAATGTTTTTAAATATGAATAGCTTCAACATCAAAGACTCATTTCATGTAAAACTACCCCATAACTTAGTGGAAGATTTTTATTTGTACGATGAATATGATTCATTTGGCAGGATCATAATTTTTTCAATCATGACACGGACTGAGTTGTGTTAATATTTGAAAACTACAAAAATTCTCTACGGAGACGGTACGTTCAAAATAGTACCTAAGCCCTATTACCAACTAAATACCTTGCATGTAGACGTAGCCCGCAATGAAGAAGCAGTTAATTTTATACCTATAAATTTTGCTCTACTGCCCAACAAAGAACGTCTCAGAGGTTTTTTTCTACACTTAACAATATGGATTAAACTTAGACATGTATAAATGCGACTACGAACTAACCGTTATTAACGCTGTGAACCATGTGTTTCCAAATATAACCGTGAAAGGTTGTTATTATCACTTTTGCAACGCTGTTCTCAAAAAGGCCAAAGGATTAAATCTCTCTGTCGAAGATCGCAAAGTTGTACAATATAGTACACTGTTACCACTGCTGCCACCACATTTGATACCGGAGGCATTTTACATAATTATTGAAATGCAATCAGGATCACCAGATGTCAACAAATTTTTTTGACTATTTCAACACTCAATGGATGCAGGAGATTAGCAAAAATTACGAAACAGCCAACTATGTTTCAATTCTTATCACAGTTAAAAAAAAGAAGCAAAAATACAAAAAAGTGAAATTGGAACGAATCAATTTACATTACCCTGATAGGAAAGGAAATAAAAAAACAGTAGACAAAAATAAACAAATAATAAGTATCGTCAATGATTGCGTACTTAAAACTTTAAGTCTTCAGGTATGCCTAAAACAGTTAAATGCATTACGGTATTAGATGATTTAATTTAGTTTGTCTGTTTATAAAAACATTAAATATTATCAGACGATTTTATATAGTTTGTTTATTTATAATAAGAATGTAACGGGTTCGATGCAGGGGGTGAGCAAGAAAACGTCGACAAGGTATTAACGTAGGGCGTATATTTTAAACACTTTGAAATACTAATACGAAGTTAAACTAGTAACTTAACCCTGAGACCAAGCAGGACAAGAGGGCAGTCGTAGACACTAGACACTTTAGGAGGTCTAATTTGTCTTTTGTCTTTAGGAGTTCGTAATTCTATTGAAGTCATTAACTCACGGAGAGTCTTAACACCGACTTATAAAAACTATGTCAATAGCACAACGCCATCTAGGTTGAAACTGAATAACGATTAAAGCTATATTAGCTTAGATTCTAAATGCCAAATAATGTTTTATTTGCATGGTTGTTACAATCTCCCACTTACAAACTGAGTACCATTATCACTTATGAATTGTCTTGGTACCCCGTATCTCAAGAAAACTTCGTTGATAAGAGTTAGGGCAGTTTTTAGCGGAGGCGGTCTCTAGAGCGAAAAGCTCCACCCATCTAGAAGCCATATCTTCTACAATAAATATCCAAGTCTTTCCATCTTCGGTTTGGGGAAGTGGACCAAATAAATCGAAGGATACTACCTCAAAGCGTTGATTCATAGTAGTAGTTTGGAGCAAACCAGCCGGTTTCTGATTAGAGGCTTTATAATGTTGACATTCCAAACAATTCTTTACATAACTTGTAATGTATTTGAGCATACCAGTCCAATAATACCTATTGGCAATTTTCTTGTAAGTTTTGTCTGCTCCATAGTGACCTGCTAGAGGATCATCATGATAAGCGCTAAGGACATTTGCCCACTCATGTTCAGGTACTACCAGTTGCGCATCGTCTACCTCAGAATCAGGGTGCAAGCGATAGAGCATTCCATTATTCATAAGATAACCCTTGTTACTCCAGTAGGCAGTATCTTCCCTTTTTGTGTTTCTTCAAAGGAACTTATGATGTTCCGGAGCCTACCATCCTTTTCTTGCTCTTCACGAATATCTTTTGGACTTCGGGTAGGCATGTCTATAATTACCGAACATATGCTACAATCGGAGGTATCGTCACAGCACGGCGGTCTTGACAAAGCATCAGCGACGATATTCAATTTACCAGGTTGATAAAAAATATTGAGATAGTACGACTGAATGTGTAATGCCCACCTGGCTAATCTGCCAGAAGGTGATTTCAAACTTAAGAGCCATTTTAAAGCTTGATGATATGTGACGACTGTGATTGGCATTCCTTCAACATATGAACGGAATTTATTCAAAGCCCAGACTACTGCTAAAGCTTCCCTCTCGGTAGTAGAATAATTTCTTTCTGCAGATGTGAGTAGTCTACTCGCATACTATACAGGGTGCTCATCTTCCTTCTCCCCCTGAACAAGAACTGCTCCAAGCGCGTAGTTACTGGCATCAGTTTTTAATATAAAAGGCTTTGTTTCATCTGCTTGCCGCAGAACAGGTGCAGTGATCAACTTATGTTTCAGGATCGTGTAAGCCTCTTCTTGTTCTAGATTCCATACCCAGGTAGCCTTATTCTTGGTAAGTTTTGTCAGTGGTTGGGCAATGGCTGAGAAATTATTAATAAATCGGCGATACCAAGAGCACATTTGTAAGAAGGATATCAATTGCTGAAGGTTTTTGGGGTGTGGTCTATCCAAGATAGCTTTTGTCTTATCTGGATAAGCCCTTTGGCGTTATAATATGCCCCAAATATTTAATAGATGAGCAGAAAAATTTACATTTATCTTTGTTCACGGTTATGTTATATTCTCTCATTTTCTGCAGTAAATCCCTCAGATCGGAGAGGTGTTTATCGAAGGTACTAGAAAAAATTATAAGATCATCCAAATAAGCCGGCATGGTAACGTGCTCAAGAGTAACCCGAAATCTATCGATCAAACGCTGAAAGGTAGCGGGTGCATTACGTTAATCAAACGGCATTCTTTTAAATTTATAAATTCCAAAGGGTGTTATAAAAGCAGTTTTATCCTCATCCTGTTCTCTAAGTTTAATTTGCCAGTACCCGGATTTTAAATCTAGTGACGTCATAAAAGGAGTCGGCTTTGCCAAGTGCAACAGGTCATCTATTCGGGGAAGGGGATAAGTGTCAGCTACGGTTATGGCGTTGAGGCGTCGATAATCGATACAGACGCGGACCTCTCCATTTGGTTTTGGTACTAAAACAACAGGAGATGCCCATGGTGAAGAACAGGGTACGATAATGTTCTTTTCCAGCATCTTATCTAGTTCTTTCTTTAGGATTATCCCTTTTGCTTGAAATAGTCTATAAGGAGGTGCTGATATAGGAATATCATGTTCAGTTATTATACAGTGCTCTCCAAGTAAAGAAGGTTTATCATTACCAATAAAACATCTTGATACTCTGACAAAATTTTATTAATTGTAGGTTCGTCATCTTTATTAACATCTACCATACATAAGTCGATGGAGTCTATGCAAGGGCTAGATGAGCGTTCGGAATTAGGGTTGCTGGGGAATAGTCCCTTAGAGTGAGGTGACAGGGAGACTTCGGGCTCCCGGACGTTTCTTTCCGCATCCTTTATCATGAACTCTGCGAATCTTGGAGAGTATCCGTCGAACAATGTCTTGGGTCTTTTTATAGGGCTAAGTTGTAAAGGAATCAATTTGTATTCCCTGGCTGCCAGAAAGTGACAAATGGTGGCGCTCTCAGTAGGGAGCGCAGCTGTCGGGAGGAGGCCATTCGGTAGATGTTGTACCTCTACAGCGCTGCTGCTGGTGTCTGTAAAGGTCATGTAGTTCTCCTCGTACAACTCGTAGGTTCTGAATTCGTCTACAAACTCCCAGGTGAACTGTGGAAGGTTCAGCACCATTTTCGCATCCTGGATGAACCCAATTCCCAAAAGAATGCGGTTGTCTCGGGACTCTGGTAAGACAATAAACGTTTTCGGAACTACACGCTTCTTTAGCTTGACGGGCACAGTAGTGTTAAGGATACGTTGTTGTTTTGTAATTCCGTCAGCCAGAGTGATGCTTACTACTTCTGCGTAGAACTTGTGGCCTTTATCTACCAATTGCCTATATAGTTGGTAGGAGGCTACACTAGACTTGGCACAAGTGTCAATGTAGGCCGTTCCTCTAATACCGGCAATATCTACAAAAATAATAGGACGGTTTCGTATGTCGGACCGGATGTTTACGGCGCAGAAACTCAAATCCGCTGCTTGCGATGTCCTTTTACTTGCAGCACAGGTAGGGTAGGGTAGCTACTGCGAACCACACCTGGTGCACCACACCCGTAACAATGCACCCGAGGAGTAGACGGAAACGGAGCCTGTTTTATTTTATTTATTTATTTATTCTTTATTGTACACTAAAACTAGATTAATAAAAACAAGGAAATGGTATGTACAAAGGCGAGCTTAACCCAAACCTGAGTTTTCTTCCAGCAAACCTTGGAGTGAATAGAGGATAGTTGAAAAACTTAGAGGCAAAGTCGTGTGTACGTAAACTAATTAGAGATAGTAATTAATAGATATAACTTAGTTAAAATAAATATCATGTATACCGACACGTATACTCATTTTGAAATATAAATACCTATACTTACACATATAATAAAGTAATATATATTCAATATATAAATACATACAAATATATTTCCATACATATACTAATACATATTATAAGTCTGATTTATTGTTGAGAGAGAAAATAATCCCTGGTTCTCCGCTTGAACACGCTTAGAGAAGGGCTATCGCGTATTGAATGCGGTAAGGCATTCCATAACCGGACAGCAGAAACACTAAAAGAATTGTCATAACGAGTAGACGTATGGGAAGGAGTTCGAAGGAGAAGAGAAGAAGAGGAGCGACAGGGATTGCTCCTGGGAACAAAGTGCTCGAAGCGCTCACGCAGATATGAAGGAAAATTAGGGTTGTGTAGAATTGAATAAAGTAAGGAAAGGATGTGGACATCTCGACGCCGCCGAATAGGTAGCCAATTTAGTTTTTTTCGAAATTCTGAAACATGATCATATTTTCTCAAGCCAAATATGTAGCGGATGCAAAGGTTTTGCAACCGTTCTAACTTATTCCAGAGTTCTTCGGTAGCGTCGAGAAAGGAGACATCAGCATAGTCAAGAATAGGTAGGAGCAGGGATTGAGAAAGGTAGACTTTAGTCTGAAATGGAAGAAAATTTTGAAGACGTTTAAGGGCGTGATATGTTCCAAAAACTTTCCTGCTTACCTCTGTTATGTGAGTGGTCCATGACATGTTAAAGTCTATAAAAACCCCGAGATTTTTGACATGGGTGGAATATGGTATAACAGTGTTATTGTATAAGACGGGAGGTAGTGATGTGTGGTCGAGGCTATTATACATGTACCTGCCACCAATAATGACGGCTTGCGATTTAGCGGGATTGACAAGCAGTCCAAACGATTTTGCCCATTTACAGATGTTCTGCAGGTCATTATTGATAGCAGCGATAGCTTCTGTGAGTTCATCAGTTTTAAAATGTCGGTAAAGCTGCAAATCGTCTGCATAAAGATGATATCGAGAAGATATAACTTTGGTGATAGCATTAATAAACACGGAAAAAAGTAGAGGAGATAGTACGCCACCTTGAGGCACACCCGTAGTAAGGTCACACCAATCAGAGGATGCCTCTTCTGAGCGGACCAGCTGCGAGCGACCCCGAAGATAAGAGCTAAACCAAGCGATTACAGAATTGGAGACATTCAGAGACGACAGGATGCCTAAGAGGATGTCAAAATCAACAGAGTTAAAGGCACTGCTGAAGTCTAATAACACCAATACTGTCAGAAGTTTATTTTCCATAGCCAGTCGTATGTCGTCAGTTATTTTGACTAATGCAGTTACAGTGCTATGTCCAGAACGAAATCCAGATTGGTATGGACTCAGCAGGCTATTAGAGGATAAAAAACTGTTCAGTTGATTTCGGACAGTACTCTCAAGCACTTTGGAAAGGATTGGGAGTACAGATATGGGACGAAACTGGGATACTGAGGAAGGGTTAGCAGTTTTAGGTAGAGGGATAACATGGGCCATCTTCCAGGGAGATGGAAACACGCTTTCCTGTAGGGAGTAATTTATGATATGAGTGACAGCTGGAAGGAGGTCACTTACAATAGGTCGCAACATTTGTTGTTGAATCCCATCGTCACCTATTGCTTTTGTGGAAATTGATAGGATAAGTCTCTTTACGTCACCATCTGTAATCGGGTTGAAAGAAAATGAGGTACAATGAGGCAAAGAAAGGCTTGAAAGATACCTAAGAGTAGATGCTTTTTCTAAAACATCTACACAAGTGGGTGGAGTGGAAAAATGCCTATTCAGCATGTTGAGATTAATACCAGGTGAGCATTGGTTGGCTTTCTTACCAATACCAAGCGACCTTAGAAATTGCCATACCTGTGGTGTGTTAAAATTTTTTATTGAATCGTGAATGTGGCGCCTTTTAGCATCCCGACACAGACGACTGCAGCGATTCCGGAGAATTTTATAGGCACTCCAGTTTTCATCCGAGGAATTCTTTTTGTATCTTCTCATGGCTTTATCCCGTTTGGACATTGACTGTTTAATGTTTTCGGAAAGCCAAGGCGCAGGAAGATGCTTAACCCTTACTTTTTTTAGTGGAGCATGTTTGTTGTAAAGATCTAAGAGTATTTTGTTGAAACTTTTGACTTTATTATCAATATCACCACTATTATAGATAGGAGACCAATCAATATTCTCGACGTCCTCTTTCAAATCCACTGTATTGAGGTTTCTGAAACTACGAAGAACAACATATTTAGGCTTAGGTTTAGGTGATTTAGTTTTGTAAGAAAGGAAAATAAGATCGTGATATGAGAAAGGTGCAGAAAGTTGTCCATGTGCAGCAACTTTATTGAAGTCTGAAACAAGAATTAGATCTAAGAGAGAGGAAGTACAGTGAGGAGCGTGATGTGTTGCTTTTAAAGGGAGAATATGCATGTTAAGGGAAGAGACAAGCGAGCAGAGTTTCCTACTACGAAGGTCACTCTTGAGTAGACACGTGTTGAAGTCTCCAAGAATAATTGTATCGTTGTATAAGGGAGATAGCTTTTCCAGCTTAGTTTCAAAAGACGAGAAGTAATCAATATGACAGGAAGGGCTGTAATAGACACCGACAAGAAGTTTAGTGTGGTGAAAGTCAATTTCTATAAACAGGTGTTCTGCAAAGCCAGAGTAATTACTAGGGGACTGGTCAACCACTCTAAATGTGATATCATACCGAAGATAAATGGCGACACCACCGTACCCCCTGCCGATTCTGTCATTTCGTATGAGCTGGTAGCCTGGTAAAGCATATTGTGAGGAAGGCAGTGTAGGTTTGAGAAAGGTTTCGGAAATAAGGACGGCATGGATACAATTAGAATTGAAGGAAGATAGAAGATCAGGATAGTGAGCATGGATACTTTGGGCATTGATATGCACTACGTTGAAAAACTTGTGAAAAGGACTGAGAACATTAAAAAGTTGTTTGCTTAAGTCAGTTGCATCCCCCCCATCATCACTAAACGCACTAGCGTAATCCCCATCCGACGCAGAAGATGAACAAGAAATAAAACTTTCATCGTCGCAACCAGACATAAATAAAATAATTAAAATAAATAGAAAAAACAAAAATAATAATAAGCAAATAAGAAATAATAAATTAAAATACTTATAAATAATTCCACTATAAAAGAATATATACAATTATATGAATAATAATTATCCTCAATGCACTGAAAGGCTTTACAAATACAATAAACGCAAGTAGAAACTAAACGCACTAACAATGTTTCTACTGTTCTGTCATCCTAATAAAGTTTAAAACGTCAAAATATTAAGTGTCAGATTTGTCATTAAATTGAGTCTAAAATTTATAAAGTGACTGACAAATCATCAAAATCAAAATAGTTTGAAGATAAGAACGAGATAGAGAATTGAAAAAATACAATTGACCTTCAACAGTAGTTAAAATGATACAGTAAACGCATATGGATTGACATGACATGAGATACTATATTTACGTCAGAGGTCCTTTGGCTGGCTTGCGGGATCGTTTTTCTGCTGCCTGTGTCACTTGTGACACTTCAGTCTTTGGAAGACGTACAGGATTTTGTGAGTCCTGGTTTGCAAAACTCCTCTTGCTTCCGTTTAAGCTTCCTACAGTCTTCCGTTACGTGGCCGAGGAAGTGACAGAATCCACATTTTCGCTTGGCGCTCCTCGCTGCTTGTTTATACTTCCCTTTGTCCTGTGAAGGTCCAGCGCTCTTCGACTGGTCAAGCCAGAACTGCTGAACTGCTCGTGCCGCTTCCAGGAGTTGGTCGTACGTTTTGAAAGAAGTACGAGGAATCCTCTCTCGGATACGATTGTGCAGTTGTCCATATATCATGTCCAGTTGATGGCACTCAGGCTGCTTTGGGTCCGGAAGTTGAGAGAATAGCATTCTTTTGTGGGCCACAAAGCTCTCTGTAGAAATGTGAGACTCCTGCTTTATTCCTATTATATCCTGATACAGTACGTAGGCTGGTTTTCTCGGAGCAAAAGCATAACGCAACCGCTCTTGAAAATCTTCCCAGGAGTTGACTTGCTCCTTTACACCTTGCCACCATATTGCAGCTTCCTTTTTTAATAGCAACGGAATAGGAGCTTCAGCATCCGGAATATTTTCAATTTGCTTGAAAACTGTTGCTGCTGCCAAAAAAGCTTCCACCATTTCGGGATTCTTTGTACCGTCATATTCAACTGTACATGTGGTGGTACCTTCACCACCACCACCTTCAGTACCAAGCACGATTGTTTACCTGGTGACAGTTTCGCCAAAAGGGCCTGGAACTGTTCGTCAGTCAGATTAATAGACATCTTGTTCAGTGTCTTTCTTGCCGCTGTCGTTGCAACTCTTCCAGCACGTGTGACGTATCTCGCTTTTAACTGTTTGCCGTGCCCACCGTTGGTCGCCAGATTTGTAACGGGTTCGATGCAGGGGGTGAGCAAGAAAACGTCGACACGGTATTAACGTAGGGCGTATATTTTAAACACTTTGAAATACTAATACGAAGTTAAACTAGTAACTTAACCCTGAGACCAAGTAGGACGAGAGGGCAGTCGTAGACACTAGACACTTTAGGAAGTCCCAAGTAACCGTTCCAAGTAGGACGTGATTCTCAGATTCAACCTAAGGTGTAAAAGGTTCACCAATACAAGATAATTCTATTGAAGTCATTAACTCACGGAGAGTCTTAACACCGACTTATAAAAACCATGTCAATAGCACAACGCCATCTAGGTTGGAACTTATAAATTATTTTACAATGGGTCGATGAACTATGAACTTAATGAATAATGATTAAAGCTATATTAGCTTAGATTCTAAATGCCAAATAATGTTTTATATGCATGGTTGTTACAAGAATAAATATTCTGTTTCATAATAATAAATGTTTAATTTCTCAAAAACGTCAGAACTGTGGTGTGGTGTGACAGTCATATAATTTTTACCTGACTGTACTCAGAATAGAGTCTTTTGCGTTTATCATGTTTCACGAATAGCATATTTTGCTAGTATAATGTTTTCAGAATATGATATTATGAGAATATCATGTTTTGTTGTGGTGGTCTTTTGAGAATATGATATACACGATTAATTGGTCACCTGATGGTAAGTGACTACCCTCGCCCATGGACACCTGCAACCCGAGAGTCACAAGTGCGTTGCCGGCCTTTGAGATGGGACTACGCTCTTTTCTTCAAGGTTTGAAGGTCGTATCGGTCCGGAAATACCGCAGGTAAAACTTTGCGGCTGGTATAAGTCCGAACAATTCCTCGGAGCACTCCCCATGACACATGCGATAGAGAATGCAGAGTGAAGCTACATCTCTACGCAACGTCAAGGGGTCAAGCCGATCTGAAATATCCTGGCAATCAACGATTCGAGTCGCTCTCCGTTGAATGCCGTCAAGAGGGAGACGCTGGTACTGGCGTGCTCCTGCATATTTATGAGAACAGTATTCCATATGCGGCCGAACCTGCGCCTTATAAAGTTGTAGGTGTAGGGTCGGGGTGAAATACTGTGTCGATCTGTTCAGCACACCAAGCTTTTTCTAGGCTAATTTGGTCTTACCCTCCAAGTGACCGCGAAACTGGACTTCGCTCGATATATCGACGCCAAGGATTCGGATGCTGGCTGTGGCAGTTAGGGAAGTGCTCTCAAAGCGAGGTGATACGACAAACGGTATGTTTTTGGCGGTGAACGCGCAAACCTGTCTTCATTGGGTTAAATTGGACTAGATTAAGTCGACCCCAACCCCAATCAGAAACAGCTCATCGGCATAGCAATGAATGCTGATTTGCAGCATATCATTGATATGCAGAAGAAACAGGTGGGTGATAGCACACAGCCTTGTGGGACACCAGCATTCAGAAGTTGGAGCATGCACCGTCGACAATGACCTTGATGCGTCTGTCTGCGAGAAAACTAGTGATCCAGTTGCACAATTTCTCGGGAAGCCTATAGGAAGGAAGCTTCGAGAGAAGCGCTTTGTGCCAGACCCGATCGAACGCCTTCGCTATGTCCAAACTGACAGACAACAGACGGTCTCGATCGCCTGTGCCCACCGGTGAGTCAGGTATACGAGAAGATCACCAGCTGAACGACCCGTAGCTGGTGGTCTTCCTAAGTACCGAAGGAGCTGGTGTTTGATAATTGATTCCATTATCTTGGAGAACAAGGTGGTTATGGCTATAGGTCTATAGTTGGACGGATCCGAGCGGTCACCTTTTTTAGGGATCGGGTGCACTAAAGCTGTCTTCCATGAGTTCGGGACGACGCCGAGGGAGTAGGAGAGCCGATAAAGGCGCGTTAAAACCGGTGCCAACTCTGGAGCACACATCTTCAGCACGATGGGAGATCTCTCCCATACATCGGGTCCACTCGACTTATGAATATCGAAAGAAAGAAGTGCTTTACGCATGTCTATTTAATTCACACAAATCAACATAATTATTTTTATACAAACCGTTTTTAGCACAAATTCACAAAATTTTCTATTTTTTACTCCGAAAGTCCGAAATTCCGACTAGAAACCTCATGGCTATTATAAATCACGTGTGACCTGGCCAGAGCCAATAATAACGCAGCAAGCAAGAAAACAGACAGCTGCACATAAACGCTCTCTCTCACACTACCGCTTGCCTATAGCGCTACTCACTCGCACCTATACATAATTTGTTAGATCACCTGACAGGTAGAAAGTCCCACCAAAATGATCGTCTTTTTAAGAATTTAAAGTTGCCTCAAATACATTTTTTTTTTTTTTTGCAAAATATTTTTACACATCTGGCAATTTTAAAAACCCCGACTAAATCGTCTAGCTTATTTTTTTGTCTTTAAACACTAAACTACAACATATAAAAATTGCATATTGCCTCAAATATATTTTTGGAAAAAAAAACTGTCTAGGTCAGGGGTCGGCAATCTTTTGAGACGGAAGAGCCAAAAGTTAATTTACAAAATTTTACAATTTTTAAAGAGCTAATTATATTTGTAAATACAAGTGACGCCCCTACAAATTTGACGACCTTTTTTTTTAGATAAACAATGAATTGAAAATCTCAGTCATACTATATCATTAGTAAATAATATTTTTTTACATATGGAACTGGAGAGCCACAACTTAACATCGAAAAAGCCACATGTGGCTCGCGAGCCACAGGTTGCCGACCCTTGGTCTAGGTTAAAAATAAAAAGTAGGTAATAACATATATTATCTAAATGTATATCTATGTAACATATCTAAATGTATAATATGTAATGTATCTTCCAGTGTACCCTATGTACACTGGAAGTTCTGCGCTCCTGGCCACTCATAAATGTTTGAATTACGAATGTTATATTTTTTTAAATTTAAGAAACTCGGCTCCGTTTTACGAATTTTCGATCAGGTCACGTGTCCTGACACGAGTTTAACATTTTTTCGGTAGTCGGTAACCACATTCAAGAAGCATTTACGGCAATACCTTTTGGAAGAACAACGAAAGCTGGATAGCTTTAATCAAAATATTTCTATAATTTAATTTAAGTTTAATCTAGAGTGAAACGGTCGCAATGTAAAACTTTATCGGTAAAATGTTCGGTTTGCGATAATATGCGTACAGACTACCAAAATAATGCACTGTTACGAGTTATAAAGGGATAATTTAAAAATACAAATAATATAAGTTATTTATTAAGTTATATAGGTAGATAACATCCGTATGCTGCACATGAATAATATAATAAATATATTAAGCACACCGTGTAATAATCATGTAATATTTACTGTAAACGCAACATTATATGTTTAAGTAAATAGACGCTGCATGTTACGTCCGTGAGACACCATGGGTTCCAGTCGAAAACCAGCGCCGGGCCTTTGCTTGGCACATGCTGAACTGGACGCCCATTTGGTACAATAGTGAGACACAGAATAAGTTATCTAGAAAAATAAGTAGGTACATTATTAGTATAATAACTTTAGTGAGTAATGTCCACTATTTATTTATTAAAGAGAACGGCTTCTGCTAACGTATGTTTCAGGGAGGCCCCTCTAGTTTCTAACTAGTAAAAGCCTTCTTTTTTTTAATTTATTTTTTATTTTCTTTTTTTCGAACTTCGCGCCGTTCACTTTTATAAATAAGGTACATGTTCCTAGTGCTGTGAGTCCTAATGGATGGGTACTATCTTATAATTATGTGTCTCTGACTCTGCCAAATAAAATTTTCTTTCTTTCTTTCTTTCTTTCTTTCTTTTTACCCATCCCAAAAAGTGCACAACGCCGCTAAAGAAGTTTTCACTTCAAGAATAATATTTAAAAAAATTTAGGTCAAACATTTTTTTGTAATTTTGGGCCTACTAAGGTAATCAAGGTTGATGGTCCACTTGGTGGTATAATACATGCTACGGGTCATGAAAGAAACATCCATCAAACTCTTGAAGGATCCGTTCGCATTATCACGCTAGAATCCAGGCCTCCGCTTTGGTAGGTTTAGTTCCATATTTTTTTCCAGCAAGCTAAATTATGCCTCATATATTTCTTTAATACTTATGATTCTAGCTCAGAAGTATTCGAACGAGTGGAGGCAATGGATATGTCAGACGAAGAAGCGGCAGATGTTTTAAATTCTCCACCGCCACGGTGCAGAATTAATGTGCAGCGGCACTAGACGCAACATATATGCAGGGCTAATGATTATTTAAATTTAAATTTAAAATATTTATGTCCTATAACAGGTACATTTTACTAAGCAAATTTCTGCATTTTGTGGATCATTCTAATTTAGAACAGATAACTCTACAAAATGCAGAATCTTGTTCTCCAAAATTAAAAAAAAAAACAGGCATTGTCACTCACGATTTAAATGAAAAAAAAAATCCTTATGTAATTTAGCGAGAGATATCCCAATAGACGAGTCCCTGACATTGTTTAAGTGTCGTCTCTCGTGGGTTCAGACCATTTGCACGAAAGCTGCACGGTTCGCTGTTAAATCGTACGAACTTTGCGAGTCACGAATCGGCTATGCATGAGCAAATTTCAAATTTAATTGGTAAAGATGACTCATGTAGCTCTAATGTTGCGCCTAGTCGTGATTTAGGTGGAAAAGTGCTCAAGTAGTCTTTCAGCTTCTTGATGGGCTGAAAAAACAAGGGCATTGTGTCAGATGGACAACTTTTATCATTGTCCATCATTGGCCCGATACCTAAAAAGCCAAGGATTTGATGGTTTAGGCACATTGCGAGTTAACCGCAGAAATTTGCCGGCCGAAATCACAAAGATACCCAAAAACATTAACACGGGCACATTTATATCCTGACAATGACCCAAAAACATTAACAAGGGCACATTTATATCCTGACAATGACCCAAAAACATTAAAAAGGGCACATTTATATCCTGACAATGTAGCAACGCTTCCGTAGTAGTTTGTTGGAAAAATTTAAAAATTTGTGAGCATAATTTCTACGTATCACAATGATGATACTTACATTGGGAAAAAGGCAGGTAAGGTATTAGTGAAGCCGGTTTGTCTGAAAGACCAAAATCTGTCAATGTACTTGTTAGAAAGAAAGAGATATATAGAACTGTTTAAAAGGTTGCTCATCGTAAGCATACATAATGCTTTTGTCATAGCTCGTTGAAAAGGCACGAAAACTGGCTCTTACTCATCGCGAATTTAAGTACGCACTCGCCAAGTCTATTGTCGAAAAACATCATCCTCAACACATTGAGGTAAGCCGCCCGGTACCAGTATTACGGTTGGAAATGCGGCTCAGGCGTGACTAAGTATGACAAATGCCCAAATAACCGCAAGAGATGTCACATCTGTTACCGCGAATGTAGCACAAAAATTATACATTCATAGTGCGTAACGTGCCAGGCATTTTTGGGCTTTGCAGATTGCTGAAGAGTGTGGCACTCTCAAGTAGCTCTTAAACAAACAAACCGCGGGCGTAAAAGGCCACGCGTTGAGTGATAACTAGTTTGAATGATGACTGAGTAAAAGCGCGATTTGATTGGTGAACGATTTTTTTTTTATAATTTAGTGATATGTATAAGTTGTTTTTGCTATTAGATAGAAACGGTTCGGTGTTCTTACTGTTGACTCACTCAACTCCTCAACTCAGTGGTGTCTCAAATGGAAAGTTATCCTAATGAATATAAACTTTTTACTGATTGCGCAGGAATTAAAAAGGCAAAAATAAAATTTAAAACGGTTAAATTTATTTTTAGACAGTAATAAAATTATTCGCGTAGGTAGGCGGTTACGTAACTCAAACGAATTTAGTTATAATAAAATGCATCCCATCCTACTATATAGTAAACATAATTTTACTGTACTATTGTTCCGCCATGAGCATTTACAGTTCCTTCACGCTGGATTTCAGGCATTGCTTTGCCATTTACGCGAAACCTGGTGGCTTTTTGTGTCAGGAGTCTGTCTAGGCGCATATTGTTTTATTCTGAAATCCTAAAAAATATAAAAGGCAAATCCAGTTCAGTACACAGGCTACTACTAACTTATTTCAAAATTCAAGTACCGATCGTCAAATCCGGTACACCTCCACATAAAAATGACAACTATGTAGTTGTGTCCCTTGAAGATGACTTGTATAATTTAACAGCAAGTTCCTTCATACATAACACACATACGTAATACGTCGCGATGTTTCCTAGAAGAAAAGGCAAAGATTTTAAATATCATTTTGCCATGGTAATAGCATCCTTTCACCTTCCACATTCATTCATATTTTCATACACTGGCTAGTTGTTATATCCTCCACTAAATGATAACTTTTATATTACTTAATAGAAATCTATTTCATACATGAAAATAAATAGTATTAAGTACCTATACAAAAAGAGATCGTTTAGTAACTAAACTATGTACATAATCAATGTACATAGTTTAGTTATATCTATAGCTTTTTATTTACATACCCTATTAGATACTTACCTGATTTTATATTATTGTAGGATGATTCGGTTGCTGATCCCGACTAAAAGAATCCTGAAGATTTAACTACAAAAATATAGAAATCGATAATGATATAGAAACAGTCCAACCGGAAGATGATCCGCCGAAAAAAATTAAGCCAGTAAGATGACACAAAAGAGGAATGTACCTATGACCGGAATGCGCAAAAAAGGAATCGTTCACAATGTTTACCTTACAAAAACCTAAGAAAAAACAGACAAAGCCTCCCGAAGCACCTAAATCTGGTGAGTGTAAGTGTAAACTAAATTGCTTATTAAATTACACTAAAGAAGATCGTAAGGAAAACTGTAAGTCTTACTGGGCGCTGATTACTGTCGTCAGAAAGATTTTATACTAATGAACGTTATGGTACAGGCGCCTCAGAGACGTTTTGTAAATGCAACCAAGAAGAGGTAAGGAAGACCGAAATTTTTTTTGAAGCACTTTGTATATCGAATGGTCCGATCAATAAAGCATTTTCTTCAAGCTCTTTCGAAGGTCAGGGCAGACGTGGTAAGCATGAACCAGTCAACAAAACAAAAGAAGAAATCGTCAAAGAACACATCGGGGCTTTCTCTACGATGGAGTCGCATTATTGCAGGAAAACATCATCTAAAATGTATTTGGATAGCAATCTTCTATCTCCAAAATATTTGAACTGTACCACTAAAAATGTTAAAATGCATCTAAAACGTCTGTTTCCATCAATGTGTATCGCAATATTTTTTGTACTCGGTATAATCTAGATTTTCATAAATCCAAGAAGGACCAATGTTTAATGTGCCATAAATATAACTAAGCCAAAACTGAAAACGCCTCTGACGCCTTGCTGTTTGGCAGCAGACGTATGATGAGAACATTTAAAAAAAAGACAAAGTCGAAAAGCTATAGAGTTGGATAAAGTTCGGGCGAATGAAGATACCAACTTTAACTCTATTACGATCGACTTACAAAAAGTATTGCACTTACCGACTAGCAACGTTTCCCTACTTTACTACTGCGTAAATTGAACGTTTACAATGCTACCATTTATGAAGCTCGTTCTCCAAATGATGGTATCTTCTGTTACTTGCAATCTGAAGTAGATGGAAAAAAAAAGCGATGAAGTGAAATCGGCACTGTATCTTTAGATTCAACGTCTACCGCCTACAGTTACCGAAATATATATATTTTTTGATACTTGCGGAGGTCAACATCGTAACCAGTTTCTGCTATACCTAATGCTATACATAGTTCAAATAACCCACCTTGTGGTAATTGAAAACAAGTATTCAGAATTGGGCTACACATATATGGAGGTCGATAGTATGCATAGCGCTATCGAAAATCAGATGCGTCTTATGCCAATTGTTTCTATGATAGATCACTGTAACGTTATAAGATTAGATCGAGCAGAAAACTAAACAAAAAAAAAACAGCAAAGAAGCCTTATGAACCTATTGTAATGATCTACCCTGATATCTTGGACCTGAAAGAGTTGAGAAGCAAGTTCATGAGAGTCATGTGGGTCAAGTATGCGCAGCGAGTGCGCATGCAAAATATTTAGAAAACGATTTATAACTAAGGGACGGCATCTCCCCTCTTCAGTGCCCCGCGCAAGGTCTTGCGAAGCGCTCGTATTACAGCGGCCGAGGCCGCGTGCGCACCATTTTATTATGACAGATAAGTGAAGAGTTTTGCTAAAATACTTACGATACTATGTCACATTTGACGCGTAATTTTATGTAGTCATAATAACGTTTTGAAAATTTGTTATTTTTTAACGAGTGCTGCTTAATATCTAGTTTGATAATTGACAGTTTTTAAGTTGTGTCGCAATAATTAAAGATATTCATGACATTCTGTTTTGATGGTTTGGGTTAAGTGTGAGTAGAAGCTTGTCGTATAAGTGTGCGCATGCGCACACTTACCTCGCTTGTATAGGTTTGTACATGTGTTGCTATTTTGTGTTTCAGAAGCCAAGTATACTTTGAAAATGCCTCGAGCGTACCAGAGGAAAGCTCCGTATATAGCTTTGTAAATGTGTTGCTATTTTTTGTTTCAGAAGCCAAGTATACTTTGAGAATGCCTCGAGAGTACCTGAGGAAAGCTCCGTATAGATGGATGCGTCGTCAAAGATGAACAGCTGGAGGCCGCCAAATTATTAATTTTAAACGGTGCCAGTAAACGAAAAGCTGCATCTCAAGTTGGACTTAAAGAAAGTACATTGCGAAAACATTTAAAAATTGGGAAGACAGCTGCCAGCATGGGAAGATCTTCTTTGAAGTTCACCAAAGAGCAAGAGAATGATATTTACGTATATATTAAACTAAGTGATGATCTTTATTACGGTCTCACTATGCAGAACCTCCAGAAGTTGATTTATGAGTATGCTGAAGTAAATAACATTACGCATCGATTCAACAGATCCTCAAAATTAGCTGGACGAGACTGGGTATATGGGTTCCTAAAAAGGTTTCCTGAATTGAAATTGCGACAGCCAGTCCCAACTAGTATTGCCAGAGCAATGGGATTTAATAAAACACTACTTGTGTTTTATTAAATCCAATATAATAATATAATAACAATATAATAATCTTTTACCTGTTAATCTATTCTCTCAGAGGCAATGAGATGCGCCGTTATGCACCTTAAGAAGGAATTATTTAATTGACACCGCATCCAATGTTGCAGAGCGCGCTCGTTTGTTGGCTGTGGGAGAATGGGAATCAGGCCTTTGGATTCAGGCACTTCCATCGCCCAACATAGGCACCTTGTTGGACGATAACACATTCTGCCTTGCCACTTGCCTTCGTTTAGGGGCTCCTTGTGTTTCTCCGCATCTTTGCCACTGTGGAAAAGCTGTCGACAGTCTCGGATATCATGGCCTTTCTTGTAGCAGAAGCGCAGGCCGTATATCTCGACATGCCAATCTTAATGACATAATCCGTCGTGCTCTTGTTACCGCCGGCGTGCCAGCCGAACGTGAACCCAATGGTCTGGTACGAGACGATGGGACGAGACCAGATGGTATGTCGTTACTGCCATGGAAGATAGGTAGGCCTTTGGTGTGGGACGCAACCTGCGTTGACACCCTCGCGCCATCACATCTTCCAAGTACAGCTGGTTGTGCTGGCGCTGCTGCTGCATCAGCAGAAAGCCTCAAGCGGCGTAAATCCAATAATTTCATTGGTAACTATGTTTTTGAGCCGTTTGGGGACGAAACACTAGGGTCATGGGGCCGAGTGCTCGTTCAGTTTATAAGGAATTAGCTAAGCGACTCATCGACACTTCTCGTGACCAGAAGGCGGGCCTTTTTCTTGCACAGAGAATTAGCATTGCAATTCAACGTGGCAATGCTACCAGCCTTCTGGGGACATTGCCAGTAGGCAACGATGCGGAGGAATTTTATGATGCACGCATGTAAATATCCCGTATATATATATATATATATATATATATATATATATATATATATATTTTATTAGTTTTAATGTAAGTTATATATTGAATATTGTAAATTTTAAAAAATCTAATAATAAAAATGTAAATTAAATAATTACAAAAAAAATATATATATAATAATAATCGTTCACAAGCGGTAGTGATAAATAACTATATTTCCGGTTGGGTTTTTGAAAGAAAGAAAGAAAGAAAAATATTTTATTTGTATCTTCTACAGTTATCATAATAAACATACGTCTTAACACTGGGGTGGTACCGAAGATCAAATAAGGTACCTGCGTCAGCTTTTGTCACAGATCGCTCTGCAACGCTGGTATTCTCTCAGGCCCCAATTAAAATCAGAACATTTAAAAACTACCTATATTATTCTATATATCTATTTAATTTTATAAATATCTATATTATTATATATATTTTAATTATGTTCATATTTTACATACAAATAATATCAATAAATGTTAGATAAATAATCGTATACTATATACAATATTTTACCATACATAAACACTTATATTTCACATAATTTAACAAAACAAATTAAATGATTATAATTTTTATGTGTATTTCCGAACGCATCTGTCACCTGTCACATAATATTTTTATTGAAATTTATGCATTAATGGTGTTATTTAATTTAAAGTAACAATGATATATATTATAGTGTATATCTGAAGCTATGTTTTTATATAATATGGATACCATAAAAGTAAGTAAAGTTGCCGCCCCTATTGATTAAGGTGATAATTTTTGTTATATTAGCAAAATTTCCCTATACTTACTGTGGTATGAACGTAATACTTTTAGGTTACGCAGACGCGGTGGCAGATCATTCCAACATCTAGTAGCGGCGTACCTGAAATTGCCTCTAAAAGCGGTCGTCCTGTGCCTCGAGGTTACTAAAAGACGTAAAGCGGCCCTTGTGCTATATTGATTGACTTCACGAGACCACTTCAACTTTTTATACAGGTATTCGGGCTTTTTGTATTGAATAACGAAATAAGTCACAGACAAGGTAAATTACTACTCGACTAGAAATGTTATCTTCGTTTATTAATTGTACTAACACAACACGTGAAAAAGCAATCTACAAAATACAGTTTTTTTGGGTTTTCTAGAAAATATACAAAGTAAGTTATCCTATTTATTGTCTACTGTATAAAATAATAGCTGTTGTAAGCCTACGGCGAGTAATATATTTTGGTTTGTTGCATTTTTCAATTGTGACATGATCGTTGAGGTACCTTTTCAAATAAAGACGTAGATACGCGGATCTCGTATTATATAAAAATAATAATCTTGTATTATTTAATAATAAGTTTTTGTGCCTACGGCATCCCTCAGGGTTCCCTGATTGGCCCTTAGTTGTTTTTGATCTATGTCAATGATATTTAAAACAGTGTCCAACATTCTCGCCTTTTCTGTTTTGCAGATGATATGAAAATATTCACAGAGGTCTCGTCAATGACAGATACCATTGCATTACAATCCGACTTAAACAGACTTAATAATTATTGTCAGAAAAATATGTTAAATCTCAATCCTTCCAAGTGTTCAGTAATCCTAAGAAACCAAATATAATCCTAGCTGATTATTGCATTACAGATCAAAGGCTGCAAAGGCATCACAATAATCGGTATCTTGGCGTTATTCACGACTCGAAACTGGTATATAGGGATATCACGTTGAAAACATAGTTGAAAAGGCGTCCAAAGCATTAGGATTCATCATGCGTGTAATAGATTCTATAAAAATATATAAATTTAGGTGCCAACATGACGTTATTACACAAAGCCAAAGTGGCCGGTACTTGTATTTTAATTATCTACATTTAAAATAATGATAGGATTGTAGGGTATGTTGGTTTTATTTTGTTAAAGAACTGTGTTGAATTGAAATTATAAATACCCTGTCTGGGTCCAATATCGGGCATTGTATTGCAAGCCTTGGAACTGGAAGGACCTAGCGACTACTAAGTTACGTAAGCTGTTATACTTCTTCTAATATATTCTACTGTTGGTAATCTATAATGAAACTAATGTCCTATATTATAAAATAGGAGAATTATGTTGTGATAATTTATGATTTATTATTCACATTGTTTTCTAATTAGTATTCTACTGCCTTATATAATATGATCAATATGCTTATACGAATATATGATATACACAATTATTATAAGCAATGTAACTAGTACCTTGTAAAGAAAACATGTTAAAAAGAGTGTCCTTGGAGTTTCTTGCCTGTTTTTCTCCTAAGGATCACCGACTTATACTGACCGACTCCTACTCCTGACAATTACAATGGGTTTACTTGAAATAAATAATGTTGATTTGATATGTTGATTTGATTTATTGTTTCTAATTTTTCCTGTTAATGCCATCCATAAACTACCATGATAGTTAATGACTTCTGTAACTGTATATTACTACAGATCCGACGATTATTTAATTACTTGCGCCAAGTTCCATCTTTTACCTTTGACTATACGCCGTGAGATTGCAGACGTTACTTATCTTATGAAAATAATTAACGGCAAGGTGGACTGTCCTACCTTGCTTTCAAAAATATATTTTGATGTACCATCCAAAGTTATTAGACACTATACACCTATGCATGTGCCCCAAGTCTCAACAAATTACCGTCAGAATTCATTTTTATGTCGAGCAAGCAATACCTTACATAAGCGATACATACAATACTAAAGTGGAGTGTGAGACAGATGCTTTGTTTCGAATTTTTCAAGAATTATAGTGTTGATTCAAATGTCCAGTAACATATGTACCTACACAAATACTATTAGCGAAAACCTGTAATCGGCTCCATGTTTTTTATTCACATTGCGTAATATAGTTGTTAAATGCTGTTGGTTTGCCAAATAATAAATAAATAAATTACTATTGTAAAATATAAATTTTGACCAATATGGGAAAGTCGTATAGTAAAGAAGTAATTATTCCTCAAACTAATGTAGTACAAACCGAAATAGCAGTTTTAACAGTGGGAGAGCCATGCTTCGGCACATATGGACCGGCTCGACCGGAGTGATACCACGGCCTCACAGCAAACCGGTAGTGAAACAATGGCAAAGCCCTAAAACTTCCTTCTCTCCTTCAGCTACTCCCACCTTAATGGCCGGTAACGCACTTGTGACTCTTGAGTTGCAGGTGCCCATGGGCGGCGGTAGTCACTTACCTTCGGATGACCCGTCTGCTCATTTGCTCTCTATACCATAAAAAATAAAACAGTACAACATAACCATAACAGTGATGGCAAGTTTCATGGGAATAATTATACTAGTGGCTGTAATGGTATACTGTCGATATCGTATTCGACATAGGATGACTAAGATGTTTTATAGAATAGCTACGACTCAAACAACGGGAGTTCCAAGACAGCAAACTCAGCAACCTTGAGTTTAAATATGTATTTAAGTGTTTCTGTTATTGCAGTGCGGTATTTTATTTTAACAAATATTTTATTTTACAGATTTTGCATCCACCTGAAAGAATGTTTGTCGTGTAATATATACGTTGTAAGTGTTAAACTACTCGTATCTTTATATGAAGTTCAAACAACCATTTGTGTCAATTTCAGGGATGTTATGTAGGCATAGAGATTGCAATCCTGCAAAACGGGATCCAGCAGTCCATCCCGTGTCAATTTTTTGAGAGTCGAGCCAAATCTATCGTGTGGATAAAAATTTGCTCACCGAGTGCGCCTTGCGCGCGAAGCTGGCCCGTTTCGCTGAGTGAAATGCGAATTGAGTGACGGGGTTGCGATATTGCCGTTTTGTGCGCAGAGGGCAGGCAAAGCCTGTCAGTTTTGCACTAAGTTTCGTGTTAGGTTAGTATTTTAGTGCTATAGTTCTTATCAATAAAGAAGTCGAGCTGGATTAATTTGTGGTAATCAGGTATCTGTGTATATAGTCTAACAAGTTAAGCGCACAAAGTTTTAGCAATATAATAACAATAGCAGTAGTCGTAACTTTTTGAATTAATATTTAAATAAAATACGCAGTCAGTTCGGAATTAGCATACATAGCAGTTAAGCATTTTTTTAATGACGTAAAATTTAAACTTTGTTTTATTGCTATTGGCAAGACAGGATGTCGAAAACCCGTAATAACGGAGGTTACGGTAACCAATTTCAGAGGAGCCAGAAATGAAAACAGAAAGGATAAGAACCAACAGAAAATACTCCTGTGTGATGCGACGCAGCCCGGTCACAGTTGGTTTCGTAATTTATAGACATATCAATTAAATGTTCTTAAATTGTTCTTGCAGTACCAATGAATAGATTAAATGTACCACAAATATATTTTGTTAAAAAACACTTGTTTGTGGCCGGGCAGTACCGCATACGTGGCAGCCCGGCCACGTGTATTTTTTTCTGATATGATGCTCAGAATGTTTTAGAATATAAACCAAATAAATGTTCCTTATGTGTTCTTTAATTTTTTTGTATCTAATCTACTTTGATTGGACTACATTATGTAAGTTACAATTTGTTCTGATTAGTTTTATCTTGAAATCCAAATAATTTCTATTCACAGGCTTTCAATAATTATATAATAATAATCTTCCTTGTTACATTGAGGTAATATGTACCTCAATGCCTTGTTAGTGTTAATTGTTTATATACTTACATTTGCTCTGTTTCAATTGTACAGGCGTTTAGTGCAAATTCTTATTTGAAATAATTTATTGTTTATATACGAGGCCTACAATGAAAATTTCGGGAATCAAGGAAGTGACACAACATTACTATTTAAAAATGTATTTATTGCTTTTCGAAGTATTCTCCGCGAAATTTGACACATTTTCCATACGATGGAACCAATCATTGAAGCAACTATTCCATTCGGAAGTTGGGGTCTCCAAAATGGCCGTTTTGTAGGCGTTCACAGCTTCTTCAGGTGATGAAAATCTCTGACCACGCAATTTATTCTTTATTTTAGGGAAAGTATAGAAATCATTAGGGCTTAGGTCGGGACTGTACGGCGGATGGTCTAATAATTCTGTTTTCTTGCTCTAAAAACTCTTTTGTTCTGTGCGCGGTGTGAGAACTCGCATTGTCATGATGCGGCGGTTGCAGTTCTCTTTACGGAGTTCGGAAACGACCTGTGGCAAACAAATGCTAGCATACTATTCTACATTAACCGTTCTTTGTCCCTCAAGAGGAATAATGCCGGAACATGGCCGGTAACACTCCGTGAACGAACAATTTTAGTTGGCTTTAACTCATTTTCGAACACCCAAACTCGTGAATGGTTTTTTGTTTCGGGTTCGTACGCGTATATCCAGGATTCGTCACCTGATACAATGTTGCATACAGCATTTGACGATCCTGCGTGGAATCTTTCGCGAGAGACGCTTTTTGCTCTTCACAGAGCAAATGCGGTATCCATCGGGAAAACAACTTTTTTACACCTAATTGTTCATGCAAGATTATTTGTATTTGACTCATGCCAATGTCTAAATTTGCCTGAATTTCGCGGTATGTCACATGTCGATCTTCCTCAATCGGCTTACGCACAGCATCAACGTTTTCTTGGGTGACTGCAGTTTTTGGACGACCTTGACGGGGATCATCACCGAGCTTGACACGTCCACGTTGAAATTCAGCAAACCAGCGATACATTGTGGTGTTGGATGGGGCTTCATCACCAAATGCAGAAAGCATCCGGTCAACACAAAGTTTTTGTGTTAAACCGCTTCGAAAGTCATAATAAATCATTGCCCTTGAATTTTCTCGAGTCAATTCCAGTTTCTCAACGACTAAACAAGTTTGAGAAGACCTTGTGAGAAGACCGAGAATCTTTTTTTAAATAAATAAATGGTATTCGATTTTTAAAACCAATGAGTTTTCAATTAAAAAGATTTTAATATGATAGGAATAGTGGAAATATTCTATTCCCGATACTTTTAGTGCAGCCTATGTAAGCGTTTTTCTTGGTATGTTTGAATGCCAAGCTCCAGGTGTGTGGCTGGTGTTCTTGACTGGATGTGTGTTGCAATTAAAAGACATACATCTATGACAGATTCCACAGAATCATTTCCATGCAAGTAGTCATCGACAAAAAAAAATCTTTTTTGAGTGATTCGCTGACGATAGGGTCTGAACAATAATCTGCAAAAGACACTAAGCACTTTGTTGCCAAATATGGCGCTGAAGAAGTGCCGTAAGTGATTGTATTCAGATGATTCTTGTTGTAACGAGCGTTGGGACGGTGTAACTGAAATGGCACGATACATTTTTTCAATGTCGCCCGTTACGATAAACTTGTGTTGCCTGAACCTTAACAATATGGATATAAGATCGTCCTGCACGGTTGGCCCTATCATCTGAATATCATTGAAGGACTTACCTGAGGTGGTGCTAGCCGAAGCATCGTATACCACGCGACGTTTCGTGGTCGAACTAGACTCGCGCACTACACCGTGATGTGGCATATAGTAATTATGGTTAGATAATTTATTTTTAGAATTTTCTGTCATGTGATTGAGATTTAAATATTCACGCATAAAATTTAAATATCTTTCTTTAAAAATGGAGTCACGCTCAAATTTACGTTCGAGGGAAAGAAACCTACACTTGGCCATCGCATAAGAGTCACCTAAGCACTCGGGTAAGTCCTTCAATGGTATGGTGACGACGAATTGGCCGCTATCATTACGATATGTAGTTTCACTAAAAAGTTTTTCACAAGCTTTTTTTTCTGAGGATAAACAGCCTTTGCTTGATACAGAATCAAGTTCCCAGAAGTGAGACAACTGGTTAAACTCCTCATGTGAAAGAAAGTGACACAGAAAAGGTAGTTGAGGACGAGACTGGTATACACAGCCTGAAATAAGCCATCCTAATTTCGATGATTGTAATTTAGGCTGATGTTTACCTAAGTTGATAGTATTGGAACCTAAGACGTCCCAAAATACGTCAGCTCCTACAAGAATATCTATGGCTGACGACACGTTGAATGTAGGATCTGCTAGCTGAAGACCTGGTGGTATAGTAATTTGTCTTATCCATGTAAGTACCAGGCAGCCATTGTGTGATCTTCGTTAAAACAAGACGGTTTACGTTCACCCGATAAGTGCTACAATAAGACTGTACAGTAAGACTACAACTTTCTGAGGTATGAGAAACTTGACCACCTATACCTGCGACCGTGGAGCTAATGCTTCGTGTTACCAAGCCAAGTTTCTTGCAGAGGCCTTGGGTGATGAAACTGGTGGTACTGCCGTTATCCAGCAATAGCCTGGCTGTATGAAGCTCACCATAGCTGTCCGCCACTTTCACCAAAGCTGTGGATAATAGCACAGTAACCCCATTAGCTTGTTGAGAAGATAGTACAGTTTTAGTTGATAATGTAATGTTGTCTTCTGAGTTAATGTATCCCTATGTAAAAGGGTATTATGTTTTATTTTGCAGTATTTGCAGTGCGATAACTGAAACGCTTTTCCGTATGACCAGGACGAAGGCAGTTCATACATACGTTACTTTGTGATGCCTTCTTATTACGTGTATTCTGTTTGATAAAAATTTTACGAAATTTTGTAAATTAGGAAATGTATCTAAATTGTTTTTATGTTCCTCCCGCTCTCGGTTTGTCACAAAATCTAGCTTTTTGGACATCATGTAGATGATTAGTGTGTCCCAGTATTCAGTAGGCTGCCCGAGAGTTGCAAGTGCTCTTAAATTCTTATTTGTGACATCAATCATGTTCCTTAGTGACCTGCAAGACTCCTTATCATTTTTTTCAAAATTAAATTACGATTGTACATGGTTGTTAATAAGTAAGCGTTCATTATTAAAACGATCAAGTAATAATTGCCAAGCTATTGTATAATTGTCGGCTTTAAAGTCGACGCTTTTTATCACTAAAGATGCGCTGCCTGTTAAGGCCGCGCGGAGATAATGAAATTTGTTTATGTCCTGTATACTTGTGTACCTGTATATTTGTGTGTATTAAAGAAATATACGTATCTCGGAATTCGAGCCAGTGCTGATAGTCCCCGTTGAAGTAAAGCAAGTCTATCTTAGGCAGACGGACAAAATCGTGCTTGCAGCCAGATCCGTGACGCGGGCCGTCAGCTGACGTGGTGGAGGCGGGAGTGGGCGAGGAGGGACGCGCGGGGGCGAGCAGTGCCTTCGCGTAGCCCACTTGCGCATAATACTGCGTCTCAAACTGCTCCCTTTCGGCGTACATGTCGTCCGTACTGTCCGACAACAGCTCCAATTCCGTATGTAACACATCGAATTCCTTATAAAGAACTTCCATGAGGCTAAGACGGCATTGCAACTCAGAAGATTGAAAGGAATCTAAGCTAGTTTTCGGTAAAAGCCGTAGAAAGTCACCAAAATAAGTAAGCTTAGCTTTAAAGCTGCTACGCCTTTTTACAAGCTCTCTCAATTTTGCGTCAGACATAATTAAATATATTTTTATAAATTGATCAGTTTAAAATGCAAATAAAGCGAAAGAAACAACAAATAATATTATAAGTGCAATGTATGAATAGACAGCTGGCGAAGCTTGCGGTTAACAACAGGTGTTGACTATAACGGCGCGCAAAACCGGTTTACTCAATAGAAATGTGCACACGAAATGAATAGAAATATTGAATGCAGTAAGCAAACAAAGTTATTAAGTATGACTAATAAATAACAATGAAATATGAAAAGGTGAATAACGTTTATGAATGGGCTATTTGTATGAAGACTACGATATGAAGAGATCAATATGCCTGATCCAGGTAGTACTGCTAGAAAATTCCCGGTAAGATAATAAGAATAAGACGGGGATTAAAGGATATGGAACGGACTCACTCAATAATTTTTCTCCACGTTGACTGTCCTCCTGTTGAGGTATCCTCTAAGTGACATCTAAGGCCATCGCGCATGATGCGAGCGCAAGCTGGCGGTCGGGTAGTCCAAAGTCCACGTGTAATGTGTGCAGCGAAACACGCTGATCTTCTTGTAACGCTTCACTGGATGACTTCTTTAAGATGGATGGATGAAGGATGCTTGCTACGATGTTCGGAGGGCAGCTGGCTTACTCTGGTGTGCTCAAAGACCTTTGGACGACTTCCCAATGACGGAAGGGTCGCGGCTGAGTTTCTGAAGGCGGCTGCTGAGTAACTCCTTATGTCGAAAGGGCCGCTGGTAATTTCTTGACCATCGAAGGACCACTGTTTGAATGCCAAGCTCCAGGTGTGTGGCTGGTGTTCTTGACTGGATGTGTGTTGCAATTAAAAGATAAACGCTTGAAGATTTTAAATATGTATTTATCTTTATAATATTAGCGATGCGCACGCGTAAGTTACTGTTGAGCGAGTGAGTTGGCCCGCGCCGAGCTTGCCCCGCCCGTTCGCAGATAAAAGTCGCGGAACCGGTTCGGTGCCACGGCGCGCGCGCGGCCCGATGAGACGCAGGAACAGTATATTTCATTGAAAAAATTAAAGAACACAAAAGGAACATTTATTTGGTTTATATTCTAGAACATTCTGAGCATCTTATCAGAAAAAATACACGTGGCCGGGCTGCAACGTATGCGGTATTGCCCGGCCACAAACAAGTGTTTTTTAACAAGATATATTTGTGGTACATTTAATCTATTCATTGGTACTGCAAGAACAATTTAAGAACATTTAATTGATATGTCTATAAATTACGAAATCAACTGTGGCCGGGCTGCGTCGCATCACACGTTGAACGAACTTTTGAGGCACGAAGAGGAATTGATCCCCGGCTTGATCACAGGATGCCATGTTTCAGCACTCAATGAGTTTGACGTGTTTTGTCACGGACCCGTGCACCACCCGTCAACTGTTTGGTCAAGCATCCGTGTAACGACGAATTTTGTTACTTTTTGTTGAAAAATAAATGTTACTACTAAAATAAGGTTTTTATTTACTTCAAACGAAAGATTGTAAACGAATGAACAATATGAACCAGTTGCCAATTTAATTATTATTCTCCTTATTTATTTAATATACATATAAATTACATTTTTAAATACATTTACAATAAAAAAAATACAAATATATTTAAAAAAAAAATAGTGGCCCACCGGTATCGGGTACAGGGACCAAGCTACCGGTGGTTAGGGTTCCAGAGACAGAAACCTCCTCACTATGCGTGCCGTGTCGAGAAGGACTGCCTTCTGCTAATTATTATTTATCAGGCAGCAGTTGATATTTAACTGATAAGGCCTGTTTCCTTCTTTCTTATTTTATTTTTCATTTTCGATATATTTATCAAGTCTATTTTTGAAACTATTTATAGTATCAGCTGAAAGCATATATTCTTGGAGCTTGTTCCATGCTCTGATCACTCTGTTACTGATAAAATGCCTGTGGGGATTATTACACGAAAAACTGGTGCTCAACTTCAGGTGATGTCCTCTCAAATGAACATTGTCATTTCGTGTAAATATTGAGTCAAAGTCCTCTGTCGTAATGCCCATGCAATAACTTGTAAGCTTCGATTAGATCTCCTCGGTCTCTGCGATCCTTTAGAGTTGCGAGTTTTACAAACGACAAACGCTCCTCACGTTCGAATTTTTTTGAGTGTTCTGGGTATTATTGTAAAGCTACGCTGCACCTTCTCTAGGAGGTCTATGTCCAAAGTACAGACTAGAGACTTGAAATGCATACTCTAATATAGGTCTTATGTAAGTTTTGTAAATCTTCAGCATCATTTTAAAAACCGTTGATAAACCAGTTTAAAATTTTGAACTTGGTGCGCACGTGTTGTGTGTGTCGGAGCTCAGTAGTTTTGAAAATTAAATTATTAACTCGGTTAAAAGGTAAGTGTATTATACTACATTTCTACACATACAAATAATTGAAATTACGTTAAAATAGCGAATAATCTCTTTTCAAAAAGTTAGTCTAAGGGTCAGCGTAATTATTTATTATTGACATATTTCTTACAAAATATGTTCACACTTATTAGATATTTTCATACCATGTTCAAGGAAAATTTGTTCGCTATCTAAAAGTATTATTAGCTTTATACAATAATACCGAAATTTTGTCGTAAATTTAGTTTTTTATTTCATATGCTAAATATCACACACACATGCGTAATCTCAACGGCTCGCCGGTAGTGTACATGTACACGGCGTCCGCTATATTGACTTGTTGTGATAGAGACTGTTTTATTTAGATGTTTTGATTCGATTTTTGTTTTCAATAAAATATTTTTTCAGAGAAAATTTTTGTAACTAGGTACTTTAAATTTTATGTTATTGTGTATATATATATATTTCTTCTGTACGTGTGTACGTCACTGAACTCCTAAACGGCTGGACCGATTTTAGTGAAATTTTTTGTGTGTCTTCAGGTGGATTCGAGAATGGTTTAGATTTATAATTTGGACCCGGTAGAAGCACGTACCAATTTTTTTGTGATGTGATTTAACAGATACGATGTCAGGTTCACCATCGGGTTCTGATTTGGTCATGGCCATGGCCGTCCAAACTTCACCACGTGGTACTCTCAAGGTTAAGGGAGACCAGGTGATTTTGCAGAGAAGTGGTTCGGGACTCCTTCGCTTACGTAGACTTTTAAAGTATCAGGAAATATACTTTTTAACACCCGACGCAAAAACGACGGGGTGGTATAAGTTTGGTATAAGTTTGGTGTGTGTGTGTGCGTGCGTGCGTGTGCGTGCGTGTGCGTGCGTGCGTGCGTGCGTGCGTGCGTGCGTGCGTGCGTGCGTGCGTGCGTGCGTGCGTGCGTGCGTGCGTGCGTGTGTCTGTGGCATTGTACCTCCCGAACGGATAAACCGATTTTGATTTTTATTGTTTAAAAGGTGAATTAGTCGGGAGTGTTCTTAGATATAATTCAAGAGCCGTTCGAAGATCATCAGCTCTTTTCTAATCGTTGAAGGGATTTTCGAGTTGGGGGTATTTTAAATTGTAAATTTATAGTTACAGCCTTGGCGACCCGATAATTTAGTAGTAGTTACGGCGATGGTGGATATTATTGACGAAAGGGGGATCGGTAACCTAAGACCACGGGAACTATTCCTGACTGGAGATCAGCAAAATGTAGGTATCATTTTTCAGACGATTTTAATTTCGATTTATCTTATTATTGTTTTGTGTTTTTTTTTAATCATACCTATAATATATTTACTGTTTTCAGCATTCGACGGACGAGAACGAGGTTCCATACTCCACGCTTCGTGCTCCTTTTTCCGCGGATGAGGAGGATCAAGGCGTATGTTTTTTATTATTATTTTCATAGATTTTGGCAATTATAATAAACATTTATTATAAAGAGAGTTTGTATGTATGCTCTATGTGTGTATTGTGAAAAACTAAACTATTATTATAAAGAGAAAATATTGATCGCTTGTTTGTATGTTTGTTTGTAATGGATAAACTTATCTACTGGGCCGATTTCAACAATTCTTTAACCTATAGAAATCTACATTTCTACATATAAATCATCACACTACGGGAGCGGAACAGTCATAACTAAATTAGAACGCTGGTGAAACCGCGTGAGAAAGCTAGTTATAGTCATTATTTACAGAACTAAGAAAGAAAGAAAGAAAAAGTATTTATTTCTTAATAAGTAACGTTCGTGCTTACAGTACTTTACTACTCTTTAACCGCTGAGGAGGATCAGAGTACAAGTACATAATTAGACTTTTAAGGCAGCTTTTTGACTGGGTATATAATTCAATACATTTAATTAATTCTTGTGGTGGTGTTAATTTTTGTATTGCTCTTAATTTAATATTTACATGAAATATGAAGTCTGCCATATGGCTCAGAACTAAGCAGTATCTTTTGGGAATTTCTCACTCATTTTCCATTTACCACTAATATTCTAAGCATGTGTATGCAAGCACGTGATGCATTTTGTTGTTTGCACTTTCGGTATTGGAGCTTTTTATTTTTTATAGAATCAAGAGCAGCTCTTGGACGAGTCTCTTGCAGAAGCGCTGTACGGTGACTCTGGGAGTGTGATCGATGAGGATGATATGGCCTGACTCTCGAGGAACTGCAGCAAATTCTGCAAGATGATGAAGAGGAGCTGCAGGACGAAGACAATGTGCCTGGTGATGATGGCACCAAGCACGAGGCACAGGAGTTTGTATGGAGCAGTGACTTCACCTCATTCCGCGGCGAAAGGTCGGCATTTTGGGAGGAGGTAGGTCCTAAAATTGAGGGAACAGATCCATTGCAGCTGTTCTTGCAAATTTGGGACCTACCTATTGTTGAAATGATCGTTCAAGAGACTAATAAATACGCCTTACAAACCATCGATACGGCTGTTGAAATAGATAGCCTTCCGACGCAGTCGAGGCTCCACGCATCGATGGAAACAGTTTATAAACGCTTGAGTGCAGTTTATAAACAGTGGTTTGAACGTTTTTCGACGCTTCGACCCTCGAGTCGAGCTTGAGCGTCAAGCATACAAGTAATTTTAAAAGAGATTTATTCCTATTTATGTTATATTTAATGTATATGCTACATGATTTTGTTCCAAAACTATATTTTATTATTATCTAAAAGAAAAAACAATATAATTTAGTATTTTTTAATTGTGTAAGCAAAATTAACAGCAAATAAAAGATGTTTTTGTTTTTCTACATTTTTTATTAGGTATTTCATTTTTATTGCTACTAATAATAACTGTTCCCTGAATTACTAACTACTCTACTTGCAAAAGTTACTGTCACAATATTCTAACAGTTAACACATAAAATGTCACACAGACTGTTTCGATACATGTCAGCCGACCAGCTGTGCCTAATATACGGTTCAAGTACTAGTTTCAAACCGCGGCATCACACAGTCGAGCGTACTGCACGGCTTCACCTTTCTCTTGGTCACTTCCCTCAACAAAGAAACGTTGAGGGAGAACGCACATCGAAGAAACAGGACAAGTCAAAAGAGGCTGTTGCATCAGGTGCGTATATAGAACGTTACAGACAAAGAAACTTGAACGAGGAAGAAAAATCGTGCATACTGAATTTATGTGCGGAATATAAGGATATATTTCATTGTGAGAATATTCCTTTAATGGTCACCAAACAAGTTAAGCATAGAATTAAAACCAAACATGAGGACCCTATATTTATACGCCCATATATGAATCCTATTTAACAAAATTCAGGAACAAATAGATAAGTTATTACGTAACGACGTAATCAAGGACACTCCTTGGAGTGCGCCTGTACATTTAGTCCCCAAAAAGATGGGACGCATCAGGCAAAAAGAAATATCGTATGGTTATTGACTATAGACGCTTAAATGAAATAACAATAGACGATAAATACCCTCTTCCAAATAAAACAGATCTTTTTGATAGATTAGGTAAAGCAAAGTACTATTCAGCATTAGATTTAGCTAGTGGATACCGTCAAATAGAAGAAGAGGATCAACAGAAAACCGCATTTTCTACCCAATCGGGACATTACGAGTTTAAAAGAATAACTTTTGGACTAAATGCAGCTCAAGCAACATTCCAGCGTGCAATGGATAACTGATTTGATACTGAGAGGACTGTAAGGCATACATTTACAGGATCATATTGAAAAGCTACGAAAAATATTTGATAGGTTAAAGAGAAACTAATTTAAAAGTAATTTTAGACAAATGTGATTTTTTACGTAAAGAAGTTCATTACTTAGGGCACACAATATCCGAGGATGGATTAAAGCCAAATAATGATAAGATAAGAGCAGTATTAGAATTTCCGTTTCCAAAACCCCACCGAAATAAAAAGCTTTCTAGGTTTGGTAGGGTATTATAGAGAATTCATTAGGGATTTTTCGAAGATAACTCCACCGCTAACTAAATAGTTAAAAAAGAAAATAACGTAATTATAACAAAAAAATTTACTCATTCGAGAAATGTAAAGATATTTTAACTAATGCACCCATGTTACAATTTCCTGATTTCACAAAAACATTTTTGCTCACTACAGATGCATCAAATTATGCTCTTGGTGCAGTTTTATCACAAGGCCCTGTAGGCAGTGATAAACCAATTGCTTTTGCGAGCAGAACTCGATGGAATAAAAATGAATCTAGCGTGAAAAATCTTTTAAGACAAAAACAAAAAGTACTTGCAGTACACATGCCTACTTATAATCCCGAATTAGTTTAACAATTTTTAAAAGAATATATTCATCAGAAAGCAACTCACTTTATTTATTTTGAAGATAAAAAACATAGCGAACAATTTTCCAGTATAGTCACAATTATATTTAATAAAGATCCAGTTAAAATTCGCGAATGTACTGAAAGAGTTATCTATGTAGAAGACAAGAATGAACAACGCGAAATTATTTTGAAACATCATACGGGTAAAACATGTCATAGAGGTATTAAGGAAACAATTGCACATTTAAAACGTACTTGTTATTGGAATAATTTAAAAGAAACTGTATCCAGCATAATAAATCCATGCGAACTTTGTCAACCTATGAAATATGACAGAAAACCTCTAAAACCAGAATTACAATTAACACATATTATATTTTTCTATTGAAGGAAAATATTTTCTCACACTTGGTGCTGTTAGTAAATTATGGGCAATCAGTTGAAGTAACAAAATTTTTTTTCAATTTTGGGGTTCCAATGCGAATTAGCGCAGACCCAGGAAGCAAATTTAATAATAACTTACTTAAAGAAATGTTAACTTTTTATAAAGTAGAATTACATATTGGGACATCACATAATCTAAACTACATAGGACTAGTAGAACAATTTCATTCAACCGTTTTAGACATTTATAAATTAGCAAAGTATGAGCGAAAAGTTACTGATGCAGCTTCTGTTATGACGTATGCAAATATGTCTTATAATCAATCAATACACTCAACAACTGGTCTTACACCGTTTGAAGTAGTCTTTGGTCATACGGAATAATCAAGTATTTTTGATGTTGATTTCAGTAAAAGTTATGCTCAACAATTTGTTGCTGAACATGCCAAAAGAACAAAGTATTTGTATTACTATTTATGCGACAAGATGTTGGCATCCAAAATAAAAATTAAAGAAAAACGTGGCGGTGAAACGAACTTTAAAATGAAGACAGGAAATAATCTTTATAAAAGGAGAAAATACGAGGCGGAGTAAAGAAAAACCTCGCTGTCGAACTGCTTAAATATTCAACGAAATAAACCGAAATACTGTCACGGTCGAAATCAAAAATCGGAATACGTAAGTTCCATTAAAAGATATAAAACGTCTTTCACAGATACGCCGTGCTGATAGTGACCCTAGTCCAAGCAATTCAACTTCAAAAAATTTAAGACAACCAAAGGACCCTTCCACCAACCAAAGCCTGTCAAAGAAGAAATAAGACTAATCAGCCTCTATAATTGGCATATACTTAAGATTTTAGATTTAGAAGCAGTAAGTTATACTCTGAATTATAATATAGCCAAATACAATGATATTATTAATTATATGAAAGATAAATTAGACATTTATATTTTAGATGGTAATATTTTAGATGCACAAATTGCAAACAGAATACATTATGAATATTACCATAGATAGATTTAACCAGTTAGTTCCAAATATTAGAGTTAAGAGAGAAATTACTAAATCTATTACAGGCAATTTGGATAACAATGAGATGTTGATAGCATAGATAGCATTGAGATATTGATAATTTAATAAAAAAAATACAATCGAAACAAAATGCACTTGTCTAGAGAGGGACATTTATTTCAGAAATCGTAGAACCTTTGTGAATATAACTTAACCCACTAGAAATAATTTCATTATACTAGATAAAACTATTAGAGAAATTGAACATATTTTAAACAAAATGCAGTTCCAAAGAAGCAAAGACCTTGTGTTAAATAATTTTGGCTTATTAACTCATAATTTTCAAATTTTATTAACTTAATTAGATGAGGTAGAAACAGCTGTAACATTTAGTAGGATTAACGTATCCATGTATTTTAGAATCTAGTGAATTATTTAATATTTTAAGAGATATAGAAAAAATTGAAAAGATAGTTTTTCCAGTTACATTAGATAATTTAATAAATATAGAGAATTGTATAGACATTAAGGCTTATATTAAAGGCAAACAAATTACTTTTATAATGACAATTCCTACAGTCCAATTGGACGTATACAATTATTACAAAACCTTACTTTCCTCCATCTATGCAATCTATATCAGTCTGTTTTCGGATTTCGCACGGTGTAGACGTGTCTTGTGGATAGCACCATGTCCGAGACGGGTTCGCTGCCGACATTCGCCTTCAACAACATTGATCATCTCAATGTTGGATCAGCTGAGTCTCCTATCAATTTTTTAAATTTATTTTTTAACTTCACATTTATGACTGTGCTGGTTTCTAGTGTAAATGTTGGGTTGCACATGATGTTAGAAAGCGACCTCAACACGGAAGAAATTTGTGTTTTTTAGCGTTACTTTTCCATATGGGTCACATACGGTTGAGTAGTTATTTGAAAACAAGTATTACGGGAGAAGCTGCATATATATTAAAACATACAAGTGACCGATTGTAATTATGACAAGGCGTGGGAAACATTAAAAACGAGATACGGTAACAATCGCATAAACATTAACGTCATTTTGAGACGATGTTTTTTCTCAAAAGAAGATAACCTTAAATACTTCAAATCAAATTAAGAATTTGCTGGATGCTAGTTTTGAATGCTTGCATCACCTTAATAATATGGAAGTAAACACACAATTGGAACCCGATAATTATATTCGTAATGGTGCAGAAATTAGATAGTGAAACGCACAAAGATTTTTTGAAAAGCATAGATTCAAGTAAAATCACAACAAAGGCATACCTAACATTCAAATCCGATGATATTATCAAGGCCCTAAGCATATCATGAAATCTTAGAGAGACGAGTTTCGTTACCAACTACAATTAGAAGATATTTCAACAATTATAACAAAGAGAATTATCTTGTTAGATGTACAAAAATTGTATGACCCATTAGGATGGATAGCGCCAGTTATTGTTAGAGCGAAGGTTCTGATACAAAGATTATGACTAGAAGGATTTGGTTGGGATCAATAACTTAGCGAACAATTGAGAAGTCAATGGATATGATGTATACGAGAAGATTTACAAAGAATCAATCAAATAAAAATCAAACGTTGGCTTACCATCTGTACGGGTATGGTTACCGTACAGGGAATATATGGTTAAATGAAAGAGAAGGTTAAGCAAACTAATGGTTTATCTACTGAACTTACTTTAGGATGGTATGGTTAAAATGGTTATGAGCACACCCGGACCGATCGGGGACCGAAAATGTACTAATTTATATTAATGATGAAATAGCGCGGCTCGGCGTAAACTGCTAAGCGCCCACAACGTGATTGTACGAGACTCGTGTCGATTATTGCATCGTACAACATCATAAGCACAGAAAAGAGTCAAGTCACATTACATGGGTTTTGTGACGCATCTGAAAGAGCATACGCAGCGGTTGTCTATTGCCAAGTACAAACAAAGAGATCATAACACATATAGTTGCTGCACGAACCAAAGTAGCACCTATAAAAACCATATCACTAACACGTCTAGAGCTGAGTGGAGCACTATTGCTTGCGAAGCTATTGTATCAAGTTCGACAAGCCATGAGAATAGAGGCAAAAAATTTATTCGCTTGGACAGGCTCAACTATTGTCCTAGCGTGGCTTTTGGGGGAACCGAATAAATGGAAGCCATTTGTCGCAAACCGTGTGGTAAATATAATGGAATTGACGAGCAATATTCAATGGTTCCATGTACAGTCATCTCAGAACTCAGCTGATATAGCATCACGAGGTTTGTCTATATTAGAACTACAGTACGCAAAGTTATGGTGGAATGGACCTTCGTGGCTTACAAATAAACACAATGACTTAACCAGGTCGTCAACACTAAACACAGATGTAGACAAAAGAAAACCCATACAATCCTATGTTCATGTAAATGAATATGAAGAGAAATGTATTAATTTCGAACAATATGACTCGCTTACTGAACTATTGAGAATGATAGATCACTGTAAAAGATTTTTGAATATAAAGAAAGATCCAAAAAAGATAAAATTCAGAATAACAACAGAAGAAATGCAGAATGCTTTAGATATTTGCTTAAGACGAGTGCAGGAAGAATTTTCTCAAGAAATAAAAAGACTTAAATAAAAGAAACCAGTAAGGCACGTTAAAGGCACTTAAGCCGCACACTTAAGCACTCCTTGATGCACAAGATATCTTCAGGATGGGCGGCAGGCTGAGAAATTCACCAATGATTACTGGAATATCAGTATTCCAGTTACGTCTGATGTGTTATTTAGCTTGAGTTTGTCACGCGTCATCGTGTGAACTCCTCCTACCGAACTCCCCACTAAGTTCTAGAACACTTTCCCCCCGCGCCGCGCCGCGCCGCACACCTGGGAGCCTATAAATACCGCGGCACGCCAGGACTCGTTCTTGATTCGGCTGCCAGCAGACGTCGCGAAAGCACGTCTCACTCCGCGCCGTCCACTGCGTCCGCCCCGCCCGCCAACGCCACGCCTCCGCTCGACGCGTCGCTCCGAGGCTTCAGTCGGCTGCCAGCGGTCATCGCGAGCGCACACACCGCTCTCGGCTCCCGACATCACTCGGCGTGTCACGTCGCGCGTCGTCTGCAGCTGTAAGTGGTCACGTGGCTACGTAACTTCGATTAGTGCTCTTTTCAGAGCGCGAAAGATAGATACGCAGCTCACAATAGTTTCTATTAACAGAAAACAAGTCGCATAGTGCCCCTTCAGGGAAAATCCAACATTAATTGGTCCTCGGTGGAAACCTACGGGTGCGAACGAAACCGAGTGGGCGAGGACCCGACTCGCCTGCTTTGTCCCTTCAGGACAAAGCAAAAGTCGGCTGGGGCTAGACCACTCGGCCTTGGGGGGACTCCTAGTCGAGCCTAGACATCTCCCCCTCCCACCCTACCTCTCCTCCTATCCTATTCCCCGGTACAAGTTTGGGTGTGCCGGCCTACTCAGGCCCATACCACCCCTGTACCAGGGCTGCTAGGAACCCTTCGCACAATAAGACTGGCGAAGGGAGTCAAGCTTAGGGCACACCCTATAATAAGTACATCCTCCCAACCTACCCCGGTTGGGAGGGAACAAAATAACACACCCCCGGGCCGATCCACCCGGGGTCTTGGATAGGATAAAACTACGCCTTCGTCATGGCCCTCAGCATGGAGGACCTCCTCGGTGACGAGGAGACGTACAAATTCCTAAAGCGACCAAATAGTAGATAGCTTAGAGTACCAAACCGCGACAAACTCCGCGTATCCGCGTAAACCCGCGAAACAACTCACTACTAAACCGGACCATCCCGCCTCGCCCGACTCATTAGAGGATACACGTCCATCGAGCGCGATGGAAGTCATATTCATAGATCAACGCGACGAGCGCAGTGACGTAGAATCACTGCACAGCTCCGATAGCGCTTCGGAGGAGCAGGAGGACGCATCCTTCACGTTAGTTAAGTCGCGCAAGCGCAGCCGGCGCACCAAAGAGGGTCCTAGCAAGACCCAAAAGACCGAGTCGGTCAAACAGACTGACACTGAAACGTCTGTCCCCTTACCCGCCTCCTCAAGGGCTAACCATAAACCATCCGCCCCACAATCGGGAGCCACCACCTCTGCTCGTAAAGAGCCTTCTCCTCCCCCGCTGTACATTCAAGATAAGTCCAAATGGACAGCGGTATCAACCTGGTGCAATGAGCACCGAATAAATTACACCGCCGCCCGCAGCACTCAACAGGGCATCAAGGTCACAGTGGCCACCACGAGCGACCATAGAGCCCTCACAAGGCTCCTCCGCGCCAGGGAAGTATGTTTCCATACATACACACTCCCAGAGGAGCGCCTCCTCCGGGTCGTGGTCAGGAACGTCCCAAAGGAGCTTTCCTCCTTTGAAATCAAAGATTCGCTCGTGGCACAAAACTTACCAACTTACCAGTGCACGAAGTCCATCGCATAGTGCGAGGACGATCGCACCTTGTCTATGACATGATAATCGTGTCACAAGACAACAACGACGCGGGTAAGGCCATCTTCAAAACGACATCCGTATGCGGCTTATCGGGTGTGACAGTTGAACCCCCGAATCGGAGAGGCGGCCTCTCCCAATGCCACCGTTGCCAATTATACGGCCACTCGGCACGGAACTGCTACGCTCGCCCTAGGTGCGTTAAGTGCCTAGACGACCACGCGACAGCCGACTGCAAAAGGCCCAAGGACAGGGCCCAATGCACCGAGCCCGTTGCGTGTGTCTTATGCGGCGAAACGGGACATCCCGCCAACTATCGCGGCTGCCCTCGGGCACCGAAAACCCCTAAGGCAAGGGGCACTCAGCCACCTCGCCCAGCCCCCCCGCCCCGCACAAATGCGTGGGCCACTCCACTCAAAATAACAAAGGAGGCGTTCCCTGCACTACCGACGCAGCAACAAATCCGCGAGCCCACAAAGCCAACCGTAGGGCAAACAAAGCCCCCCGTGGGCCACCCTAAGCCCTCCGTAGGGCAACCTAAACCGCCAAACGCGGGCTCGTCAAAAACCCCACGGGGCATAGACCCGGCTCTAGCTCTCGTGGCGCGATTCGCAAGTCTCGTTGACTTTAACGAACTCCGCGAAATCGGTAAGTTATTAGAAGCCAACAAGGACGACCCTGTGGCCCTACTCCACATCGGAATCGACTACTCGCACGTTATCGAGAATCTGCGCGCCTTTAATTCTTAATGGATTTAATAACACACACAGGCAGAGTCAAACCACGATCACTAAAAGTAGGGTTTTTCAATGCCAATGGCATTGCTAAACAACGTAGTGAAATAGGAGAGTTTCTTAGGGAACACCAACTCGACATTCTGCTAGTGCAAGAAACCTTCCTCAAACCATCACAGAGAAACCCTAACATAGCAAACTACTGCGTGGTTCGCAATGATAGGCTGAACTCGCCCCTAGGTGGGACACTTATCTACTACAGACGGTCCTTGCACTGCATACCTATGGATCCGCCTACACTGACGTACATTGAGGCGTCGGTCTGTCGGCTAGGTATGACCGGTCATCAGCCCTTAACCATCGTGTCAGCTTATCTGTCACCGAACTCCACCCCCGATAGACCTAGACAGCTACTTGAAAGCGATCTTAGGGCACTGCTAGATCTAAGTGGCTCAGTCATTATAGCGGGCGACCTAAACGCTAAGAACACCATGTGGAACTGCCACACATCCAACCGCAGAGGTAGAACCCTGGAATCGCTCTCTAGTTTGCTCAATTATGACATCATAACACCGCTAGAGCCGACACATTTCCCGACAAACATGACACACAGACCTGACATACTAGACGTGGCACTCCTAAAGAACATAAACCTACGTTTGTGCTCAGTAGAGGTGTTACACGAACTAACCTCTGACCACAGACCTGTAGTCCTCGACTTCGCTCCGAGGCTAGGCCCCATAGACACAGGTCATGTCCCGAATAGGGTGATTACGGACTGGAAGCGGCTCGGGGTAAAACTCGAGTCAACCTCGTCTGTTCACCTCGACAGAATACCCGACAACATTATTAGTACCGATGACACCACAAAGACGATCGACGCTCTCACAGATCACGTGCAATCGCTAATTAACGATTGCTCTCTGAGGGCTCCTACGACGGATGACCGACGCTGGAACCTACCCGATGACGTACGTAATCTGCTGAGGCAAAAGAACGCCGCTGTACGTGCTTATGACAGATTCCCTTGTGAAAACCATAGAATCAGACTCCGCACTCTAGAGAGGGCCGTTAAGGCACGCATGGATGAGATGCGCCAATCTCGATGGGACGCTACACTAAGCGAGCTTGAGCCATCTCACCTCGCTTTCTGGCAGCTATCCCGATCTTTGAGAAAAGACGTTGTCGCGACCATGCCTACCTTAAACAGGCCAAATCTCCCACCCGCGTTCGACGACACAGAGAAGGCTGAGTGCCTGGCCGACAGCCTCGAGCTGCAGTGTACGCCCAACTCGTCATACACAAACCATAGTCACCTTATAGAGGTAGACGAAGAAGTGGAGCGGAGAGCCTCACTCCCGCTACCATCCATGACAGACGTACAAGACATCACCGACCAAGTCGCAGCAGTCACCCCAGATGAAGTGAAAACGATAGTCAAGGGCCGACACGCTCGCAAAGCACCGGGCTCGGACGGTATTACAAACAGGGTCATAAAAATGTTTCCCGATAGACTCTTGGTCCTTCTGACATATATTTTCAACGCAGCGCTCACAAATAACATCTTTCCCCAACAGTGAAAGAAGCCGTGGTCATTGGAATACCCAAGCCCGGCAAACCAAAATCCGAGCCATCTAGTTATAGACCTATAAGTCTGCTTAAAGGGTTAGGTAAAATCTACGAGCGCATAATACATAGTAGGCTGAAAGCATATGCCGATGAAAATCTCCCTCATCCCCCACGAACAATTCGGTTTCCGAACCAAACACTCGTGCGTCCAACAAGTACACCGCATCGTAGAATACACCAGCGATCGGCTCCAACGGAACCTATTCACAGGGGTCCTCTTCTTCGATGTAGCGAAAGCTTTCGACAAAGTGTGGCACAACGGCTTGATCTACAAGCTATACACCATAGGAGTGCCGCATAGACTCGTACTCATCATACGAGACTACTTGTCAAATAGAAGCTTCCGTTACCGCGTCGAGGATCACTATCCTCACCTCACCCCATCCGTGCAGGCGTCCCGCAAGGGTCCGTACTCTCACCGCTCCTATACACGCTGTTCACCAGCGATATCCCGACGCATCGGTACGTGCAGACAGCACTTTCGCAGACGATACAGCCATCTACTACTCAGGTAGAGACCCATCATCAGTAGTCAGAAAACTCCAATCCGCAGCCAACGTCCTAGGCGCGTGGTTTCGGAAATGGCGAATTGAAGTAAACCCCGAGAAGAGCCAGGCGGTCTTGTTTCACAGAAGACAACTCCGCCTGTATCCCCTTGGAGCGGATCCCTCAGATAAGGATGTTTGACAAGCCTATCCCCTTGGGCAAGGCAAGCCAAATATCTAGGTATAATCCTCGACGACCGGCTATCCTTCCGACCTCACATAAAGGCGGTCCGTAACCGGGCCGCCTTCGTGCTAGGACGCTTCCATGGCTTAGTGAACGCCCGTTCAAAGTTGTCGCTTAGGAGTAAAGTCCGACTTTACACAGCTTGTATTAGGCCCATCATGACATATGGCAGTGTAGTCTTCGCACACGCTAGGAAACACAGGATCCATAGGCTACAAACACTACAAAATAACTTCATGCGCCGAGCTACGGGAGCACCGTGGTATGTGCGTAATGTCGACCTTCACATCGACCTAGAGCTGCCGACCATCAGGCAATTCATGAAACAGTGCTCCCTTAGCTACTTTGACTCTGCTCCGACTCACCCCAACCCACTAGTGGTTGCGGCTGTAAATTACACACCCAGCCAAATATCACGCATCCGCAGACCTAAACATGCTCTCGGAGAGCTAGATGATCCTATCACACTCGTTCAACGTAGAGCGTACACAGCTCGCGAAGCTAACACAAATCGTCCGCGATTCCGACCCCGCCGCCGGGGCCGGAATACGCGCCGCGTTAACTTTTTAAATGTGGGTCTAAGTCGCCCTAGTTTGCCAGCAACGCCCCAAGCCGAGGCTCGTACCCCACAGGGGGTGCCCTTGGGCAATGTTACTTAATAAGAACGGTTGAGAACCCTCAGCGCTCACCGAAAGCCCGCGTAAGGTTGTCGAGGCCATCTGCGGCCAACAGCCATAAATCACACAAAAATATAAGGACTCGTTCTCTTTCCGGCCCTTCAACACGACGAAGCTAAGTACTCTCACTGCATCTACCCGCGCCGGAACTACGTCCAAAGCCTCTATAGACCTATCGCCCTGAGCCTAATATATTTGCTGTTAAAGTCACTTTACATATCTGTACTCTGTACCACTAGTATCAATATAAATTATAAAAGCCTTTTACGTGTGTAATTCCTCTCTTTACTCAACCCCAACCTGCGGGGGACCACGTGTAGACCACGAGGTCACCCTTCTCGTCACAAGTTTCAGGAACTTTATGTATCGAGACCGTTTTTTAATAATACTTCGTAATTTAACTTATTTCGATTCAGATTCTAACAGTAATCCTGACCCTAGTCGATTCGTGAAGCCCATTACATGTTTTTTCAATTACCTCATGAAAACATTAGTAAGACCTCATAAGAATTTAACAATTGATGAAAGTGTAGTACTTTGGCGAGGTCGCTTAAAGATTAAACAATATATTAAAGGCAAACGTCATAAGTATGGAATTAAACTTTATGTACTTACGGATACCAATGGCATCACTCAGAAAATATATATGTATTGTGGTTCCCAGGACACTGAATTACAAGGTAAAGGTCATGCTGAAAAAGTAGTCTTGATGCTTATGAAAGATTACTTGAATGCAGGGCACTCTCTCTCTCTACACGGATAATTTTTATAATAGCGAAAAGTTATTAGATAAACGTACTTACCTTACAATTACACTTAGAGCCAACAGATCCTGAAATTCGAGGATTACGAGATCTAAAATCGCTAGGGGCACCCTCCTTAAGAGATATAATGCCCGTGGGGTATGTGTCACAAATTATAGGGATAAACGGCATGTTTTAATGATTTTAACCGAACATCACCCAAATTATGTCAATTATAGAAATTGGCATGGCGTAGTTTCGCAAAAACCAAAGGTCATCGCCGAATAAAACAAATATATGAAAGGCGTTGATAGAAAGGACCAAATGCTATGATATTTTCCTTGCATTTTGAAATCCACAAGGTGGTACAAAAAAATCAGAGTCCACGTAATGCAAGTCATGATGTTGAATACTTTCATGTTCCAATAATGCAATGTCGTTTTTAGATTTTCGTTTAAAAATAGTTAAAAGTTTACTAAAACTCAAACAAACAAATAACAGAAGAGCTTATGTCAGAAATGTGCCACAACCATCATCATCGAATGTAAATCAATAAACATTAAACACAGGCGATGGTATACATTTGCCGGTAGAATTCCCAAAAGACAATAATGATAAAATAAAAAGAAAAGATTGTAGAAATTGCCTAGACAAGCGAAATATTCGCAAAGCTACGACATTATATATTGTCCACTTTGTTACAAATGTCCAGGATTATGCTTGACTTGTTTCCGTGAATATCATAAATATAATTAAAAAAATATATATATAATTAAGTATAAATATTACTCTGTGGCACATTAGCAGTAACTATGTATTCAACATATTGTATTTGCTATACGTGTATTAGGTTTGTATACAATTTTATAGTAGTTATTTTGTGATTTATTATCATTCCTATGAATTTTCGTTACTTAGATCAGGCTTTAAGTGTATCTGTAAGCTGTTTCTGTAATCATTCAAATGCATATCTAATAGTCTCTTGTGATTGTAGATGATTAGAGAATCAATGATTTTGCTTCTATATTTTTATGTGATTTGTTAATATTTACTAATTTTTAAATTTAGCGTTGATTTTATTAGAAAACTTATACGATATATTTTTAATGCCGCTGTTTTCAGTGAGATTAATTATAAGGTTCTATGGCGGCGGGTTAATGCGGTTGATTTATTTCGTTGATTATAAGATCATTGATTATTTTAATTTTTATTAGTATATTTTTGTTTATTCATTTATTTATTAAAACTTTTTGCACATTAGTACATAGGCGGACTTAATGCCTAAGGCATTATCTACTAGTTAACCTTTGGGTGATGCAGAGAAAAGAAGAAGTAGGTGCAATATATTGTGTACTAGTTAATTATATAAGAATGAAATTATCGCCATATTATTCCTAATATGAACATAAATTCATTTGTTTTTGTTCATGATAGATATTTTTGTGGTGGAGATGTGCACAGTAAGGTGTCGGCACTCACAGGAAAGCGCGGGGAAAGGCCTTCTACCCCTTTTGGGTCCACACTACATTATGCATAAATTACACCCTGACACTGAACAAATGATCATGTTCATAACACAATTATTTGTCCTGGGTGGGAATCGAACCCATGACTTCTAGCTCACCAACCACTAGACTAACAAATTGTAACTATATTTAATATTCTACTTTGTGTGTCTCGGGACCCCCCACAGAAGTGATAACTTAAACTAATCTAAGTTGACAGACAGACTGGTGCCGTAACGCGTTATGTAACGAAGCGGTTTACCCTCCCTTATGTAGTTATCACTTCAAATATATCAATCAATGTTTTACAACTGTATATTTTTTAGCTGTGGCACAAGCAGCGACGCTCTAGCGCAAATTCGTTCGGCCAGGCAGGCCACCCAGCGCCACCTTGCCGCTCTTTGATCAGCTGCGCGCCAAGAGCTGCTCGCGCGGAAACGCGAAGCTCAGCTGGAGCGCATGCTGATGCCATATGCGCCCCCCCGGAAGCGACAAACAAGGTAATTTTGTCCTTTATCATTTTTTTTTTCGAACTTCTTAACAATTCACCTTGCCATAATTCTGCTGAGTCTGAGTGAGAGTGTTCAGAGTGGGGAGGGGCGCAGAGTGCCAGAGTGGGCATAGTGGGCGAGTGGCAGAGTGGGGAGGGGGAGAGTGGGCGAGTGAGTAGGAGAGTAATGTGACGTTTTAAGTTCGTCGTATCGTTTAAGTTTGCACTTTTGTCGGCAGTCGTTTGACTGCAACTTTTTATTTTCTTTTTTCAGAAGGACATCTCCAGTACGGCAGGCCTGTGTAATGGCATCGACGTCCGGAATGGGCCATTCCGGACCAGCCGAGGCCGTAGCCTCGACGTCCGGAATGGGCCATTCCGGACCAGCCGAAGCCGTAGCCTGGACGTCCGGAGGCGCCCGTTCTTTTGGTAAGATAGTGATTTGATTATTTTATTTGCTGACTAGCAATCCGCCCCGGCTCTTCGCACGGGTACAAATTATACACCAAAACCTTCCTCATGAATCACTCTGTCTATTGGTGAAAACGGCATAAAAATCCATTCAATAGTTTTTCAGTTTATCGCGAACAGACAGACAGACTTTGTTTTATAATATGTAGTGATAAATGTTGACTACATCTTATCTTGTTTGTTACAGAACGCGAGCCTGGAGATGTCTTTCTTGAATATGGTAAGTTTTGGTTTTGTCGGTGCCATGATAAGATTTAAAAAAAATATATTTGCAATTAATACAAGTGCGTTTGTTACAGTTGACGAACTGCGCCAGCCGAAGCCAAATGCTACTTGGAGACGACGGGTACGCCAGAGGCAGATATTGTTACTAATTCGCTCTACAGTTCCCCTAGTGGATCCCCTTGTGGACAAAAATAACCTGCCACACGTTATGTTGAGGACAACTAAAAGAAGATAACAGCTCTTCCAATTCAGAGTAGTATTGCATTTTTTTTAAAGTTTTTTCGTTTTTTTTAGACGTTGCTGCAGAGGTTGTCGTCGAGGGGACATCTTCCTCGCCGGTCATGTTGGGGCCATCCGCAATAGGTACTTATGAATGACTAGTACACAAAAAACTTAATACAGTAATGAAAGACAATACTTTCTGTTTCTGTATTGTCTTTCATTCCGTCACAGAATAATAATAATAACTCCACATCTTACACACGGCTGTCTCATCCCAAACTAGGCAGAGCTATGATAACTATGATAACTAGACTGCTGATAAACATACATACTTGCTGATACAATCAATCAAATATGTTTTTTTTTTCATTCCAGGTGTTCTTGACGAAGACTACGGTGGCGTCATGAGTGAGTGTTTGGAACTGACTGACATTAACAGTGACGACGATGACCTAAACGAAGACGATGACCTCGTCCCGACTGTGAATGGACGTGACGCTGCGACTGAACCGTCTTGTGACACTGACATGACAGAATTCCAAGCGGAAGTGTTACGTAGGGAGGACGCAGCCAATGACGACGCAATACGTGACTTACTGACTGACGACTGTTACACTTCCGTTTGGAATAGGGACAGAACTACCTTTGTTGGAAAACGGGAGACATTTGGAAGTACCTCAGGGCCAACGTTTGGTTTAACTGACCAGACTCGGGGGATTGACGTTTTCGACAAGGTAATTGACGTTGACTTTGTTGACTTATTGGTTAGGGAGACCAATAGGTATGCGGAGCAAAAGATTGCTTTGCTCCTAGAGCAAAACAAGCTTGGTCCGCATTCCCGCTTTCACCGCTGGTCTCCGACGGATAGGAACGAAATGGTAAGCTTTTTAGCAATAAACATTCTACAAGACCTCTACCAGAGGAAGAGGCCTATTTCAAGTACAATGGTTTTGGCACTATGCCATATTTTGCCAAAATCATGTCGTACAATAGATTTTTATTGTTAAAATGTTTTCTCCATTTCGTGGACAATCAGAATTGCACGGACACGACTAGACTTTGTAAAATCAGACCCGTTATTGACTACTTAAACGTAAAATTTTCCAGTCTATACATGCCTTCACAAGAGATAGCCATTGACGAATCTCTTCTGAAGTGGAAGGGGAGGTTGAGTTTCGCTCAGAAGATTTCGTCAAAGGCAGCAGAAGTCGGAGTCAAGACTTACGAGTTGTGCGAATCTTCAACTGGCTATCTCTGGAAGTTTTTTGTATATACTGGCAAAGATAACACGACGACTACTGACAGCGCCGACAGAGGGACTACTGACATGGGTGACAATGACATGAATGACAGACCAGTCGCGGACGAGGCCATGGACAGAGTTGACCGACCCACGAGTGCTACTGCTAAAATTGTTTATGACTTGATCGAGCCTCTGCTTCACCGTGGGCATACGGTAGTAATGGACAATTTTTATAATAGTCCATTACTACTAAGAAGCCTGAAAAAACAACAGACTGACGTTTACGGGACATTGAGACTGAATCGGGAATTCGTTCCCGATTCATTAAAGACTTTGACGAAGACAGAACTGCGACAAGGTGAGGTAGTGGCATCGTATTGTTCCGATTTAGCTATTCTGGTATGGCGAGACTCTAACATAGTTAGCTTGATCTCGACATACCATAATCTCGAAATCGGGACTCAGGACAAATACAACAGACAGACTTTTAAACCAAGCATAGTGCTCGACTATAACAAGTCCATGGGAGGAGTTGACAAGAAGGACCAATTTTTGTCAGCTCAACCCGTGGAACGACTCAGGAATAGGGTGTGGTATAAGAAACTCTTCCGCCGATTATACAATGTGGCAATTTTCAACTGCTTTGTGATATTTTCTAGTTTCGACTAGAAAATATCACATCGTCAGTTCCGCACTGTATTGGCGGAAGAATTACTTATGCGACACAAAAGACTAGACTTGACGACTGAATACCGACACTTCAACTACAGGTCTAGCACGACTGGACTAGTGACGACAACCACACCAAGACGTACACGACACAAGACTCAAGCTAGACCTGTAGTTGACGCCAACCACTTCCCCATACGCACCGGGTCTCGTTACACCTGTTGCGCGGTGTGTCCCAAGAAGACCAGGACCAGCTGGAAGTGCGAGGAATGCGACGTCAACCTGTGTATCGACGAATGTTTCAAAGCCTATCACAAGCCATAATATTTGTGTGAATTGATTTTTATTTTTATTTTAGAACAATATTATGTCCCATATTGTTCTAAAATAAAAATAAAAAAAATCATCACACAAATATTATGGCCATTTTTTTAATTTTTTTTTTATTTGTAAAAACATGTTGAAAAAGAGTGTCCTTGGAGTTTCTTGCCTGTTCTTCTCCATAGGATCTACGTATTAGAATAGGCGACTAGCTTCACGACAGACTTATAATTACTTTTTTTAATTTTTCAAAAAAAAAAAAATTTAATATTCACATAAACACAACTATTGCCTTTCATTTACATATAATTTTAAATATAATTATTTAATACCTACTAATAAAAAAAAATGTCAACCTAAATGTAAGTGTGTAAAAACCCTTAAACGGTCGGTCTTCTTGCCGCCATTCTGTACTCGGAGACGATAACAGATTGATGACGAATGGGTTGTTTGTTTTGGTTTAGTGTGCTACACTGTTCATTCTAAGTAATGATGTATTAGTATAAAAAAAAAGCTTATTTAGTCTAGTTTCTAATAAACAAAAAACAATAAGAATCCCAAGAAGGTGTTTCGTAAGAACTTGTTAAAACAAATATTTTACCCTAGATTTAACCTATATTGTAAAGTTCAACATTTTATTAATATATTTTGGATGAGTTGTTGTACTGTGTGTGTGAATGTTCCGATTCCTTCTAAAGTCAGCTCTAGACGAATGTTTTTTACTTCGCTATAGCTGCAGTAGTTTGCTAGGAAATACAGTTTAAATCAGCAATGGCACGGGGAGGCTAGACGCATGAAATAGAAATGGCGCGAGTGGGCGTTTGACGGTCTGACAGCTGTGATCGCCGGGCGTTTGACCGGACGTAAACATTCAGATGTAGTTTTTAGTGAAAAACTGTCATTATGACATTACAAACGGACACTTTAATTTTATTTATTTGTATAAAAGATGTGTTGTGGTTCTAAAATAAATATACTTATCAAAGCTAAACTTGACCTTGTAAACAGAACTTGTAAGTAAGTACCTAACTATACTGCCTAATAATAATAGTTCAACAAGTCAGCATTAGGTAGGTAGGTACCTACTAATTACCTATAGGTGGACGTGAATTTCTTTACATTTCGATGTCCTTTAGAAGTGTGAAAAGTGAGGTTCGGATCCTTACTATTGTAACAGCCAAATACCATGCAATATGCGTTTGCTTTCATTTTAGTTCAGTAATTTTTAGTATTATGCATTGTGTAGTAGGTAATATAATTATCGTAAGCGACGAACGGACGAAGCGATGTGGCGCGTGAGTGAGTATCGAACTAACGTGTTACTTGCCGGCGCGTGGCAACCTACTGAATTTCGCACGACTCATCGGCCCTGCTAGGTACCTGTAGCTTCAAACCTACAGAGCGGAGTGGACCTGGCCTGACCTAGTATAAAAATAGTCTAACATGAGGTCTGACAACGTCGCGCTGTACGCGTCCGTTTTTAACATTGGGAATCATGCGACGTTGCCAAACCGTTGTGATTCGTTAATAGAAATAAGAACCCAATTATCTTTATATTAGATTTTAGTATTGCTCACCACGCCGTTAAGCATCGTCTGTTACAAGTATTTAAACTCTTATGTCATACATACTCATTATTATTCATCGAAACGTTTCGGACCTTAGACGAAGATGAACACGTGTGGTGGTATTTGATTAAAACGCAAGTAATATTACTTATTAAGTCAAGTGCAAATATGTTGACTGGACCCGGGCGTCGTAGTGAAAGGGTTCAAAACTTATTTTGGGTAAAAATAAACATATCCAGATATACATATGTTATATGAGTATGTACTTACAAGTTAATTTCGTTGTCGTACCTAGCCAGGTGGTGTCAACGCGTTTGTGAAAATAATTATAACAATTTATTAAATGTTCTGTTACATTCTGTGCCTACCTATCTTTTGCTTGCACCTAAATGAAATAAAGGATACATCAAATAATATACAAATTCCTACTTGGGTACCTTTTTTTTTAATGTGGGGAAACCCCAACGGGTCATCACCTCGCCGGGGTGGGTACCTACAAAAAATATCTACAATGGTCATTCGTCAATGGCGGAAGCACTCTAAAACGTCACACAAACGGGGGGTGTTCTCCTTCACACTGTTTACACAAACCAAAGGTTAAATTAGGTGCTTCCCTCCCAAAATCATTTTGAAGACCAGACCAATTCCATTTTTGCTACGGACGAAATTCAACTTGTCATAAAAACAATTGACACGCGATTTCCCGCAATTTTTTTTTTAATCAATGATTGAGTTGCATTTATCAGGGCCAAGAGCGCAGAACTTTCAGTGTGCCGTATGTACACACGTCAATGGTTGTGGTCGCCAAACTCCAGGAATTGCGGTTCGAATTGCTACCGCATACCCCCTATTCCCCAGGTCTGGCCCCGTGCGACTTCCACTTATTCAGAAACCTGAAGAAATGGTTAGGTAGCCAGAGATTTTCATCAAATGATGAAGTCATTATTGCCGTAAACGAGTATTTTGAGGGATTGGAGAAAACATTTTGTCAAACTGATGTAACGGCATTAGAGAAGCGCTGGACTAAATGCATCGAGGTAGAAAGAAAGATAAATAAATTTGTTTTAAATAGATTATTAAAGATTTTCTTTGTCGTTTCGGAAACTTATCAATCAATTGATGAGTCATTCCATGTCAAATCGACCAATACATAGTTGGAATCAATTCCTATCGATTGGGATGAATTTTGGTGGAAAGTTTTATTATATAATAAAACAAGATTCTATCAAAGCCAAACTTACTAAATTTAAATTTTTTTAAATGATTAAAATAGACATTTAACGTTAATTTTTTATTAAATTAAAAATTAAGTTGTTCCAATGAGAGCAGATGAACACTTACAGAAGTATTTGAATCTTCTGAAAGTAAGTAGTTTAGATTGATGTTGCTAATCAAGAAGATGAAACTCTTGATAATTTAGAAACTTTACCCAATTCAGATGTTATTATGTGTCCTGCATGAGTACGAGACGAAACGTAATCTGGAAACCACAATTATTTCATATGCCACAAACTAATTCATAATATAGATTCAAGTTTCGGTAAAATTCGTTCAATTACCCTGAATGGTATACGACGGACATAATGGGCAACATAAAGCGAAAATATTTTTGGCATAGATGTTATAAATCCAGTAAACTTCAGAAAGATTAATTCTCCTACTATCGTTCATTAGTTAAACATAAAATTCACATTGCTTATGAGAATTATCAAAATCGGGTCGAGGCACAATATGTAAGAGCCGAGATCGTTTTGGAGTTTCATTAGCCATAAGCGATCAAAGCGAATCAAAACTAATATTATTAAAAACGGTGAGCCACTAACGGAAAATGAGTATTCCCAAGAGTTTGTCAACTAATTTCACGCTATTTATAGGTTGCAATCACTGCGTTTAGATTCGGAGTCAGCTGCACGAATTGCGCCTAAGTGTGGTGCACGTATTCATGTCAGCCAACTATCGTTGCATGGGCGCGGCTAAAACCTAAGCGGTCCACGGGTCCAGACGGCATACTTCCCTACATAGTGAAAGATTGTAGAAGGGTGTTAGCGCGGCCCTTTCAACACTTATTTAATGTGTGTGTTAGTATTCATATTAATATTATAACCAACTACTTCATATAAATATTGCTATACAGATTTAGGTGCCAATATGACGTTATTACACAAATCCAAAGTGGCCGGTACTTGTATTTTAAATTATGCATACATTAGATATCCAAGGAATAGCATTACACCGTTGTGTCCACCCACCCTTGCGCCGAACTATACTCGGTTCACACTCGCCTACAGCCAGAATAAGCAAGCTCATTAACAGTTGTAGCGATTTGTTAGACATACACCATGACAAGATTCGTGATTTTTGTAAAATAATTATAAATAACAATAACGTCTGGTCCATTAAGAATTAAATAAAATGAAATGTCTGATTATATTATATAATTTAATCTTTGGTAAATATTTATTCTTGTTGTGATGTGATTTCATTTCATCTAATTTATTTTGTTGTACATCATAAATGTGTACTGCTTTGTTTAAACAATTACTTTGATTTAATTGCATGTTTTACTGACATTATTAATTCTAACTTAAATTGTTTAATTTCTATTTTATTATAAGTAATTATTATTATTATTAATTTCTACCGTTTATTGTGCATGTGGTGTTAGCCTATAATTAATTGTTACACCAGCAAATGTTATTTAGTTGAAAAATAGTAAATGTATTGTGTAAACAATTGAGGTGATTGGTATCAAAATTGGTCAAATCCAAAATTTATCATTTTTAATCTATGAATGGCAGTATATTCTCTGTAGTGTAAACTTTAAGTTGTCATCTTTCAAATGACGCCAAATCCCTGATATTTATATAGAAAACCGGTTTGAAAAACGACTTTGGTTTCAAAATTAGTTAAATCCTGTTAACATTCAAATTTGGTCAAATCCCGTTCGGCCAATCAGCGATGAGTATTGTATAAGGCGCGTCAGCCATGATGTTTTTTTGTATCAGTCTGTTGTAGACGTCGAGCACGTGCACTCTGTGTTTATTGTGTGAAATTTAATGTAAACAATGGAACAAAATGATAACAAAATTGTCGAAACGCCTCCCAATTTATCAAGGAAGCCTCTACAACAAAAAAATACATGGGAATGCAACAGAACTAAGAAATCTAGGTAAGTAAACATTCACTCGTTGGAATATCACTTTCGTAGTATCAGATGTTCTCAACTTTTGTATCCATGATATTTTACTTTTAACTATCTGGTATTAATTACAAATAAGTATTACATAACATAAAGCCCAAGATACATTAACTGGTTTCTTGAAAAATATTTTACAAGTACTAGCCGGACGCGACAAGTTGAGACTTGCGCTCGATACCCGGTCCATAGCCCGCCAACAGTGCTCAAGTCTTAACTTGTGGCGTTCGAATTAGCTTTTTTTAACTATCATAGTTCCAATTAGGCTATCTTTCCTTTGCTAGCAGTATCTAGTTTTATTTTGCAATAGTGGTTTCCTATTACATACACTTTAAAGAAAGGAGGTAGTTGCCTATGGTCATGGACATAAGGCGATCGAGCTGGGACATACTAGTAGCTGAATCTTTATACCTGACCTAGGAATACTGACTTGCACATCACTTTATTATAGAAAATCTATGTTTGTTATTTTTGTTCTATCTATTTAGGTTATTTTGGTTTGTATTTCAACAAGTAATTGCAGTCCCTTAGCGATAGCTAATAGCCATTTATATCTGTTACAGGTATTCATCTAAAGCGCCGCCAGATATCAGAATTCCTTGTCAACATTTTTCAAAAGCCTACAGATGCACTTCATTAGCAAAAAACGACATTATTAAATTTCACAATGCTTTTTACAAATCAACTAAAAAAATTGATCAGGATAATTTTATTCTTCAACACATTAAAACATCTTCAATACAACGCCGTCGACCTATAACCGGCACAGGCAATAAGAAAAATTACAATATTACTTATTACGGACGACGCAGAAACTGCTTGGTACCAATATGCAGAAAAACATTTCTAGCTATTTTAGGGCTCAAAAAAGGAAGAGTAAATGGAGTAATCACGCGTAATGTCAAGAATAATGGAGCATCAGCGAGTGAAAATAGAGGAGGGGACCGGAAAGCGAGGAAGTACGAAAATATAAGAATATCAATAAAAAACTTCATAAAAAAGTTAGTTCCACTTGAAATTCATTATTGTCGCAGTAAAATAAAAAGCCGGCAATATCTTGCTTCAAATTTAAATATAAATAAATTATATAAAATGTACATCGAACAAGCTGAACAACAATTCAAAAGTGTTAAATCATCTTATTTTCGGCGTATTTTTAATATCTCATTTAATATCGGTTTTGGCACTCCAGCAACAGACGTGTGCTCAACCTGCTTAACACTGAAGGAACAAATTAAACATGAAACGGACATTAGCAAGAAGAAAGACCTAATGATTTCTAAAACAGTTCATACTTTAAGAGCAAAGGCATTTTATAATTTACTGAAAGAAAAAAAAGAAGAGTTACTTTTCTTAAGTTTTGACTGTCAAAAAAATCAGCCGATGCCGAAAGTCCCCGACCAGAGTGCTTATTATTCACGCCAATTATATGTTTATAATTTCACGATTGTCATAGGCAGTTCCAAAAGCAAATTGACCCGTGATAATGTTTTCATTTACACATGGACCGAAGATATATTACCAAAAGCTTCAAATGAAATCGCCAGTGCTGTTTTTCACTGCCTATGCTCCAATATTGACAAATACGACAAAGTAACAACCATTCGCCTAGTGGCTGACGGGTGCAGTGGCCAAAACAAAAATACGTCAGTGTTGGGAATGCTATCTAAATATCTTCTGGATTATGCTCCAGAACGGATAAAAAGCTAGAGTTATTATTTCCGGTAGTAGGACATTCATTCCTGCCTCCAGATCGCGTATTTGCTCAAATTGAAAGAAAGATAAAAAAGAACGAAGTTATACCTAACCCGCAATCTTACTATAATATTTTTGAAGAACACGGGACCGTTTTGAAATTAGGGTCAGAAGTTATAGTTCAGAACTGGAAAGAGGCAAGCGCTGAAGTATTAAAAGGAACGAATACAATGCATTTTTCAATTAAAAAATGTAAACGGTTTTTTATCAGAAGGAATAAACAAAAGTTAAATGTATTAGTACGGGGAGAAGAGTCGTATAAAAATGCATTGAGTTCATATAAGAATATTTGCAAGAAGAACAAAACTGCAAGTCTTATTAATCCAAACAACTTACAAACTAATGTGGCGGTTAAAAAGGAAAAGCTAGATGATGTCCGAAAGCTGTTAACAGCTCATTACGGCGAGCAATGGGAGCTTTTACCGGATCTAGAGTACTTTCAAAATGTAATGCAAAGGTCAAGTGACACGATAATTTCTTATCCAAATGAAAGATGCGAAATGGAGGAAGAATTGCCCAATTTGATAGTTTAATACCTTACCAAAAATGTATTAATTATTTCTTTTTATTTAATTTCGGGTAAAATATGTGAAAAAGTGTAATTACCTAATTAATCTTAATAAATATTTGATATGTATATGGTTCTTTTTATTTACTTACTAAATTTCTTTCAAAAAGTTGCGAACCACTGACAATTACCAATGCCACCTTCTAAGTAAGCTAAATCCAGACAGTTAACATTCATAGATAGTCAAATCCATAGATATTATAATCAAACTAGGTCAAATCCACACATTATTATCAAAATAAGTCATATCCAATCTTTAAATCAAGATTCTGTATTTTTTTTGTATGAGACTTAACTTTGTTATTATTTTAATATATTTAATATCCTCGTATAATTAAGTCTGTAAAATCTTAATACTCTTCGTTAATGCCATATAATATAATCTAAAATTTGAGGATATCTCTAATTTGTCTTAAATGGACTTGACCAATTTTGATACTAATCGCTTCAATTGTTGGCTAACCTAAAATAAATAAATTAAAATACGATTATAGGGTATGTTGGTTTTATTTTGTTAACGAACTGTGTTGAATTGTTATAAATACCCCGTCTGGGTCCAATAACGGGCATTGTACTGCAAGGAACTGGAAGGATCTAGCGACTACTAATTTACGTAAGCTGTTATACTTTTCTAATATATTTTACTATTGGTAATCTGTAATAAATCTAATGTCCTTTATTATAAAATAGGAGAATTATGTTGTGATGATTTATTATTCACATTGTGTTCTAATTAGTATTCTACTGCCTTATATAATATGATTAATATGCTTATACGAATATATGATATACACAATTTTTATAAGCAATGTAACTAGTACCTTGTAAAGAAAACATGTTAAAAAGAGTGTCCTTGGAGTTTCTTGCCTGTTCTTCTTCTACTTATTGGAACAGGCAACTAGAGTCACGACCGACTTATACTGACTGACTCCTATTCCTGACATACTTGACATAAATAATTTGGATTTGATTTATTTTTTCTAATCATTTCTGTTATCGCCATCCATAGATAACTTTATGCAAGGAATACTATTAATTAATGCATTTTATTTGAGGTTATAAGCTTAAAATTCTAACATGTGCTTGAGGGAGCAGTCTTACCCCCGTGGTTGGAAGCTAACCAGAGTAACGCCAGTCCTGAACGATGCTCACAGCTCAGACGTCAGCGGATATAGGCCTGTGGCGGTTTTATCCACATTCTCGAAGGTCTTCGAGACAGCTTTATGCTCTATAATAAGCTCGCAAGTGGGTCTGCAGTTTGGTGATGCTCATGTGTTTTGTGAACAAAGCAGCACCCCTGCTGGATGCCGAAGCGGGTGCTCCACTGAATGTTTCATACTTTGACTACAACTAGGCCTTTGGTAGTGTGGATAATGACATTCTTTTGGAGAAGTTTGCAAGGGCTGGATTAACTCTAGACCTTCTATATTTTTTTGGGCCAGTACTTGGGTGAGCGACAGCAGTATGTGAAATATGGAGGATAACCTTCAAACGCGTATCATACCCACACAGACATGAGTCAAGGTACTAATTTGGGGCCACTGGAATTTATCATCATGATAAATGACTTACCAGTAGAGTAGGCATGCGGCCGATATATCAAAACGAAACTAAAAACCAATTTTACACTCAAATCAAATCATATCGATTGCACAAACTAAAAAAACTGATTTCAAATCTCGAATATCTCGATACGACACGCAACCGTGAACCGTGTCATAATATCAAAATCATAGAATATCCAAACGCAAACGAAATTGCTTAGCTACATCGCTACGTTGCGGTAAGAAATTCGCTCTTTCTTTTTCTAACCAAGCGGTACCTTAGCGGGGTAAAAAGGATAGCGCGAATTTTTCTCGGTTTCGATGTCGGAGTCGGTTTTAGAAACTACTAGAACTATGTCTTAAGAGCTTAGAGATAGGGTTTCATTTAGATAATCACGTTTACACTTACGCTGTTATTATTCGTCCGCTTTGACTAGTTTGTAGTTTGCTTGATGATTTGATTTTTATTTATGCTATAATTTAATCTATATTGTTTTTGTTAAAACTTTTTAATAATCTGTTAAAAATTGCGATGCACATTTGACCTTGGTGACGCGTGTGTGTTTAAAGTAAGAAGTTATTGGATTATTTTATGTGAATTATAAAGTTAAATAAGTAGTCAATTTAACTGTGAGAAGTACTTAAGTGTTTTATTTTTAATTTGAACTATAGTGACTTTTGTTTTTCGTTTTTTTTGTAATTAGAGTGACTTTTATTTTTCGTTTTTTGTAATTAGGCGAACATTGTTTTTAATTTTCAAAATGTCATGTCAAAAGAAGTATGGAATCACTTTGAAAAAAAAGAAAATTCTACTGTTGCAGTGTGTAAATATTGTAACCAAAATATTTCCTACAAATCTACAACGGGTAACTTAAATGCCCATTTAAAAAGATCCCATGCATCTGTATTTTTTGCTCAAAAAACAGATACCGATTCTGAACGTATAGCGTTGGCAAGTACGTCTACCGGCAGTACTGGCACATCCGATGTAGCCTCCACTGAGGGCGCTTCCGCGGAGATCAGCAGAAGTCAAGTAGATCCCAAAATGGGGCCGATTCGCGTACGACAAAGGACTCTACAAAATTATGTAGTAAAAAAAATGACTACTGAAGAAAGAAAACGAGTTGATCGTGATTTATTAGAATTGTTTATCACCGATTATCAGCCTTTTAGGATAGTGGAAGACAAAGGTTTTAAAAAATTTGTAAAGAACATTCCGGGATACTCGTTGCCTAATAGAAAAACAATATCATCTTCTATGATACCCTCATTGTACCAGACTGCTTTAAGTGACATCAAAAACAGGGTTGCCCGAGACGCTAGTTCTGTGTGTTTGACCACTGATTGTTGGACGTCGTCGCAGACTGAAAGTTATATTGGCGTAACCGTGCATTACATTGACGAGGATTTCGAACCACAACAAGTTCTATTAGAATGTAAAGGCCTTAACGAGGCTCACACTAGCGCCAATCTAGCAAAGGAATTAAAAAAAGTGACGGACGAATGGAACTTGACTCATAAAGTTAACTTTGCTATTTCGGACAATGCTCGTAATATTGTGAAAGCGATAGAAACAGAACTGGGATGGAAACATTATGGCTGTTATGCCCATTCCCTAAATCTCATTGTGACAGCAGCACTGAAACCTTTGTGCGGTTTAATAGAAAATGATAAAAAAATAGTGGCTCATTTCAAACGAAGCACGACTGCAACTGACATGCTTCTTGGCTACCAGGTAAAAAACATGGCGGAACAGGGAGAGCCGAAAAGGTTAGTTCAACATGTACCTACAAGGTGGAATTCGACATTTTTCATGTTCCGCCGTTTTATCTTGCTTAAGGAAGCAATAAAACATTGCATAGCTCTTATTGAAAGAGATTGGCCCAATATACGTTTAGAGGAATGGGCAATTATGGGAGAGTTGTGCCAAGTATTGGAGCCATTTGAGGAGGTCACTTCTTCCATCAGTGGGGATCAATATCACACTGGAAGTATGGTGATAGTTATGACCAATTGTTTAAAGGATATCTGTGAAGATTTTTTGAATAAAGAAGAATACAGAGGGTTCAATCAAACCGTGCTTGACGTGGTCCTGAGCCTTAAATATGGACTAAAAGATAGATTTGCGGCCGTAGAGCACAGTAAGACGTTTGGAATGTGCACGTTATTAGACCCGCGGTTCAAACTTGGCTGCTTTAAGAATAAAGGAGCGGTATCGGAACTAAAGAAACATGTGCATGGCTTAGTAATAGGCCTTATAAACTGTCATACATCGGCAGAAGCGACTACCACCGGTGATGTACAGGAGAAACCACAAGGAAAATTCAGTGCATGGGACAAAGTGGACGACTTGCTAAAGAAGAGCAGACCACAAGGTAGCGCTCAGGCGAGGGCTATAAGGGAGCTACAAATGTATATAGATGACGAAATACTCCCTCGAAAAGATCCTGATGGTAACTGGAATAGCCCAACACAATGGTGGCGAGACCATAAAATCATTTACCCCAATTTATCCCAAATTTACCGCACCAAATGCAACATTGTTGCAACTTCGGTTCCGTGCGAACAACTTTTTTCTAAGACGGGGCTCACTGTTAATGAAAAAAGGTGTCGCCTCAAGTCAAGTTAAGTTGAGCAGCTTGCATTTTTGAACGCGAATTTAAATCGAAACAGGTTTGAGAAATAGTATGGCTTAGTTTATTAACCAAAATAAATAAAAAAAAACATAAAACTATAAAAAAACAAAAAATGTAAAAAAACTTTAAAAAACAACAAAAAAACAAAAAATGTAAAATACTTTAAAAAACAACAAAAAACAAAAATTGTAAAAAACTTTAAAAAACAACAAAAAAAAGTTTATTTAATAAATCAAAGTTATAACGAATCATTGTAAATAAGAAGATTTTTAAATGCGCCAGAAAAGTTCTGTAAGCTAACTTGAAAACCTTTTTATTTTAAATTAAACTATATACCTACTTTTATCGAAGTATGTATATTTAATGTACACTAGTATTATCTATGGACAAAATATTACCTACTGTGAACTTTTCTGCTAGTCCTAAGCCTAGATAAAAGCATGAAGGAAAATCGCTGTAGGAAGTTCTTAAACTATTGTAGCAAATAGATAAAAATATTTGTTACAATACAACAGTTTTAGAATACAAATTAAAAATATGAAAAACTAACATCGCGAAAACGGGTAACGGTGCGTTTCGGTTTACCGTTTGTAAGCTAATAAAACCAAATTAATGTTAGAGCTAGCGCTACTAAAATCGTTTTTAGAAATTAGATTTTGAAATCGGTTGTCATAACTGAAATCGGATATTTATCGGTTTGCGTTAACAAACGAAAACGCCCATGCCTACTTACCAGCAGTGGTTCAAATTGCGAGTTGCCTACTGTTTGCTGATGACTTAAAATTATTTCACCAGATCAGGAATGAACGAGACTATGAACTTCTTCAACAGGACATTGACCGAGTTGTTGAATGGAGCCTTAAAAATAACTTACTCTTAAAGAGTTCGAAGTGTAAGATGGTGTCCTTCATGCGTGCAGTGTTTCCGGCTCATTACAGGTACTGCATGGAAGGGGAGATCATTCCACGTGCTACTCTGGTGCGAGACCTTGGGGTTTTATTCTCTGCTGACCTATCCTTTCGAAGTCATGTAATCGATATCTGTTCAAGGGCCTTTAGGAATCTAGGTTTTAATATGCGGGAAACCCGTGATTTCCAAAACACAGTAGCCGTGTATTCTTTGTATAACGCACTAGTAAGGAGTAGGGTAGAGGTGAGTGCTATTATTTGGAATCCCTTTGAACCTTAATATAGTTCCATGGTGGAAAATTAGAAAATAAATTTACCCGGTACCTTTACAATATGGGGTATTCCCTTTCTACCCACTTATGTATCCAACCATCTTTGTTATAGGGATGGTTGGATAATAAAGGGTCTTTCAAATTGAGCGGGTTGATGTTAATAATCTGAAGTTTTGGTGGCATCTGTCAAATCTGTTTTTTCTTATTCAGTCACTGATGCCAAATCACCATGGCAAGTTACACGGTTGAGCAGCATGTGCAAATGATAAAACTTTATTTTAAAAATGAATGTTCGTTAGTGCAAACGTTGCGCGCATTGCGCCCATTTTACGGCAGACGCGGTGGCCCTTCAAAGTCTACTCTCCAACGATTGGTGACTAAATTTGAGACGACCGGTTTGGTAAACAACCAACCAACACCTTTACGTCAAAGGAACGCCAGATCGGTCGAGAACATCGCCGCTGTACGTGGGAGTGTTCAGGAGACTCCGAAGCAGTCGATTTCTCGCCGTGCACAAGAACTCGGCCTTTCGCAGACTTCAACTTGGAAAATTTTGCGTCGGGACTTGGGCCTGCATCCGTACAAGATCCAACTGACCCAAGAGCTCAAAGTTAATGACCATAGACAACGCCGTGTGTTCGCTGAATGGGCTTCGGAACGCTTGGAAGAGGACCCCGATTTTGGTCGAAAAATAATCTTTAGCGACGAGGCACATTTTTGGATGAATGGTTTTGTTAATAAGCAAAATTGCCGTATATGGGATGACCCCGTATATGGGATGACCACAACCCACATGAGGTTCACCAGGTGGCAATGCATCCACAAAAAGTTACTGTTTGGTGCGGGTTTTGGTCTGGCGGCGTCATTGGTCCGTACTTCTTCGAAAACGACGTTGGCGAGGCCATCACCGTCAACGGCGAGCGCTACAGATCAATTATAAACAATTTCTTTTGGCTTGAATTGAACAATATGGACGTGAACGACATGTGGTTCCAGCAAGATGGCGCTACTCGCCACACAGCGAACGACACAATGGACATTCTGCATGAACGGTTTGAGGGTAGGGTTATCTCTCGCAGAGGTGACGTGAATTGGCCACCAAGATCGTGTGATTTGACTCCGCTAGACTTTTTCTTGTGGGGTTTTCTGAAGTTGCAGGTCTATGCCAATAAGCCACAATCGACCGTTGCCCTGAAAGCCAACATAACGCAGGCCATCGCTCAGATTCAGCCGGATCTATGCAGCAGAGTCATAAAAAAATGGACCTCTCAGATTCGTGCCACCACGGCGGACATTTAAACGATGTCATATTCCATCCATAATGGCATTAATGGGCCTTTCAAATAAAAAATAAATTTCGTTAATATCTCACACACATCTTGTTTTATTCAATTTTACCTTGTTGAAACCCGTCCTTGTTGAAAGACCTTTTACAAGTTTGAGGTAAGGCGCAATCTAGCCTTAGCTAAATATGTTTTTTAATTTTCCGCGGTAAATTGAATAATCCTCATGTATTGGAAATGTTGAAATTGCTTGTTCCAAACACTAGGCTGCAGTAGGCACCAAGGGGAAGACATTTGAAGTCCCAGTGGCTCGAACAAATTTTCAGCAGTTTGCTCCTCTTGTAAGAGCCCTAAATATTTTGAACAAAGTCTCACAACAGACAGATATTTTTATATGTACATTGGCGGAATTCCAAAGGGTGACACTACAGTGTTTGTCTTGAACGGAGTTATTTTTTTTGTATCAATATTATGTACTACATTGTTGTATTGGAGTAACTCTGTAAAAGTAATGTATGTTTTAAAATAAAAATAAACAAAATGTTCATTCTCTCCTTTGGAGCTAGAAGAAAGTTTGGTCAGAAAAGAATTTGATTAAGCTGTAAGAAACAAGATAGTCTAGTCACAAAGAAAATTGGGGTGGTGAAACTGTGAAAGCTTCTCCTGCTATGAAGAAACATCTGATCAACAAAACAAATAAAAAATATAAAGAAAAAGCCGGCAAGATATCTAGGGGAACAAGCTACCTTAATCAACGAACAGCTTCAATTTAAAAGTAATCGTAAACAAATAACAATTGATTCATTAATTATAAGTAGGTTGATCATATTTCTTACATAGGAAAACGATTAATATCTTAAAAACTCATCAAATAATAAATAAGTAAATCCTTTAGATACTGGTAATTTCTTGATAATATTTTAAAGAGACATTTCGGTCAGTTGAACCTGAATTTTTTAAAAAGAACTCTAATTCTCTTTAAAAGAGAAAAGCGATAAAGAAACTATATTAGGAATATAAAATATTTTAACTAAATGATTCTTAAATCCAATTCTGTACTAAAAATGAAAAAATGAAAATGGGTGAAAAAAAGGGTTAGGTGGCAACTGGCCTCATCCAAATGAGCGTCCCAAATTTGCACACAAAATTAATGGATGGTAAACTGGGCGTCTTTTTTTTAAATCGAGTGGAAGGACAACATTAAAATTATTTTGGTATGAAAACCTGTAGCCAGTATATTACCGACATGAACCCACTTCTAACAAAAGCAATTTTTAGATTCATAACAGGGGTGAAAAATTAAATATTTAATATTAGTTGTTTAAAAAACGCCATGATAAATAACAACGACATATTCGCAACCAATTGAAACTTATAAATTTTGAAGTACTTATTTTAATATCAAAGAATAAAATCAAAAGTGCGAGCAAATTCCATAAAATCAAATCTAAAATTTACGCTGTTGAGAAGATTTCTACAACGCCGGCTTATAGATAAATATAAAAACATAAAAATATACAATAACATATGAAGAAGCAATCTTTCAAGTCACATATAAAAAAACTTGCAAAAGCAGCTACAAGAGCCTTAAACCTTTTTTTGAAATATTCCCACTAGGTATCAATAATATGTATGTTTATTAGTATTAATAGTTTATATATTTTTGTTTTCTTTTATTTATTTCATACAAACACAATTTTTATTATAATTCTTATGACATCCAATTATGTATCAATTTTATTAATTATTATGATACTGACATTTATGTTGTCTAGTGTTTATTTGAGTTCAGTGAAATGGTTGTACCCAGTAAACAAATGTAACTTGAACAAAAACCTACCTAAGCACCGCACCATTGCACTCCATGTCTGTATCAGGTATGCTGCAACAACCTGCCAACGCCAATAAATAATCAAACATCAATGTTTTTCAAATATCGTATTAATATATGCAGAGAAAATACAATTGATAGATACAAGTGTTTTGCTACACCCAACACAACGTACAGGGTTAAATTTAACAATTGTATGTGTAAAGTGATATACCTATAACAGTAAAAAAATAACGATTACAACATTTTTGTCTCCGTTGAAAGTAGTACTGTAATAGTCTGAAATTCTAATCAGTGAAGGTATAGTAGGAGGCACTGACGACACTTTAATACAGGACATATATTCACATAGCAAGGCAAGAGCTGTTGTTATTGAACATTCAATAAATTTTGCAAAGAATTTTATAAGAAGCAATTATGGCAGAGCTATTGACATCTCAGGATGTACTGGCCAAACTGAATCTACAGCAGACTGAACAAACAAACGCAGAATTCACATCATCAGGGATTTTGCCATCAACCATCTCTACAGTAGACATAAAGAAGACTGTAACTATTCTAGGAATAACTCCGAAAGATTTCATCAAGAAGTATTCATCTAGTGAATTCGATTTTGAGAAACTTAAATATGACTTTAATCAATATTGCAAAGATTTCAATGATGAACTTATGGAGTCATCTCCTAGTAAGGCTCTTGAATTTTGTGCTAAGATTCTATTTGAATATGGACCATATATGAGGACAGAGCGCAAGTCAAAGGGTGACAAAGCAATAAGGTTCAAATTCCCATACTCCAAGGCTGATACTTTGTCACCAACAGGGAGCACATTAGCAATCAAAGTAGTCATTGTCACGACCTTCAATGAGGTAAAGGATGCAACTAGCATTGTTGAAAGTAAGATGATATTAACTTTAAGGCAAGCAGCATTGCTTGCTATGGTAACATTTGTAAAGGCAATAGAATATTGCTATAACAAAAATGCTAGATCAAAACTGTTGAAACCGTTATGTGGAGCAATATTTTCCAGGGACGCAATAGAAGAGATGAGTAAAGAACTGGAGAGGAACTATATGAGGAAACTCGCACATTGAAAGTAAATAATGAGAGTTCGACATCAAGTGGACACTATTTACTAAACTCAGAACTTGCATGTGCAATTGTGTGCATGATTACGTCAACAAAAAAAGTAACTGACAATACAATAAAATCTGAAAACAAAACAATCTTTTACATTCCAATTGTGTGCATGATTACGTCAACAAAAAAAGTAACTGACAATACAATAAAACCTGAAAACAAAACAATCTTACATTCCATGTAAAATGCTATTCCTGCAAAAGCAGCTACAAGAGCCTTAAAGCTATTTTGTGTATATTCCTACCAGGTATCAATAACACAGGTCTACAAAAAAAAATTTTTTGTTTGGTGCTGCTAATTCTAGGTTATATTTTGGTTAATTAGCCCACAAGATGTCGTGTGAAGCTGTCAAAATTGTGAAGCTACGTTCAGGTTTGTATCGATCGATATAATAACCTAAAAAACGTATTTTATCATAATTAATGTCATTATAATCAATAATTTTTTTTTTTAAATTAATAATATTGATATGCCGTCGTCAAGAAGGTGTTGCGTAAATAATCCAAATACATTTTGTTACATTTGTGGTGAATATGTAGTGAAAAAGTTTAGAAAACCTATAACAGATTCAGTGAAGAAGACATATATTGATTACTTTAAAATAGAGATGAAGGCTCTGAACAAGCCGTGGGTTCCAAACATTGTGTGCAAGTTGTGTAGTGAACATTTAAGACAGTGGGCAAATGGTAAACGTAATCATTTAAAGTTTAATGTGCCGATGATTTGGACAGAACCGAAAAATCACATTGATGACTGTTATTTTTGTGTTGTAGAATTACATGGTATAAACAAAAGAAAAATGACATATCCTGATTTACCGTCTGCTAAAAGACCTCGACTGTGTTCAGATGACGTACCATCTCCCATGAGTCAAGATCTTTCAGATCTATCAGATTTTTCGGACACCGAGATGATGGAAGTTTTTTCTGATGAACGTGACAGTGATTTTAAAGTGTCAACAGCGCCTTCACTTTTTTCTCAAGATGCTTTAAGTGATTTGATTAGAGACCTTGACCTCTCGAAAGAGCGCTCTGAGCTACTAGCATCTAGACTCAAAGAAAGAAATTTGTTATCTCAAGGTACAAAAATAACATTTTATCGTGATCGCGAAAAAGAATTTCTTCCATTTTTTAGCTCAGAAGATGATATAGTTTTTTGTAATAACATTGGTGGCCTTCTAATGAAATTGGGGCTCTCAGGGTACAAAGCTGATGAATGGAGATTGTTTATGGACAGCTGTAAGCGAAGTTTAAAATGTGTTTTACTAGATATTGGTAACAATCATGCAGCTGTGCCTATTGCTCATTCAACGAAATTAAAAGAGGAGTATCAAAACGTGGATCTTGTTTTGAAAAAACTTAAGTACTCGGAGCACCAATGGGTTATATGTGTCGATTTAAAAATGGTCAACTTTCTATTAGGCCAACAAAGTGGGTACTCTAAATTTCCGTGCTTCATATGTTTATGGGACAGCAGAGCAAAAAAAGACCACTGGATCAAGAAAGATTGGCCTTTGAGAGATAACATGACGGTTGGCAAACAAAATATTATAAACCCGCCTCTTGTTTCTAGTGATAAGATTATTTTGCCTCCATTGCACATCAAATTGGGACTTATGAAGCAATATGTTAAGGCATTAGATAAAACTAGTCCGTGTTTTGTATATCTTTCAAGAAAGTTTCCTGGTTTAAGTAATGAAAAACTAAAAGCTGGTATTTTTGATGGCCCACAGATAAGACTTTTAATGAAAGACAACGATTTCATACATTCAATGAATAATTTAGAAGCAACGGCTTGGAAATCTTTTGTTGCTGTTGTAAAAAATTTCTTAGGAAATCAGAAGGCCGAAAATTACAAAGAGTTAGTTCAAAACCTCTTAATTAGCTTTAAAAATCTTGGATGTAATATGAGTATAAAAGTACACTATCTGGACAATCATTTAGACAAGTTTCCTGAAAATCTTGGAGCGTATAGCGAAGAACAAGGAGAACGTTTTCATCAAGATTTAAAGGTGATGGAAGATAGATACCAAGGTCGCTGGGATGAGCATATGATGGCAGATTACTGTTGAAGTATTACACGGGAATGTCCTGAAGACATCCATCGGAGAAAATCTAAAAAGAGAAGCTTCTAACCTGTGAAATAAAATGTGTAATTAAATGTATTTAACTGTTTTGAATTAAATGTTCTTTTGTTTTTTAATAAATGAAATCTCGAAAACTATACGTAGCATTAAAAAAGTAAGTATCACGTTTTTATCAGGGTACCGAATATACTTGAAATCAGTATTACTTTTAGCGGCACCAAAATCATTGTAGACCTGTGTAACATATATGTATGTTATTGAGATACTAGGTATCAATAACTAATAGTATTTTTATTTTATTTTTTACTGTCTCTTTTTTTTCATTATAATTCTTTTGACATCTAAATATTAATCAATTTATTAATGATAATAATCCAGATATTCATGAAATCTGGAAATTGGTTTCTATATTCGAGTTCAGTATAACTGTATAACTAGGTGGAGTTTATTCAAAAACGTATTAATACTAAGAATTTAGTACAATAGTACCGGTTTTTAACACAGAATATGTGAACTGGAAATACCTTATCAAGTGTAACCTTACTTGATCTTCATGCCATGAATTCTGCATTTTTCACAACAATAACACAACACAAACATCACTTCACACAAGCTGGCAACCTGGACATACCGGGGTAAGCTCCAAACATTCAAGTCGTCGCAGGCGCACTATTTGTGCAAAAATAACAATGTCTTACAGTACATGTTACAGCCGGAAACAACCTATCTACAAGATGAGCGTCCCGGAAGTTTGGAGTTTACAGGGGTTGTGTCATTTGACGGACGACGCGCCACAATGTTGCCAGCCATAAATATATTGCCCAGTTTCTCTTCATATAAGTAGATCATAATATAAAATATTGTATAAAAAATATATGTATTTAATTATTTATATGTGCGCACTTACTCCACACGGTCACCGCTGAAAATCAGCGCTGCTTGGCGCACAGCGACTTCCTTGCTGGTGCCATCAGCATCAATGCTGAGCGGTGACCAATTTCAATAAGTGACGTGCAAGTGCGTGCAAGGCAATTGTCACTGTATTTCGTTTTTTTCTTTATTTTTATTTGTATTTCTTTTTTTTTTAATGTTTTATCACTTTAAGTACTGTAAGTATGAACGTCACTTAAGAAATAAATACTTTTTTCTTTTTCTTATATAAACATAGAAACAAAGTACTGCAGACAAATAAAACATGTTTCTTAAAACTGAAAAAGTAATAGTACCTGGCAAGTGAATAATACTGTTTGCGATAGCTGAAGGGAAGGAAATACTAAAACAAAGTAAACATTTCTTTCGTGACGGAACTTTTAAGAGCTCATATCCGCCATTCTTAGAACTATCTTGCATCCAAGTAGATATACAAATTCAATCATTCCTGTTTGTTACCCTTTGCTTCCTGATAAGAAGAATATTACATATACAATATTGTTTGAACTTATTAAAAGTCTGAATTTGCACCGCATAATTTTTACTAGAGATGAAACGGATAGTGATTTGGCCGGATACCGGATACCGGATATTCGGCTAACTACGAGGCCGGAGCGCCGGATATCCGGCCACCGGATATTCGGCCGCTTATCGCGTTACAATTTGATTTGAATATGCGCGCGTGATTAAGATCGGAAATATTCGGACGCATTCGGCGTGATCGGCATTCGGCCGGCACGACTCGCGGCGTTCGGGTGTAATCGCTCATGTCAGGTTATATGCATTTGTTTATTCCATTGTTTTTCTTTCTATTTAACTTGTCGATTATTAAAAAATGTCAGTATCAAAAAGAAGATCGCCAATTTGGCAATATTTTGATTTAAAAAGTGACGATAACAAGTACGCGTCATGTTTATTGTGTCACGTTGAAATTTCTCGCGGTGGTGAAGGAAAAAAGGCAGGTATGTAAGTTTTAGAGGTTATGTTTTTGCTTCAATTTTAATGCGAGAATACTCTTATATTTTCAAACTTATTTTGTTAATAAACAAACATACTACTTAGCAGTATTCTTAAATTAGTTATTTCGCTGGTCATTCATTTCATTTTAATTTTCATTACTACTACTACAATCTCAATTTGAAATTTAAAATTTAATTTTTTTCTAAACGATATTTTATTAATGCAAGCTTCAGACTTCAGTTTATTTATGCATATTGTGAATGGGTAGGTACTAGGTACAATATTTTAAAATACGTTTCTTTTTCATTCATCAGTGGAACAAAAAAGGGCTATCTCTCTTTATGTTGTTGAACATGAGACACTGACTAATTTGACGATACAACAGTGGGGTCTGTTGGAGCAGTGCATAAACCTTTTAAAACCATTTGAAGAAATAACAAAAATTACAAGTTCTGGCGTTTCCTGTATATCCGAAGTGATACCACACGTTTATGCACTAAAAAAGTATTTGGATAAAACCGAGACAGCACAAAGAACACCAGACTTAGCACGTTTAAGAGCCTCCTTGAAAGCTGAATTGGAAAGTCGTTTTAAATTCTTAGAAGAAGATCTAAACTTCATAATTGCTACCTTTCTAGACCCAAGATTCAAATCAGACTATTTAGGAGTTCTTGAAACTGAAAAAGCCCGACAGAAAATCCTGATAGAATATATAAAAAACTCTTACGACGATTCTTCTTCCGACAGTAATAGATCATCGCCGTCTTCAACACCTGCTAAACGACAAAAAGAAGATGAAACTGGATCAAATTTTACACGCGAAGCTCATAACACTTTTTGGGACTGTTTCAATGAAGTGGCAAAGGACAACAGTAGCAGTTGTCGCGATCAAGAAAAACAAAATCCAATTTCTAATGAGATTGACTTTTTCTTAAAGTTATCTCGAATAGATCGCAATCGCGACCCATACCTTTGGTGGTCGGTCAATTCAAACCAATACCCTCAATTGGCGAAGTTTGCAAGAATTTATCTTGGAGCACCTGCCAGTAGCGTTTACAGCGAAAGGCTATTTTCAGAAGCTGGTCTAGTATACGAAGCCAAGCGGAGTCGCCTCTTACCAACAAATGCTGAAAACCTAGTATTCATTCACCATAATTTGCCGCTAGTTAATTTTGAGTACTAACACTAAGTAAATTTTTAGTAATTAACTTTTTATCAAACAATTTCTGTCATTATTTTAATTTAATAAATGGTGTCCGTCCATAACCTATTGTTATATTATTTTCATTTCATATATGTGTGTGTATGTGCAAAATAATCCGTTACTAATATTATAAATTCAGTCTGTTTGTCTGCTACTCTCTCACGCCTAAACTAAAGAACTGATTTTGCTGAAATTTGATACAGAGATAGATTAGACAACGAGAAACAATATAGATAGGCTTAAAAACTTTTGTATTCCCACAGAAAAGCGCGATATAGACGAGTTTAGGGCGTAAAGCACTCAGCGCGAACGGTATCGCGGGAAACATCTAGTATTCGGTATTCGGCCGGATAGTGCCCTACTATCCGGTATCCGGCCGGATAGTGAAAATAGGCCGGATAGGCCGGATACCGGATAGTTACCGGATATCCGTTTCATCACTAATTTTTACCACGGATTATAAAGTTAGCGCCATGGCTGTTATTTCTTCTGTATTTCCAAAAGCAAAATTGCGAGATTGTTTCTTTCAATTTAGTAGAGCTTTGTGGAGGAAAGCAGAAACAATAGGTATAAAAGAAATCTAAAATGATGAAATCCCACATCCAACGATGTGTCTCCCTAGCATTTTAACCAAAAGATTAATGTGGCAGATGGTAGCCTTTAAGTGCGCAGAGAATAATAATATAAATAATAATAATAAATCATTTATTCATTTATAGTTGGTACACATTATTACAGATCTTAGATAACAATAATTAGCTTAAATATATGGGTGCCTGTACTAGGGTAAACCTGTGCCACAGGCGGTAAGTTCACTAACAGACTTTTACTAGATAATATAATTATTTAATCTTAACAATGTTTATGAACATACTTGTCTACGAATAGGCCTATCTCTGTGGTGTATAACATTATAGGAATATTAACATTATGAGACTCTTATTTATTTAACAACAGTAATTAAATCTTCAGTCTGGTTGTAGTCTAAACTTTGCAGATACTGACTCACAAGATTCTTTGCTTCAAAATAGTAAAAGACCATATGTCTTTTTATTTATCCTGTTGTAAAGAAAAGGACCCAAAAATGCAAAAAATCTATTTGCGAATACAAATCTCGATTCCAAAAGTGTGGTACAGACAATATCTTTCCGCCTCTTTGTGTTAGTAAGGTTGGAGTTAAAAGTTAGAGTCGTGTGTTGTTTTAATACAGTGTACATTATAAATAGTTGGCGCACAGTTAAAACGTTGCATTTTTGATACAATAGTTGTGTAGGAAAACGAAAAGGTAGGCGAAATGCTACTTTTAGGAGTGCTCGCTGTGCTCGTTCAATAGTTAACATCACCGTTTTTGAGGATCCTCCCCAAGAGATGATGCAGTACTGAATTACTGACTGGCATAATGCTTTGTAAATTTGTATAATAAGTTTTTGTTCTGCTATATAGCGCAGTTTTTTAAATACGAATAATAATTTACGAGTTCTAGAAGTTACAGCGCCTATATGTTGTTTAAAAGTTAGTTTCGTCTATTACAATACCCAAGTACTTAATGTTAGTTGTGTTATTAATAAGAGGGCAGTTGCAAGCATGATTCGCGGTACTATAACAGTTATGTGCATACAAATGTGTGTGATTGTGATGTAAATGGGTTAGGTTTTTACGCATACCAAATTTAATAAATTTCGTCTTATCAGTGTTCAGGGTAAGAAGGTTATGTTTAAGCCAATTATTCACAGTGTTGAAACCACACTGTGCATATTCGTGGACTTCCGTATCAGTGTTAGCGGAGAAAAGAAGCGCCGTGTCATCTGCATATGAAATAATTTTGCCGTGTGACAGACTTAAATCACAAAGATCATTAATGTACACTAGGAAAAGAGTACTTCCAAGGACACTGTCACAACTCCTTGTGGGTTACCGAAAGGGGGTAGTTTCAACTCGGTGCTAATAACTTCATCTATTTTGACACATTGGTACCTATCCTGTAAATAGTCAGTAAGAAGTTTACCTCTTATTCCTAAAGATTCCAGTTTCTTAAGGAGTATTTTGGTGGACACGGTATCAAAGGCTTTTTGGCAAGGTCAAGAAAAATGCCAATGACTTGTTTACGCTTCCCCAGCTCCTCTGAAATGAAATTTGTTAGATTATGTACTGCATCAGCTGTCGATAATTTAGGTCTGAAGCCGAATTGCATGTCGGAGAGGAGGCAATTTTTTTCAAGGTAGGACACTAGTCTGTTGTTTATTAATCTCTCTAGTATTTTGGAAAATGCAGGTGACAGAGAAATAGGTCTATAGTTCGTTACCAATTCTTTTTTACCAGATTTATATACCGGGCCGATGGGACTTCGGACCTCACTTCCGAAGTCTGGCCCCCAAGCTTACGAGAGCAGCGGCAGCGCTTTCACGGCTACTACCCAACTTGAATCGTGCGGTCCATGGCCCTATATGGGTCACCAATTTGGGCGGAAACCCTGACGACCCGCAATGTGGCCATCTTGCGACGTCCACAACGGGTTATGGCTGTCAGGGTCATAAGAGGATACCGCACGATCTCTTTTGAAGCGGCGAGTCTCCTAGCCGGAACTCCGCCATGGGACCTGGAAGCGAAATCCCTCGCATCACTGTATCAGTGGCGCAGGGAGGTACAAGAGCAGGACCTAGGACCTGTCCCCCGTGAAATCGAGGTACAACGGTCTCAGCTCCGCCAGGCGCTCATGGCTTAGTGGAAAGAACGACTTGAGCGACCGGGCGTGGGGCACGCTACGATGTGGCGGTAAGGCTCGTCATGGAGGATTGGCTGGAGAGGCGACATGGCGCTCTCTCCTACTGGATGACGCAGGTACTCACCGGACACGGCTGCTTCGGGAAGTACCTGTGTCGCATAGGCCGGGAGCCAACGTCTGTGTGCCACCACTGCGGGGGCCGCCGCGAGGATACTGCTCTCCACACTATGGTGGAGTGCTCTGCGTGGACGCAGCCAGCGTGCTGACTGCGTGGTGTGGGTAGCCTCTCGCTGGAGACCATGATTATGTCAGTGGTCCAGAGCGAGAGTGCGTGGGATTCCGCCGCCTTAGAGCTCTTGTTAACGACAACGGACAACGGCCCGATTTTTATAACGGGCGACGGGCCGACGCGCAGTGTTCAATAAGTTAGAGTGAATGTTTGTTAACGCGACGGGCTCATACCCGTTGCAACAAGACTCAACGGATGCGCGCACGTTGCCCCTCGGCGCGACGGCGGACTGTTGGATGCAGTGAACTACGTCATTTCATAGAAGTGTGTTGACGACGACGGATGTGCGCACGTTTATATTTCTATCTACCTACCCTGTGCTGCTCATTGTGAATATGGAGTTTACTATTGATATGGATTTATTAATTAGCCTTGTTCAGAATAGGCCTACGTTGTGGGACAAGACTATAGAAAATTACAAAAATAAACAAGCAAATTTTGCGGCATGGAAACAAATCTTCGTAATGCTAAATGAAGATTTCGAGACATTATCTGATAAAGTAAAAAACGAATTCGGTAAGTGAACAATGTTTTATTTTTAAATTGAACTCAATATATTATTTATTTCATGATTTTTAAACATATTGATTTTGCCACGGCAGTTGCCCTTCAGATGACATGAAATAATCTGCAAACTTATTGCGAATCACATTAGCTGTCAAACTACGTTACGTACGTACGTAAGTTGGTATCGGTGGTCAAATTATCACCGACTGTGTTACTAATAATTCCTTCTTCTTTGTGGATGAAATTTTGCAACAAGCAACAGGTTTTCACTATATCGACTGCTAAGTCCAGTGATACGTTCAATGGTCGATGCAAAATTCGCCATTTATTCGCCAATATACCGAATGCACATTCGACATATCGTCTCGCTCTTGTCGGCCGGTAGTTGAATATCTTTTTTACGTCATTAAGTTGATGACCACCAAACGGCCGAAGTACATGTTCATGCAGTGCGAATGCTTCGTCAGCTACAAAAACATAAGGTAGTTCAAAGTCCGCTCTTAGTTTATTTGTTGATGGTGGTATGCTTAATCTGTTATCTATGAGATTTTTCCAAAATTGTGTTTCTTTAAATACTGCTGAATCGCACTCTTTTCCGTATGCACCAACATCAATGTAAATAAAATTATAATTTGCGTCTACCACGGCCATCAATACAATAGAAAAGAAGTGTTTATAGTTGAGGAACATAGATCCACTTTTTTCAGGCTTTATGACTCGTATATGTTTGCCGTCTATTGCTCCTAAGCAAAGAGGAAAGTTCGCTGTACTTTCAAAATTATTGGCTATCATTATCCACTCCTCTGTAGATGGAATTTTCATGTAGGTTTCTCGTAATTTAGACCATATCGTTGTACATACTTCTCGAACTATGTAGCTTATAGTTTTTATTCCAATTCTGAATGTGTATTGAAGATCCGCGAATGAATTTCCTGATGCAAAATATCTGCAACAATTTTTTTTAAGGTAAACTTGTAAGGAAAAAGTGGAGTGGCGCTAGAGATAACTGGATGAGATGTGCCAAAAAACTGAAAGAGTACAAATCTGGTTCAGGTGCAAAATCGGTCACTAAATATAAATTTTACGAACAAATGCTGTTCTTAAACAAAATTATGGATCATTGACCGACAGAATCAAATATGCCACTTGCTGAAAACGAGAGTATTCCAAATACAGAAGAAAATGAAGTACCAAAGGTTACAGTCCCGAAAAAAAAGGAAGAGAAAAGACACAGAGAATGATATTGATAGAAAAATTTCGAGCTTAGTTGATTCTGTCGTAATGGAAGATAACAGTAGAATTATGTCGTTTTTCCGAGGAATCGCATCAACAATTGAAAAATTTAATGACGCTGATATCGTTGAATTTCAGTTTGAGGTTATAAAAGCGATGAGAAACATAAGTCAAAGAACTCGATCCCCTTATGCTTATAATTCGACTCCAGCGCCAAATTATTCCGTCCGTAGTTAGATGCCTCCAAGGATCAACCCTGTTTCACTTAAAATAATAAAAGTATAGTTGCTCTTCTAGATTCTCCACATTTATTAAAATGTTTCCAAAATTTTTAAAATATGATTTAATGTGTGCTACGAATAGGGAATGCAATCCCGATCTCGCGAGATCCCGATCCCGCGTGATCTCGTGCCATTTTTCGAGATCAATCCCGAAGCATAATATGACGAGATCTCGTACGAGATTGGCGAGATTAAGCGGCATTAGTATCAGCGCTATACACGTCCACTCGGTGCGCGAGCGATGCGCTGAGTGATGGTCAGGGGTCCGGAGGTAGATAGCAAAATACCGACTATTTACGAAAATAGGCGATGACTGACGAGCGTGACACATGATTTATAGGTAGGTGGAGTGAGTGAGCGACAAATTTCCCAGTGCACTTATTTCTTTATAATTTGTTTTAGTTGTAAAAATTTTACGCATTATTACTCGATTGTTTTGATAAAACCTTGTTATTTAAGTGATAATTTTGGATTATTACAAATATAAGCTTGCTAAATTACTATTACTACTTGAAATATGTCGAAAACCAATCCAGATCCAGAGAAGTGTATGTGGAGTTTAATAGTCGTTTGCCAGTATGGAGGTACTTCAAGAAAGCCGTAAATAATTTGACTGCTCAATGTAAATTATGTAAATCTGTTTTGAAAACCAGATCTGGGTCTACAAAAGGTTTACATGTGCATATGAAAGCAATTCACAAAATTGACACAAAATCATTGAATGCGGAAGTCGAAAGAACATCAGTCAGACCTGAACTGGATGCTCCTGATACTGCTTCGCTGCCCTCGACGTCGCCGCGTCGTCAGCGTCTGCAAGAGTGTCAGTGTCTTCGTCTCAATCTACGCCAGAATGTAGGGAAAATAACCAAACACAAGAGAAGAAAACGAAAATCAGTGATTATTTTCCCTCAGATACTAACTTGACAAATGAAAAAGTGATTACCTACCCGAATGGTAGCAAAAGATGGTTTGCAGAGTATTCTGCACTTCGGAGGACATGGAGAACCTTTTTGCTGTGAAAGGTAACAATTACAAATTGCCTTCTTCACCAAATTCAGTTATACTAATTGTGATGAACTACGGAATGACGCTATAAATGAAAGTGAAGGAAGATCTTCTAAAGCTAAAGAATGAAGATTGTAGATTTACGCTCTCTTTCGATGAATGGACATCTGGAATGAGCCGGCGCTTTTTAAATATTAATGTTCACACGGTTATCAATGGTCAGCCTGCCCCCATCCAGTAGATCCTGCCGATGTGGAAAAGACTGCCATTATAACACCGTTTCGATTGTTTGATTTCGCGTGTATGTCTTTCAAATATTCATGAACCATACTGTTTAGGCAGAGTTAGACTATACTGTTGTATAGATGATATTTTTTTTGACTTCAGTGTTCAGCCGTTTAATCAAAATCGGTTTAACTAAATAAAGTTAGATAAATGCGTTTTTAGACAATCTAAAATCGATTTTTTGGAGTCCGAAGTTTCAACACAAAGTATTCGACCTTTACAAGAAAAAGTGTACGCAATAAGCAGTTTTCCGCAACCGGAAACTGTCGAACAGCTTAGACGTTTTTTGGGAATGGTTAACTTTTACCGCTTGCATTTATCTCATGCTGTACAGGATCAGGCATTGTTAAATCAGTACTTATAAAATTCTAAAAAACGTGATAAGACTAACATAGAGTGGACGGGGCAAACCACTGAGGCTTTCTCACGGTGTAAAGCAAGCTTGCAAAACGCAGCAACCTTATCGTACTCTAAACCCGATACTTCGTTTGCGCTTATGACCGATGCATGCATTTTTATAAGGTAACAATTATAGATAGCCAAACCGGCTGCCCTGAGGCGTATCCAGTCAAAGATATTACCGCAAAGACAATAGCTAAAGTAGAATAGATTTCGCGTGTTGGCTGCCCTGCTAAGCTGACCAGCGACCAGGGCAGGCAATTTGAAAGTTCTTTGTTTCAGGAACTTATGAAAAACGGTATGGTCGAGAGAATGCATCGCTCGGTGATAGTTACGCTTATGGCCCGCTTAGACTCCTGCACATGGGTGAAAGAGCTACTTATAGTTTTGTTGGGCCTACGTATGGCTACTAGAAGCGATACGGGTATGAATGCGGCGCAAATGACATACGGGACGTCGTTACGCTCGCCAGGTGACTTTTATAGCGATTCTAGTTGTAAAATTTTAGATTACAGTCAATATGTCGAAAGATTACGAGATTTTATTAGCAAGTTGAAACCTAAGCCTACAAAACTTAGGGACGCGCGTATAGTGTTCGTACACGCAGACCTCACGAAAGTAAAGTATGTATTTGTTCACAATAGTATACGAAAACTATTGGAGCCGCCTTACGATGGTCGAAACCGCGTACTGAAACGAGGACCCAAGGTCTACGTCATTCAGCTTCCTAACCGAATAGCTACTATATCCGTAGATCGGCAGCCAGCGTACGTAGTTAAAGTAGCAGACCTGGCGATTGAATTTCCATGCGTCACCCGGCAACCGAACCCCCAACCGCAGTTAGCAGTCACAACGCCTCCAGTCGTATAGTAAAACAGCCAGTACCGTTCGCGTATAGTATGGGTATAGTTAAAGCCACGCGATGCTTTCATTTAGTATGTTAGTTCGATAAGCTATGAAATTAGGTAGTATAGTGACACTGACCTTAGTTTTTTTTTTTTGAAAAGATTACTAGTAACGTGAGTCACACATTACTAGTACCGCCGCCGTTGTAAGCTAAGTCAGTAATTTTTTTACGTGTACATTATTTAAATACGACATTTTAGTGTATTACTATCATTACAGTACAAACATACTTACAACTAAAACATTTGTTGTTTAAAATTTTTGTTCAAATTTTAAAATGGGCAAGTCGTACAGTAAGCACTAGGAGGTTGTGATTGCACAAAATGGTGCAAAGGATGCCAGCCACTCATCGTTAGAAAGCAAAATGGAAATATATGGCTTGGCCTAATATTGAAGTTAAAAATTTGCGTTTGTGTAGTGTATTAAAATTGCAACAAAATTGTTAAAAAACTAGCAAAGAAAATAATTGATAGTATTGATTGTCAAAATATGGAAATGAGTTTTTTATAGTTAAGCATAGTAAAACTGTGTGTAGCCTATGAACTAAAGAAATAAATGAGTCAGTCTATTGTAAAAACGTAAAAAAGTTCAATTGTCAGGTAAGTACATATTATTTTCACTCTTTAAAAATTTGGACCTTCTTGTACTTTACTTAAAATTTACCTACCCTTTTTAATTGCAACGATTAAATTTTACTGTTGTGAAACGAAATATAAAAAGAAACAGTTTTTTAAAAAACAAGTGTAGCGCATGCTATACGAGCACAGTAGCGGAGGGTTAAACGTGGTGACACGCGCGCTCGCGCAGGGTTAACCCTTAAATGCATATTGTTGCCAAATGGCTACAAACTACTTTTTGTTATTTTTATATGAAAGTGACAGTTGTGTGTTTCCGAACGTAACTTTATGGCTCAAGCAAATACACAGACTACATAAAAAACATATGTCACAGTGGATTTTGGCGGGAACTTGGAAGTTATTCGCCATTACGATCGATCAATTGGTCAGAGTTAGTTCGAGCGTAATACCTAAACATTGTTTTTTTATTTTTTGATCCATAATTATACAGTATTGATTTGAAAAAAATAATAATAGATTGAAATAAAGGTAAGTTGTTGATATTGCATGTTTTTACTTCTCATTTTATTTAGTATGCATAAATAATTAGATTTTTTGGTATGTTGCCAAATGTCTACACTATGCGTTCACCTATGTGTGCAGTATACAACACAACTGTTTGCAATATTTTCTTTGGTGGTGGTTTCCAGCTTTTTTTGTTTTGCTTTTCAGTATGGCTGGTAGAATTAATGATAAAGATATCGAAAATATACTCTCAGCATTAGAAAACGGTGATATATCGGAGGATGATGAAGACATAGGAGACGAAAACGAGTTCGATTTTTATCCAAACGTTCAGTCGTTATTGCAAGACTTAGAAGAATCTTGTGATGAAGAAGACGGCAATGTAGATCCTCCTTTAGCTGCTGAAGAGGGGCATTTATTGGCAGAACCGCAGTCAGAGGAACCTACCCCAGGACCATCTCCAGGACAACCGGTAACTAGTGTTCTTGGAGTTTCTGCTTGGCGGACACGTAGCAGAGAACTAATTTGGAAGAAAACTAATTTAGCTTGGGATGAAGACCGTATTACGTTTTTGGGTAACTCAGAGATTTCCTCCAGCGTATCTGACCTAGAAACGCCGTTTCAATTTTTCTCTCTTTTTTTCAATAATGATATTCTTACCAAAGTTGTGGCAGAGACAAATTTGTATATAATTCAACAGGGAATTAGTAATTGTCGTCCCGTAAGTTCTACAGAAATTCGGCAATTCCTTGGTATAATAACATTTATGTCTGTATACCACTATCCCAATGTAAGATCTTACTGGTCAAAGTATGGCTTCACTCACATCATGGAGACGATGACGTTGAACCGATTTGAAAAAATTAGGTCAGTCATTCATTTCAACGATAATACACAACACAAACCTATTGATCACCCGGAACATGACCGCTTACATAAAATACGACCCTTGGTAGACCATCTAAATACATGTTTCATGACTATTGCTCCATTTGAACAAAGACTCTCGTTAGATGAACAAATGTGTGCTTCCAAAGTATCACATTTTATGAAGCAATACTTACCCAATAAGCCGCATAAGTGGGGCTTCAAATTATTCGTTATATGTTCTTTATCTGGGTATGCATATAATTTTGAAATTTATACAGGTAAGGAAACGTTCGACGTTCTCCCTGGTGAGCCAGATTTAGGCGTTGTGGGCAACACAGTAGTAAGAATGTGTCGTGCTTTACCCAGGCGCGTAAACCACATTATTTATTTTGATAATTTTTATACTTCTATTCCTTTGCTGCACTATTTAGAGAGTCAAGGTATACATGCCCTGGGTACTATCCAAAGAAATCGGCTGGGTAAAAATTGCAAACATAAAGATTACATAAAAGATTCGGTACCACGAGGAACATACGAAGAGCACGTCACTTGTTATGATGGTGTTGATATTTCTGTTACTACTTGGAAGGATAATAAACTTGTTACATTAGCCTCTACATATATTGGTGCCGAACCAGCTGAAACAGTAAATAGATATGATAAAAAGCAGAAAAGACGAATAAATATACCCTGTCCAAAAATAGTAAAGGACTATAATGCCCATATGGGAGGAGTCGACCTAATGGACAGTTTCTTGGGCCGATACAGGATAAGAATCAAAAGTAGGAAATGGTACATTCGTCTTTTCTATCACATGATTGATATGGCCAATATAAATTCATGGGTGTTATATAAAAAGGCTAATGATAAAAGAGGAAATAATAAGGTCATGAACTTAGGCGACTATAGATCTGAGTTGGCAGAGGCTCTTTGTTATTATAAAAAGAACATCGAAACTAAAAGAGGAAGACCGTCTAGCAGTAATGTGGAAAGAGAATTAGATGCAAAGAAACATCGTGGACCCATGAAACCTGTTCCAGGACGTGATGTAAGAACTGATGGTGTTGATCACCATGAGAGAAGATGTGAAAAGAAAAATAGATGCAAACTACCTGGATGTAAGGGATTTTCACGCACTGAATGCACAAAATGTCAGGTTGCCCTTTGCCACACTAAAGATCGTAACTGTTTTGCTACATTTCATTTATAGATTACTTATTTAATTATTTAATTGTTGATTATGTACCTACACCTACACTATACCTATCTACTACCTACATGCATAGTGTTGCCAAATGGCAACATACCGTTTTTCCTCAATAAATTTTCTTATTTTCATGCAGGATTTTTTTATTTAATTTTCCCATAATCCATTAATAATAACCTACAAAATATCATTTTTCCAATAAAAATTTTTAAATCATGCATTTAAGGGTTAACTCGCGCCGCCATTTCGCTCAGACGTCCCTTTTCCTAACCGCCCGCGCGTCAGTCGCGGCAGGAGCGCGTTGGCGCACGTGTTGTAAACGTTGTCTTTCTCCCGCGGCTCTCGCTCTCTCGATCTCCATTTTATGTCAATGTGTTTTAGTATAAGTCTAAGAAGTCTATTTCTTACTCTAAAACATCGTACTTTATCGAGAATAGACGTTTGGTGGTATAAGCTTCGTTTCATTACACGCCCAATCCCACGAGCTAGCCTAAACAAGTTTTTATTGCTTGTTAATAAAAAGAAAATAAAAGCGCGTTACACCTTCTTTATTTCTCTTGCCATCAAAATGTAACACGCTTTTATTATTATTTTAACTTTTTAGTCATTTTTATTAACAAGCATTAAAAGCTTATTTTAAAAAATTTCTATTGCTTTAATTTTATTGTTAACATTTTAGTATTTATGATCTATCTGATATTCGGGATTTACTATCATCATCAGCGGAAGGCATAAGATACGCGAGGTCTTCTCAATTCCTTATTAATCCATACTGTCCTAATCGTTATCCGTTTCATATTGTTCTAATACATTTTCATACAAAACTGTTTATCTCATTTTCGTCGTAGTGTAGCTTTTATAGCTTTCGTACTGAATTGGCATAGCATTTACTTAAATTTTACATTAGATGCGTAGCTAATAACCAACAATAATTTGTTTACATAGTTTCTAAGACGCAAACATCAGTATCGGTTAAGAAAACTATGATGAAAAAAAAAATTATGATGAGTACAAAGTTTTTGTACCACAACAAAACCTTGCAATGTTTTTGCCGGAAGGTGTGTCTTTTAGACGCTTTATTAACCTTAATAAAAGAAATAATTTAGATAGAAGTACAACTGAGAACAGTGAACAGACACAGAATAACACATAGTGGATACACAAATAAATATCAAAAATAAAATCTAAATTTATTAGTTTTAACTGCAAATCTGTTAAGAGATCAATTAACAACAATAACATCATTAGAAAGGGCTCGGAAAGACCTGTCTAATGAAGTATAACACATAAACCTAAATAACTGCATTACGGAATAAATACTGAAAAACTATTTTTTATTATTTTTGCGCTCTTGTGTAAAACATTGTTAACTTCGAAAACTATAAGGGGGTCATTTGTGGGATAACCTGAGCAGCAATATTATCGAAATGATAAACATAAATCAAAACAATTTTTTCAAATTAATTATAAGTTATATACAGAAATATGTCGAACTCATAGTGAAAATAGTACATTTACACCGATAGTCACCTTTTCAAATCAAGTTTTATAAATTCAACACACTATTTGTCAGTCAGTAATAACGTTCTATTAGTATAGTTTTACTCTTTACGATTAGCACTCACAAATTTAGAAAACTGAGTTTGTTAATATTGTCTATTTTATACGACCCGGACTCGAACCTGTCACACCACGCGATAGGAAGTCACTATTTTAACACTGCGACGCGACATCCGCAATTTCGGTTATTAATGTTTAAGTATTAAAAACTATGTTATGTAGGTAAGTTAAATTTATTAAACAATGTGAAATGAAACATATTGTTTAAAGTGGTTTTTGATGATGATTTTTATAGAAACGTTCTATACAATATAAACAAGGAAAAGTTAAGAATTTTATTTTCTGTTGATTATTTAATAAATACATATTTAAAACATAATGACTGATTGTATTGTTGTGTACCTACTCGATACATGTGTTGATTAATAAATAATATATTTTTTTAATAAATGAGTACTGTCTCAGTGAACTTACCTTAATAGTGATAGTCGCTCTTCAGGTTAAATGGACCATCTGAAGTTCGATTTGGCAATATGAGGACGGAGAAGTTTTACAAAATTTTCATACTTTTTCTTATCCATTCGGTAGTAGTCATGGAATTTTTGTAATCTCAAATCATTGTGAAGAGTGTGGAACATCCAAACTTTACACCTTTGCTGCCATAATTCATTAACCCACAATTTCCTTTCATTTTCTTTGTGGAGTTTTATTTTATCGTCTTCTTCTTCTAGTGCAAGCGCCAGTAAGACCACATCCCGTTCAACCATTTTCAAAATAAAAACAAAGACACGTCAAAGCGACTCAGTAGAATAGGTGCAATGGCTGGGGTGTGTAACGTTTGAAAAAATAACAAAAGTTCTAATGATCATGTGACCTAATTTCATTTAATATACTTTTTACGATTATTATGATATAATGATTTTTTTTTATAAATATCATTTTACCTAATTTTATACGGCTTAATGAACATTTTCTATAATGCTCATTTGAACTAATTTTTATTTAGTATACTATTCTGTTACTATAATATTCAAAATCTATAAGTAACGTTTAATATAATTTAGAAGCGTCAGATACCATCTCCTGGTATTGAATCATTTGGTTTGGGTTAGGTAGTAAACATTAATGCGAATGTGACTGATAATGGCAGATCCCCTCTATTGTTGGTGAATGGTGAACCATTTGGTTTTGATGAGGTTATAATAGTATGATGTTTCCTAATATTTACTTTTTCATTATATAAGTTTGGCTTATAGCCCAGTCATATTAGGTAAAAAAAGGGGTCAACCTCGGAATGAAAGATAATAAGCTGCAAATTGGTATGAACCTTTGTTTTGTCATTCTAAATGTTGTCTCAAAAGTCACAATCGTTATCGTGTCTGCGTCTCAAGATATTCAAGGTCAAAGGTCACAAAAATCGGTTTTTCGCGAATATCTGGCTTCCTATCGGTTAAATGAGATTTGCATTTATTATAAAAGTTGTAGGCTATAAAATTCCCTACAACTTTTGTTTAAACTTTTTTTTCATACGACCAACCGTTTTGAAGGTAGAGCGCGAAGAGTGCACATCGTACAGTCATATACGGCCTAATGCAAGGTCAAGCGTGAGTTATGGTTATCAGTACGTTATAAAGTCAATTATTTACTTGGAAATTATAATTATTAAACAATGCCTATTATTTATGTACTAACTATTAATTATTTATATTTAATTAAAGTAAGTAACTTGATTATTTATATATAATTATTCATATTTAACTATTTAAGTATAAAATATTATTAATTCTGGATTATATATTTTAGTTTTATTTTAAGTTAACACGACATTATATATCTTTTCTTTAAAACGCGTAAATTTCTCAATACTTATATACCTGGAAATACTTGTCCCTACCCTATGCCCTTTTCTATTCATTGCCGGGACAGATGTTCTATAGTATTCAAGGCCACTCTCTCCACTTTGTGTGAGTCAAGATTATTCGTTAGTTTGAAATTGTACCGTTGCAACTACGGACGTACGGTTTTAAGAGCTATGGCTGATTTGTGTTTTATATGTGATAAGAAACTTTCAGAAGGTGTTTCTGTGAATGTCGTACGTGGTTTACAAACTTTAAAAACTGCAAGTATTGAAAGAAATGATGGACATATAGACTATTTAAATACTTTAAGTTCTGTAAATGTGCATTCCGAGTGTCGAAAAGTGTACACGAGTAAAAATGTTATTATTGCATCAAAACGACGCACAGATGAGAGTGAACCTTCAACGTCAAGTGCACCTCGTAAAAAACGAAATGAAGTCTTTGATTTTGGAAAGTTATGCTTATTTTGTGGCCAAGAAGCTGATGAAATAGCAGAAAAGAAAAAAAAATTAAAGTATAGACGGACAATAAGTAATGTAAGTACTCTTGCATTCAAAGACAACGTAATTAAGAGAGCAGAAGAACGAAACGATTCCTTAGGAGAATTAGTAAAGGAACGTATATATTACGAGTATGATTTGATCGCTGCTGAAGCAAAGTATCATACTATTTGCTATACCAACTTTTTAACCCGAGTACCATCTGCAGATAAAAAGCCTCGCCAAGATGATCAAGTCACTCAAGCAATGAAGGAGATTTTTTATTATATAGAAAATAATGAAGATTCTCAATTTACTTTGAAAGAACTTAAAGATGTCCCTACGGAATACATACCTGACGATAAGACAATTATTACAAAATTACAACAAAAGTATTTAACTGATATAATAATCACAAAAAAAATTGGATCATTTACAATTATATCTTTCCGTGATACACAGCTTAACGTATTATCAAAAGCTTGGTACGAAAATAAAAAAAGTACTCCTGTAGAAGAACGTCTACGGATTGTAGAAGCTGCTGCGGCTATTATTAGGGAAGACATCAGATCATCTGTAGTTGAAACAAAAACGTATCCACCTCCGAATAAAATGCTAGATTGTATTAATGAAGAAATACCAAAAACATTATCACATTTTTTGGAAGAAATGATATTAAAAAATAGAAAAGGACAAGTAGATCATTTAAAAACGAAATGCACATCTATTAGCCACGCAATAATGGCTTCGATACGAGAACGTTCATTTTCATCACAGCTACTGTTGGGCCTTTCCGTATTTCTTCACAGAAGATATGGGTCTAAAAAATTGTTGGATGTTTTATCATCTTTAGGATTTGCTGCATCATATAGTAATACCATACAGTATGAAGTTTCATCAGTTTACCATCCACAACCTCGTATTTTACCATCAGAGTCTGGTGCGTTGGTACAATATGTTGGAGACAATGCAGATATTAATGTCAGTACTCTTGACGGTAATAATACTCTTCACGTTATGGGAATGATAAAAATAATTACTCCGAAAGATGCTGTAATTTATGATGATCGCATAAAAAAATGTACAACTAAACCGAGTGCAAAAGAGTTAGCAGCAATATCACATGTATCTCTTTTAGCATATGAAAAGCCAGTTGTACCTGGGTACAGCAAGATTCAAGTCCAAAATCTACATGATGATCAAGTACTGATTGAAAAAAAATTTAATGCAGTTGATTTGTTGTGGTTATACGGAAAATGGAAGAATCTTTCACCGTTGCCAGGGTGGAATGGCTATCTTCAACAACTTACGAAAAATAATCAAAATTTTTCAACTTCTCAGGTTATATTTCTACCTTTCATTGATCATCCTGCCAGTAATTTAGACACAATTTATACAACTTTACATAGTGCTATAAATATTGCCAAGTCACATCAACAAAAAACGTGCATAATTACATTTGATCAGCCCCTGTACTCAAAAGCACGTGAAATGGTTGCTGCGTCAGATGCAAACTCAGACTTGTCTAAAACAGTTGTCAAACTTGGAGGATTTCATATGCTCATGTCTTTTCTTGGATGCATAGGACATGTAATGGACGGTAGTGGTCTCAAGGAAGCTTTAAGTAAAATATATGCTACAAATTCGGTCGACAAAATGTTGAATGGTCACGCTTATGCAAGAAGTATCAGAGGCCATATATTATTACGACTTGCATTATCAATAAAGATTTTTGAAGAGATGAAAATTGAAAATTGTGTGTTAGATGAGTTAATTGAACAGATAACTAGTCGCGATGTTTCCTACGAAGATGTTGAAGGATGTACGAGCAGCTCCAACTCGTTAATTGATCAATTTCAGGATAAACTAAAAGAATTAAAAGCTCGAGGTCCCACGGCACAGTTATGGGTGCAATATTTTGAAATGGTATCAATAGCCCTAGATTTCATTCGCGCTGAAAGGCTGGGACTTTTTCAAGAACATTTGGATGCAGTGCGAAAAATGCTGCCCTATTTTCATGCTGGTGGTCATTTCCTATATGCGAAATCAGCTCATTTGTATCTTCAAGATATGTTAAAACTTGAGGAGACAATGGATCAACAGGCTTTTGAGAACTTTAAAAACGGATTCTTTACTGTAAAACGAACAGAAAAATTCAATTCTGGTACATGGACAGACATGGTAATCGAGCAAAGTCTGATGAAATCTATGAAGACAGAAGGAGGAGTATCTCGAGGCCGAAGTACACAAGAAAGTGTTCTATGTAAGTGGGTATATGCTATGTATGCCACGAATACAATTTGTGAAGAAATTGAACGGTTTTGTAACATTTCTTTCGATTCTGTGGACCAACATGTTGATGCTAGAGATTCACGAATAAAAAGGGATGATACTGATGTAAATGAACTGGTTGGTTGGTTTACGCTTCATAATCCCTTTCCAAATACGAATCAGTTGGTATCCTTAGCTTCAGGAATCGTTGGAAATGACCAAATTAATTGTCACCGAGCCCATGAAATCGGATTGCAATCTATGGTAAAGATAACTGGTTTGAACTTCAACGAAATAAAGTTAAAACGCGTCGATAAGGTTTTACCGCTTTCAGCCATTAACAAATCTGTCAAAATTAATGATTGTAAAGTTTCTATAGATCCAATGTTACTTTTCCAGAGAATAACTGTAAGCAAAAAATTTGAAAGTAATTTACAAGAATATTTTCAGTATGAACTAAGCCCGTATCCGACATCTTTATTTGATAGTAATGGCATGAGAAAAACCACGAAAGCAACATTATATGACAATATGATGCCTGTCGTTATCGATCTTGATGAAAATAATGTAACATACATCATCGATGGTGGATTTCTTCTGCATCGCATCGTATGGAGCAAAGACGATACTTTCTCTATTATTTTAAATAAGTACATTAAATATTTACAAACACATTATGGCTCAGCAATTGTTGTTGTATTTGACGGATATTCGGACTATAGTAAAAATATTAAAGCACTGGAACAACAAAGAAGAACTGCTGCACTTTCAAAATCATATGAAGTTTGCTTTGACGAAACAATGGTTGTGCCAATCAGTCAAGAAAATTTTTTATCAAATCGGTCTAATAAAAAAAAAATTATCGACATGCTTGTTGAAAAATTTAAAACTGTTAATATCACAACAAAACAAGCCAGAGATGATGCTGATGTTCTCATCATTGACACAGCTATTGCCTTATCAGAACATCAAAAGACTGCTGTCATCATAGGAGAAGATATCGATTTGCTCGTTATTTTAATTGGACGTACTCAGTCACATCATCAGGAAATTTTTTTGAAAAAAGTTGGCAAAGGCAATGTCAAAACACAAATATATTCTACTAAAAGTTTTGACCAATATCCTCGTACTAAAAAGCACATTTTATTTTTACACGCATTCAGTGGCTGTGACACGACTTCTGCGCTATTTAAAAAAGGAAAAAAAACTGTTACTAGAGCATTGGAAAAAATTCCTGATTTAGATAAGCTGGTGGAAGTATTTCAACAAGAAAACTGCCCAAAACAAACATTATTAGAAAATGGAGTGCGCATCTTGTTGGCATTATATAATGCTCCAAAATCTGAGGACAACATTGATCATTTCCGCTACACGCAATTCATCAAATTTACAAAAGTAAATAAACCTGTACAACTGTCAACACTTCCACCAACAAGTGTAGCAGCTCATCAACACATAAAACGTGTCTACTACCAGATTCAAACGTGGTTAGGGAAGGACTTAGAACCTCAAGAATGGGGCTGGATGCTTGAAAATGAAATCCTGGAGCCCATTCGAACGTTATTACCTCCAGCACCAGCCGAACTACTAAACGTAATATTTTGCAATTGCAAAAATGGTTGTGGTTCCCGCTGTGGATGCAGAAAATCAGGGCTACAATGTTCTTTAGCTTGCGGCCAGTGCAACGGACAAGCTTGCCTCAACGCTTCACTGTATCCAAGTAATCCCGATGAAGAAAATACATATGATCCCGATATTCTGGAAGGTTTGGAGATGAACATGACAGATAATGAGGATGATGACAATGAATCGAACATTTTTGAGCGACAAGAAGAAGAAGACAACGAAGAAGAAGAAGATAATTAGCTTCCATTTCCAATTTCATTACAATTAAAATCAACAAAGATACTTTTGATATTTGAACTCACATTTTGATAAATGTATATTATGCCGTATTTAATAATAAATAAAAATATGTGTAAAATATATACTCTTACTATCATTTTAACTTAAAATAAAACTAAAATATATAATCCAGAATTAATAATATTTTATACTTAAATAGTTAAATATGAATAATTATATATAAATAATCAAGTTACTTACTTTAATTAAATATAAATAATTAATAGTTAGTACATAAATAATAGGCATTGTTTAATAATTATAATTTCCAAGTAAATAATTGACTTTATAACGTACTGATAACCATAACTCACGCTTGACCTTGCATTAGGCTGTATATGACTGTACGATGTGCACTCTTCGCGCTCTACCTTCAAAACGGTTGGTCGTATGAAAAAAAAGTTTAAACAAAAGTTGTAGGGAATTTTATAGCCTACAACTTTTATAATAAATGCAAATCTCATTTAACCGATAGGAAGCCAGATATTCGCGAAAAACCGATTTTTGTGACCTTTGACCTTGAATATCTTGAGACGCGGACACGATAACGATTGTGACTTTTGAGACAACATTTAGAATGACAAAACAAAGGTTCATACCAATTTGCAGCTTATTATCTTTCATTCCGAGGTGAAAGCCCTAATATGACTGGGCTATTACGTCGGATGAGATCAGCTGTCGCGGCATGCGCGCGTGTCCGTTCAGATCCAGTCCGACGCGCTTCGGTGCGGGCCTTTCGGTGTGAATCGTACTTAACTTTGTTTTAATTTATGTAATAGAAGAAAATATTGTTAATTAAATTGTTATTTGTTAAATTTAAGAGAAGCATATTTGTTATTACTTTTATTACTAAAGTCTCTCTCTTAAGTCTTTTAGTGATATAAACCAATAAATATTTTAAGAAATTGTTTGTCTTATTTTCTTTAGAAATTCTATTTAAGTGTCAGTGTGCTATAAAACATCCACGAATCATGTGCAATATTCAAGTTAAATGACTGCTGTTCCTTAGGTAGAGAAAGTATTCGAAAAATTCGTATTATTCGAATAATTCGAATAGTATTTCTGGAACTATTCGAAATATAAGAGTAGTAAAATTTAACGAATACTGGAAGCCCTAGTACTTTTATCTTTAAGATACTTTATCTTTAAGATTTATTGTTTTTCTTGTTTCAGAAATATTTATGGAATAGATGATAAATCTGGGGTTTAATAATTATTTTTGACTCGCGAATGTTCTGAATAAGTAATATCTATATCATAAATACTATAAAACTACTCTCAACTACCCTCGGTTTTTTTTATTATTAGGTATTCTCAATTTATACTAAAAAAAACCACAGAGTTGTTTGCGTTTGTAGTAAATTATTAATTCTGATTTATTGTGTAAAATATGTCTTGTGATATTGAAATTATTAAAAGAGATCAAGGAAACGTTTTACTTTATTGTGGCTACCAATATTATAGACATAGCATTTTTCGCAATCGTACAAGCATATGGAAATGTCAATTGTATCAGAAAAATAAATGTCAATTTTATAAGAGAAATAACTTTGTAGTAAAGTTAGTGATTAATTCTGATTCATTGTCACATTCATTGTCACGAATTCCTGAATGGGAACCGAGAAAAGTGAAAGTAGAGTTTGAAGAGGCTGCCATCGCGGCATTACGCCAATACGACGAAAAAATTATAATCAATGGATGCCACTTCCATTTCAGTACTCATTTACAGTTTAACAGCATCTTCACTTTGGATTTGTTGCGATTTGTGTACTGGAATCATATAACGTCACTCGATTTAACGACAAACTCCCTGAAGCGTCGAAAACCCTTGGCTTTGGTTGGATTAGCTTGCCTTCCATACAATGATACACTCTATATAGCATTACACCCACTCTCAATAACGACAACAATTAAGTAATAAAAAGTACCTTTTAAGTTTCCAAAAGTTCCAAGTTGACTTATAAAGCTCATAAATCAGCTTGGATGACCACTCAACTTTTTTAAGAAGAAGTGCGAAAGTGGGATGCAGAATTAAAGGGAGGAATTATTTTACTTCTTGTTGACAACTGGGCGCCCCGCATACCCGTTTATATCAAACCTTCAAACATAGTGTCTTACAGCCAATGGTCCAGAGTATGATTAAAAGCCTCAAGGGTCACTACAGAAGGAATTTAGATTAAAATTTAGAAGGAAGTTATTGATGGAGCTAGTCACTAGCACCCCCTCTACATCAACTCCTAAGATTGTATATATCAAGATCAAACAAGAAAGAAGAAAAAAGGTCTTCAAACACAGTACTTCAAACAGAAAATTAAAGAAGGGCTGAAGAAGCATTCAATATCACGAAAAATTCTGCCGTTTGCGGAAAAAAAATATTTAAGGATTAGCTCCAGAACTTGACACCCATTCAGATCTCAATTCATTTGTGGGCAACGTTGACAACCACATCATCATCATTTCAGCCATAGAACGTCCACTGTTGGACATAGGCTTTCCTTAACCGATTCGTTGCGGATGGCACGTTTCAGTGCCATCACTTTTTTTTACGTGTGGCGTCAGGCACGGATATGTGTCATTTTGAAATCGATGATAACTCCTTCAATTAAGTTTTATGGAAGTTTTACCTGAAACCAAACTATCTTCATTTTTCACGTATATTAAGCTCGTAGCCTTCGTTTCTGGATATTGTAATATTTTTTTAAAAATAGGGGGCACCAACCTTTTTGGAAGTTGAGGTATTTGATATTAAATCATCATATGATAATAAATTATAAATGTATTACAGTAAAGCAGCTAAATCACTTTTCTGCGGTTGTCTTTAGCTTGTCTTCTATAAAATTTTACACCCGCTCTAAATAAGGATAAAATTTAAACAATAAAAAGTATTTATATAGAGATGTTTCTTCTCCTCTTTTAACGACAACTCTCTAATCCTTATCTATAAAGAAATATGCATAGACGTCGTAGTCACATTTGGGTATCGATAGTGGGTAAATTTTATGTCTCGAAATATGGTAGGTACCTACTTATATAAAAAAATATCACCGTGCGTCGTACAATATAGGCGGTATATAAAATACAGTCCTCATATTTATAATTGTCTAAGGGTAAGCCTGCAATAATAAGAATGATATGAAGTTCTTATATTACAAAAATACAAATAGGTACTTAGATAAAAAAATGCTGAGACATCATACTTAAATATTTGACAACTTATCATATCTGACAACTCTAGAATCGATTCTCATTATGTGTTATTTTTAAACACAAATAGGATTCAGATTACACATTCATAAAGTGATACTTATAATTAGTTATGGAAAAAAACCACGCTATTTTAAACTACGCGTATCAATATGGTTGTGGCTAATATGAGTCATGTCATGCTCATGCATGATGCTACGACACAAAATTGCATTTGCCAAAAGCGCTTCGAAAAAGGACTGTATTCACTCTAAATTAAAGGTTTATTTTGGATAAAATTGTATAGACTTACAAAAAAATGGAAACAGACAATGGACGGTCGGTCTAGGAGCGGCCGGGACCGTCCATTGTTTATTGTAACAACACGTGGTATATATTTTTTTCTTTCGCGCATCTTGTTTTTTGAATTACTTCTGGTTTACTATCCTTAGTTATCAGACGTGCTTACTTTTCTTGTTATTTACCTTACCGATGACTTTCGCTTGTTTACTGGACTCTGTGTTTTTATCGATTGTGGTTTTGCATTTGTGACGATTTTGGCAGTGTAAAGTGGACTCTGATTTTGCGTTGTGACGATTTTGGCTGTGTAAATTGGACTCTGATTTTGCGGTGTGACGATTGTGGCTTTGAACTGGACTCCGTGCGACTTCAGCCTGTGCACACATCTCTACTTGCCGTGAACTTCAAGTAAGATTCTTTTTTATACATAAGTTATTGTTGCTAATTGACGGGCCTGTTGGTCTAGTAGTTAGTGAGGTGGGTTCGATTCCCATGCAGGTCAAACTTTGTGTGATGAGCACAATTGTTTATTCTGTGTCTGGCTGTCATTATCTATAATATGTATATATTTATAAAAGAAAATGGTAAATATGTATGTTTATCGGTTGTCTAGATCCCATAACATAAGCTTATCGTACTAGTCATAAATTGATGAGTTTTTTCAAATCAAATCATTTTATTGTAGATCTACTGATAAATATTATGTAATTAAATAAGTATTATTACTAAATATAATCTATACGTACATAGACAACACAATGAAAAACACGACCAAAAATACGTGTCTCTTTTATTTTCGTTTCCAATAGAGTTTTCATTCTTTTGCAGTTTGAAGAAAATGGAATACCCTTCTTCGAGTTCTCCGGAACCTGAACCATTATTTGGCGTAGATCCTTTTCCAAGTGCGCCAGTTCCTGGGCCATCATCTGGCATGTACCATCAGAATATATGGATCTTCCAAGTTCGCCAATTCCGGGTACATCATCGGCCATAGATCCCGTAAGCGTGGAATTAGAACGAATGATGTCTCCTCAAGAAAGTGAGCAGTTATATGACATTCCAGGCTTACAGTTATATGAAGACGAAGAACTGTATGGAATTCTAACCGGGAATAACGAAGAACTCTTAAATGAGTTAAGTGATGCAAGTGCGAACGAGGATGCAAACATTGTCGATTCTCACGGCAATGAACAGAACGAAGATCCAGAGGAAGAGTCTTTAGAAGAAACGACTGGCTGGTTTCCGGGTAATCCCAGTCAGATGTTACAGATACCATTTACGGGGACAAGTAGTATGTTGCAGCCACATGACGCAGAGGTCCAAAGTCCTTTGGATTTTTTTTTTTTATTTATGAATGCCCGCTTTTTAAATTTAATATTAGAATGTACAAACAAGTACGGTAACAAATTGAAAGCAGAAGCGACAACTGCACGTTCTCGCTTTAGCAAGTGGACCGATCTAAGTGTCGCCGAATTAAAAACTTTTATTGGCATAATATTACTAATGGGCACAATAAAGCTGAACAGAATGGTGGACTATTGGTCCACTCATTATTTTTTCCGCCTTAGTCCACGCCTATTTATGTCTAGGGATAGGTTTTTTTTAATTTTAAGAGCTTTGAACGTACAAGAAATCGAAAGGACGGAGAGTATATTTAAAATAAAATCTTTGATCGATTTGTTCAATGAGACAGTTGACGCCGTATATTACCCATTGAGAGAGTTGACAATTGACGAATCTCTTATTATGTGGAAAGGGAGACTATATTTTCGTCAATATATCAAAGGCAAAGCCCATAGATACGGCATTAAGCTGTACATTTTAGCCGACGCCAACGGTATAATTTTAAAAATTCACATGTATGCAGGATCCCAAGACGTACAAATAGGAGGTAGAAACCACGTCAAAAAAGTGGTGCATCTGCTCATGCAAAAATATTTTGACAAAGGGCATGCTTTGTATTTGGACAATTTTTATACCAGCGTAGGGTTGGCTGATGAGTTAATAGGCAAAAACACGTATGTGACTGGTACCCTAAGACCAAACCGTATAGGAAATCCAAGAGATTTAAAAATGTGCAAATTAAAGCCTGGTGAATCGTGTATATTACAAAACAATAAAAAAATTGTTGTCACCAAATGGCAAGATAAACGGGAAGTATTATTTATAAGTACTGAACACAAAAGTAATTATAAAGGGACTACTAGTCGCCGTGTTCGCACAATAAAATATAAGCCGGCCGTACAAATAAAGTATAATAAATATATGCGGGCAATAGATCGACATGATCAGATGCTAAGCTATTATTGCTGTGAGCACAAGACCCTGCGCTGGTACAAAAAAGTCATAATACACATAATCCAAATATGTTTGGTGAATGGTTATTTACTTTTCAACGCAAAAAACACTACAAATAAAACTTCATTATATAAATTTAGAAAGAGTGTAATGCAAGAATTGTTACCAATGCCCAATGTATCAGAACTTTCTCGTCCTCTATCACAGTCAAAAATACATTTACCCGCCAACTTACCAAAGAGAGGTAATAATACCCTAAGAAAAAGATGCAGAGTTTGTTACACAAAAACTAAAAAAAGGGTATCTGTTATAACTGGCTGTCCCGATTGCCCTGGATTCCCAGGCCTGTGCCTTAATGATTGTTTCAGAGAATTTCACAAATATTGAAATTCTCTGTTTAGGTTAATCGGATCTGATGTAATGATTTTTAATAAATATTATCATCTAAGTCAAAATTTGGTTAAAATTAAAATTGTAATTGAGTTAAAATTTGGTTTTATTTAACTTTTGTCCGGTCTTTATTTGATATTAAAATTACTTTTTTATTATATCTAATATTTTCTGCATCTTTATATTTCTTTCATATGGTTTAAAGCGCAATAATTCATTTAAAACCAACTGGCCAAAACATTTACATCCATGGACGTCCAATACAGTCGGGCCATCATCTCTTTCTGTGCATGTTGCACTGTCCACCATTTCTTTTTTTGTGTACGTTGAAGTATCCTTACATGTTTTTTGGTTTGGTATAAATTCCTGTTCCCAGTTTTCTGAGTCTTCCCAGCGTTGTGAATTCTGTAGTATCTCTTCGTCATCGTCGCATTGAGTTTCATTTTCTGTATCGGGAATGTACTTTCTTTTTCGCTGTAATTCTTAAACAATAAATAAACATTATCAGTATCTTGCCAAATATTATTTTTTTCTGACAATAATAATTTTCACATTTGTTGTGTATCCGTGAGAATGTTTGGATGTTTTTGTTCTTTCACGCAAAAACTACTGAATGGATTTCAATGAAATTTAGCACAGGTGATAAGTCTTGGTCTGGAATAGCACATAGGCTACCTTTTATTCCGATTATAGGTTCTTGTGGGACAACGGGAAACAAATTCTACGCGGGTGGAACCGCGGGCATAGGCTAGTATCAAATAATCATATTAAATAATTATATATTAGTACTACTATCATTATTATTACTATTTAATCTAACTTAGCAGTTTTTATTTGCATAGTTTAATTATAAACAATTGAAATTTGTTATGCAGAATATTTTAGACCCAATTTAATACCTCATAATCAATCAAATTACTAGGAAATGCAAAATAAGTTGAAAAGGTTGAGCACATCTGTATTAAATAAGTCACTTACCTTCCATTTCCACAAATACACTTGTTTCGCAACTTTTTATCGCTTAAATCAATGTGCCTAACCGTTCACGTTAGATTTCACATGTAAACTAAAAGTATTCGAGCTTTGAACACGTAAAAAAATGTCAAAACACTGTTTTCTTTTCCGCATGGCTGAAGACACAGATGAGTGTCATTTAATCGTATGGCGTTGGGCACTGATCAGTGTCACGTTATTTTTGTTCGACGCCACGGCTAGAAGTTAGTGAAATTAGGCATCGCAACGAATCGGTTAATGACTTCCAAGAAGACCGGTTGGAAGCAGCCTGCATCCTCCGACGTCCTGCGATCTTTATTAGGTCGTCTGTCCCTCCCTTTCCACTTGTATCCGCGCTGGAGTGGGAAGCGTGCGTGCGCAGCGCGGCGGCCGCAATCTGCAGTTTACCTATGTGCATGTGTCTGTAGGGTAGGCGAGCTGGCAAGGTTGCGTCGAGTCACGAGTGACGACGTCAACGAGAGTGCGAGAATGTGAGTTTGGTTTTAAACCGAATCAAAGTTTATTTACCAACACAGAGTTAACTTATCAATAGTTTTTATTGTTAGGATAAGTAACTATTCACGTTTACAAATGTTTTGTTTGATTTGTGCAATTTCATTATATTTCTAAACGAACAATGTCACCTGAAAGAATCCTTTGTAAAAGGCCTCCAGAGAAGTGTCATGTCTGTGTTTGAGCTTGATATTGTAATTTTTTTTTTATATATTATAATATAAATAAAACGCTATTGCCAAGTCAGTATTTCTTTATTATCATTTTAACCTAAAAGGCCTCAGATAAAAATCTTTTCATTTATAACTTAGGTAGGTAATACCTACGCTTGGTCGGAGGGACCAACCAGAACTAAACCCGCTAAGTATATCGATATCAGTATATTACACATTTAAAAATTCTTTACACAGTTTATAGGTACTCCGTCATAACCCTACCTCGGTAAAATCAAGAGAATGTAGTTATAATTAAGAAAAACATAGTCATCAACACCAACTGTTTTAAATCGAAAAAAAAAAAGGTTTTATTCGGTTTTAAACGGTTTTTTTTTTCGTTTTAAACTGCTTGGATTAATTGGTTTTAAACCAGCCTTACATATATAGACATGAATGGGCCTATATGGAACCAATTTAGAATTTCTTAAAATACATTCTGCAAGTAGTCGATTTCGCAATCACAAAATAAATTTTGTTACAACAGCTCTAAGATGGATTAATCCTCACCTTAAATGGGTCACTTGGAATTACTCTGAATCAGGCCACGGTAAGGGAGCTCCAGATGGAGTTGGAGCTGTTCTAAAGCGTACTGCCGATGCATGTGTGAATCATGGCACTGACGGACTTCGAAAGTTTTTCACTATTGTTAAAATAAAACGTGAAAAACATCGCAATAGACACTATCTCCGAATATAAGATCTTTGAAAAAGATGTGCTGTTACCCAATATATTACTGCCATTTAAAAAAATGCAGAAAGTTCATCAAATTCTATGGTGTAATACAAAAAGTGCATCTGTCGTTTTAGGACGCCTTAGCTGTACCAAAGACCAAAGAAACGTGTTTAACTAAAGTCGAATGATGTTATAAGTCAGCACACCAAATCCCAAACGCAAAAAACAATGTGAGCTTCTGCTGTGGCCACTGCTCGAGTTTTAGTCTTGTATGGCTCAAAGATTTGGATGACGACAGTTTTATTGCCCCTGGCACGAGTGTTGTAGATGAATCCGTAACTGTTCTTCATAAATCTACACCATTTTCAGCAGTGTCTGAAATGGAATTGCCTCCGGAGCTTCAAAGGAGTACTTTAGATAGGATTTTAAATGAAGGGCCGGCAAATGGAACTGAGTCTTCTTAGAACACTTTTAAACATGTTATTGATAATGATAGTGATTCCGATTATAACATATTTTAATAAAAATGCTTTGATTTAATGTGATTTATAAATTCTTTATAGCTTCCTTTATGTTTAACGTTAATATAATTTTAATTGACTGACGTGATTGTTTGAGACTGAATAGATAAGACGAAAATTTATATTTAATTTCTTAGAGATCAGATTTAGAATATTATATTTCTCTAAATGTATCGACAGAAATGTTTTGTATGACACCTATAGTCTATTCAACTTCCTCTGAGACAAAAGGTAAACAAACCAGAAAAAGGTTCTTTAATAGATCAAATTTCATATGCATCTAGAATCAATAAAAAAAAATTAACATTTAAAACACCTAAAACTGTAGCTGTTCTCAAACATTGAACGTATTATAACGCTACTAAATTGAGGAGTAGTGATAAGGCAAATAGTTTACGTAGAAATGTGAAATTTTGTAATTAGTTTGGTTACACCGGCCATCTTTACTCTCGATCAACTCGTTGACTCGTGCGTGCCGTGTTTTCAGATAGTTTTGTTAAATTCTTGGTATTTGTTTATTGAATTTGTAAAGTTTGTTGTTTTGTATTACTATTAAGTTTATTTTGACGTTTTCGTGCTTATAAGTGCTGTAATAATGAGTGAACCTGGACCAAGCAATGCCTGTACTTTTTCTTCACCGAAGAAAAAGCGTTCCAAGAACACTCCTTTGCGTTCAACTGAGAAAGTGGCTGTTATCAATGTGTTTAAACACGTTGAGGAGACTTGGCCAAAGGATTCCTATCCTTACAAAAGTGATAAGATCAATAAAACGGCAGAAATAATGGGAATATCAGGCGCTACCGTTCACAGAATTATTAAAGAAAAGAAAGTTACAGGCCGCAGCTCATGACCTCTACCACCAATATGGTCCAGGTTATCTCTCATTGATACATTAGACGACATGGATAAGGGTACGATACGGCGCCAAGTCCACTCATTTTATTTCAATAATGAGGGGACCTTATGGTCAGGGATCAGGGACTGTAGACAAAGTTCTGGAGACTGTGAATGCAGATGATAGCTTTCCTACTTTTAAACTACTTTTTATAAATTAATGAAGAAAATGCACTTTAAATATGCCAAAAGAAACCGCAAAAGTGCACTCATTGCCAAAAATAATATTGTATTAATTTAATATTGTGTTGTTAAATTAAGAAATGAAGGCAAAACAATTTACTATACAGATGAAACTTGGCTTAATGAAGCTTAGTAAAACATAAATATATCCTTTAAATAAAGGTTCTCATGTTGTAATAAGGTATCATCTCCTTGAATGACGATTATAAGACCAGACTGACGGTTTGCTCTACATGAACTTGTATATCGATGCTCAAAGAACTTTCAATTCGTTACAGGACATACTATGAAAAAAGTTTGGCACGATGAAAAAATAACGAAAAAGATTCCGTCGAATTGAGAACCTTCTCCATTTTTGAAGTCGCAATCTTTTTGCACGGTTTCTAATAGCACCCATAGGTCTGGGAGGTCATTGGAGTGCGTGCCACACGAGAGGAGGGGAAGTGGTAGATGGTCATATCCCTTACTCTCAGGATCTTCTGGCATCTATAATTTTAAGCTATTTGGCTCCATCACTACCACTCAAATATCGGGGGAAAGGGTAGGCTTGTTTCCCCAGGCGAGCTAGGATAGGGATCCGGATGAGGCAGATCAGGACTTTTGGCTCTGGTGTTGCCATGAACCTGCAGCCATTTGAGCTTATTTGAAGCCTGTTCTAGAGTTGGTAGAACGTGAAACCCCTGAAGTGAACACCATTTTTCATATGGCCCTAGCTTACAATACCGACAGAAATTTCTACCTATTCTGAGAGCAGACAAGGACAAGGTGTTGCTGACAGCATACGAGGAGCCATAAACAGAACACTTGATAAGCAAATTGCATACGGCCATGACATTACTGATGGCCTTTAAAATGTTGAAATCGGTATCAAAATCAGCGAAATGCTTTTTTGTAGAAGATTCATACATTGATCATATAGACCATATAGACAAATCTTGCTTCCTCTTAATTTGTGATCAGTGCCTGGTACACACTGGTCTACCACAAATTCATCATAGACAATCGAGTTGCTTTTGTCGCCTAGATAACAACAGGTAAGGCGTCCCCCACATTTGGCGTGCGCGATCCTCGGGCGTGCGAGCTGCACGGACGCAGCGCGAGCGTCGAGTGTTGCCGCCGTGTGACGTGCACGCTGCGTGCACGTCACACGGCGGCAACACTCGACGCTCGCGCAGCTCGCACGCCCGAGGATCGCGCACGCCAAATGTGGGGGACGCCTAATAAGATATGTCAATGCTTTTCTCCGACACTACATGTTTATCAAGAAGGAAAAACGCCCATGTGTACTACTGACCCTGCTTTATAACGATTGCGTTGGTGTGGTGGGGGCAGTATAAACAAATACGTAGCTGTAGAAAGGGAAGGGTCTGTCGGCAGATCTATTACATACTGTGATTCTTGTTTAAATCCTGTAACAAGGAAAATTATAGAATGCAATCAGTGCAGTAAAAAAAATCACTTTAGTTGTTATTTTTTTATCTTAAAGTATTAACTTTTCTTAATCCATTAATCGATATCGACCAGATGGATATGGATTATAAAAACGAAACGTGCCGGCCTTCATATCAGCTGTGAGTGTAGGCGTCGAGTGAATAGGCATTGTATTTACAATGTAATTCATTTTGCGTATTTATTCCAGAAACTGAATTATAATAATGTACTGAGTTCGAGTGATGTCATTTGTTTTCACAAGTTGAAACCAAAATGACTATGATCCGGTACCATAGAAGAATGAAGACGGTAGTTTTTAGATTAATGAAGATGGAGTTTTTCGATCAATGAAGATAGTATTTAATTGTAAAAAACGCGGTTTTATTTTTATAAAAAAATGTTGTGCGAGTTTTTATATTATATGTAGTCCAAGAAAAATCAAGTTTGGTTTTGATGCAACTCGGTACATTATTTCATATATCTTATATTTCATGAAATTTATCATCACATATATGATAAATCGTTAATTTAAAAAATTATTATTATTATTAAAAAAATGTAGATTAACACGCAGAGTAAAATTAGCAGTGGGGACCGCGAATCAGCCAAATGGACCAACGACCTGAGGAAGGTAGCTGGGAGGGACTAAAGGCCGAAGGAGGAATACCGGGTGCTATGGGGCACATTGGAAAAGGCCTGCGTCCAGCAGGAGTCCGCTAATTGTCATTGATTGACATACAGAGTATTTGTCGCTCCATCTATAATTCGTCGCTAATAAACTAATTAAGCAAAGGGCATGTGCCTTATGTTTTATGAAATCAGCATTATGGTTGATTTAGAATATACAAACAAATGTTTTAAAAATTAAGCTAAATATGCTTTAGTCTTCATTGGTTGGGTGAATTACATGAATTTGAAAGTCCCAATCTTCAAAACTATTGATTCAGATAAATTTAAGAGTAATCGTTGATTTTGTGATTAATAAAGTATTTGAAAGTGGCTTGTTACCAAAATTAACAGTTTATGATCAAGCAACAAGTGTTAAGTTAATTAAAAACTTGAGAGAAAGTGTTGATTATCCTTTCTTTTTTATAAATGGTCATAAATTATTTGCTGTTTTTGACACTCCTCATTTTATAAAAAATGTCAGGAATAATTAACCAAATAATATTTTTTTAATTTGACGGTAATCAGATTTAATTCAATGAATATTATTTATATAAAAATAACAAAAGTAAATCTTAATCCAGTGCACATTAATCCAAATAATTTTCAAAAAAAAAATAAGTTAAACTAGCCACACCAACTTTGAGTAATTCGGTGGTTGGGGCATTCAAAGCTACAATTGACAGTGGAGAGTTGAACAGCAGTACGGCAAAAAAACACAGCTAATTTTGTTAAATTGTTTAATAATTTGTTTGATTGTCTGAATTCAAAGAATAAATTTGATCATAATCCATCCACGTGTGCAATCAATCACCAATAATCACAATACTGTGAATCAGACTAATCAAAAATAAAGATTTTTTTAGGAAGTAAAAGCAAATAAAATATAATAAAAGAACAACAACAACTAACCCGCTTATTAAAAAGAAACCCGCCCCCGATGCCTTGTCGGTATGGTTCAAACAATCAATGCAGAACTTCAACTCTCCGATGAAGAATTCACCGCAGGCACTGGCGTTAAATTTATAATCACTTATCGACTAAATCAAGATGTGATTAAAACGTGTTCGGTATGTACAGAATCGAAGGAGGATGCAATAAAAACCCTACATCAAAATCATTGCGTCACAGTGGGAGAGCCATGCTTGGGCACGTATGGGCCGGCTAGACCGGAGTGATACAACAGCCTCACACAAAACCGGTAGTGAAGCATTGCATTGCTTTTCGCCGAGTGAGTGAGGTTACCGGAGGTCCTAACCCTTCCCTCGTCCTCTCTCACTTCCTTGCTCTTTATTCCCCCCTCCCCTACTCCCACCTTAAAGGCTGGCAATACACTTGTGACTCTTGAGTTGCAGGTGCCCATGGGCGGCGGCAGTCATTTACCATTAGGTGACCCGTCTGCTCGTTTGCCCCCTACAGCATAAAAAAATGAGATCAATGTTTCGATCAAATTTGTTAAATAATTTAATGAGTTTTGATAAAAGTAATTGTGAATCAGATCAAGAAATATATGTATCCTCCACAATAATAAGGTGTGTATTTTGATGGGTGGATAGAAACATTTCTTCTGATCCCAAACCATCAACATCATATGTATATTCTGTAATACAACAAGGGGACGCGGACAACGCTGTTGGCGGTCCAAGTTCACCAATCTTAAAGTGCATGTGATATTTGACCCTTGTCACATGTTAAAAAATATTCGTAACTACTTAGTTGATATAAAAATAGTAATAGACTGTAACGGTGATGAAATGAATTGAAAATTTGCCTGATTTACAAGAAAGGGAAGGATTAAGGAGGAAACGCAATTTAGAATACAGAAAAATTTGATGAAAGTATACATAGCTGCGCAAACATTAAGTAGTAGTGTGGCAGGACGCTATTGAATTTTGTAATAAAGAATTAAATCTTCCCGATTTCAAAGGTTCAGATCTTACGGTAAAATTTAGCAGAAGTATCGATCAAATTTTAAGAATGTGAGAAATCCTTTAGGTAAAGGTTTTTAAAGTAATTACGTAAGCCAAATTAAACTGCACAGTCAACCGTTGGCCGTAGGGCGATACCAAGAGCCAGACGGCAGCCTTCGAAAGGTCTTTCGTGTGCTGCAAACATTTTAGTGAAAATGAAAAAATACGGAGTGAAAATGAAATAATACGGAGTGAAAATATAAGAAAAAGTGATGGAGCGCGCGAGGTTGTTCTCTTGAGAAACCCAAAGTTAATTGATGGTGCTGTGCCTCACATTTTCCTTAACCTCCCTCAATATCTGAGTCAAACAAAGATTTCTAGTAGGGTGGATCCCTCTAAAAGACAAAAAATGATAGAGCAGTGTTGTGAAGAGCTTCATCAAAAATTACAGGAACAAGACTCTGTGAAAGGATTTCAGGAATTTAAATTAAAGATTTACAGTAACACCCTCGACAATCCAGTACATGATATAGCGTCTGTTTGCGTCGATCTATGATTTTTAACAGTAGCTTCAATTTAACGTGCATAAATGTCACTTAGTGCCTTAATTGAATAAATGATTATAATTTGAACAAACACAACAGTTTATATTGTGGCTGGAATGTCAAGATATTTGATAACCATGCATATTTTTTTTACACAACACAATTTTTGAACATTGATAAAAAACATAGTGAGAAGTCGCAGAATGTTTGTGTACAAAACAGTATTTGTGTTGATTCAGAACTGAAAGAAAGTGTGTTTTAGGAGCAAACGAGCTTCTAGCTAATGATTTAAGGTGGGTTTTGCCTACTTCACTGCCTCAGTGTGGTCTGTGCGTTCGGTGTGGACGGCGGTTTTGGCTCGCGAGCGCTATTTTCTTAAGTTGTTCGTTAAAGTTATCTGTTATCATGAACACTCGATTCGTTTAATACAATTATATGGTGAATACAAGATATTGTGGGATTCCAATCATCCTCACCATTTAAACAAAACTAAGCGCAAAGACTGTTGGTGGCAAATTTGGCAAACGAATAAATTTAATTTTCATTACTTTATTATGTGTTATAAATAACCTCAGTAAAGTTAGCGTCATTATTCAAAACTAATGAAAACCCCACGTAAGGAAGCACAGATTAACTGGCGAAACAATGCGTTTAGTTTCTGCATAATATACACTTGTTACTAATTATGTTGATTTATTTATTTATTTAAGTGGTATATTATATCTAATATTGTTTATAGTGTGCATATTTTATACTATTTATTTAATTATTTTAACAGTTTTAATTTCCTCCTTTTTCTCTCACAAAAGTGTGTGTAGTAAGTGTGCAAAAACCCTTACACGGTCGGCCATCTTGCCGCTATTCTGTAATCGGAGACGAGAACAGATTGATGATGAATGGGTTGTTTGTTTTGGTTTAGTATGCTACACTGATCATTCCAAGTAATGATATATTAGTATTAAAAAAAGCTTATTTAATCTAGTTTGTAATAAGCAAAAAAATATTGAGAACCCTAAGAAGGTGTTTCGTAAGAACTTGTTAAAACAAATAATAACGCTACTAAATTGAGGAGTAGTGATAAGGCAAATAGTTTACGTAGAAATGTGAAATTTTGTAATTAGTTTGGTTACACCGGCCATCTTTACTCTCGATCAACTCGTTGACTCGTGCGTGCCGTGTTTTCAGATAGTTTTGTTAAATTCTTGGTATTTGTTTATTGAATTTGTAAAGTTTGTTGTTTTGTATTACTATTAAGTTTATTTTGACGTTTTCGTGCTTATAAGTGCTGTAATAATGAGTGAACCTGGACCAAGCAATGCCTGTACTTTTTCTTCACCGAAGAAAAAGCGTTCCAAGAACACTCCTTTGCGTTCAACTGAGAAAGTGGCTGTTATCAATGTGTTTAAACACGTTGAGGAGACTTGGCCAAAGGATTCCTATCCTTACAAAAGTGATAAGATCAATAAAACGGCAGAAATAATGGGAATATCAGGCGCTACCGTTCACAGAATTATTAAAGAAAAGAAAGTTACAGGCCGCAGCTCATGACCTCTACCACCAATATGGTCCAGGTTATCTCTCATTGATACATTAGACGACATGGATAAGGGTACGATACGGCGCCAAGTCCACTCATTTTATTTCAATAATGAGGGGACCTTATGGTCAGGGATCAGGGACTGTAGACAAAGTTCTGGAGACTGTGAATGCAGATGATAGCTTTCCTACTTTTAAACTACTTTTTATAAATTAATGAAGAAAATGCACTTTAAATATGCCAAAAGAAACCGCAAAAGTGCACTCATTGCCAAAAATAATATTGTATTAATTTAATATTGTGTTGTTAAATTAAGAAATGAAGGCAAAACAATTTACTATACAGATGAAACTTGGCTTAATGAAGCTTAGTAAAACATAAATATATCCTTTAAATAAAGGTTCTCATGTTGTAATAAGGTATCATCTCCTTGAATGACGATTATAAGACCAGACTGACGGTTTGCTCTACATGAACTTGTATATCGATGCTCAAAGAACTTTCAATTCGTTACAGGACATACTATGAAAAAAGTTTGGCACGATGAAAAAATAACGAAAAAGATTCCGTCGAATTGAGAACCTTCTCCATTTTTGAAGTCGCAATCTTTTTGCACGGTTTCTAATAGCACCCATAGGTCTGGGAGGTCATTGGAGTGCGTGCCACACGAGAGGAGGGGAAGTGGTAGATGGTCATATCCCTTACTCTCAGGATCTTCTGGCATCTATAATTTTAAGCTATTTGGCTCCATCACTACCACTCAAATATCGGGGGAAAGGGTAGGCTTGTTTCCCCAGGCGAGCTAGGATAGGGATCCGGATGAGGCAGATCAGGACTTTTGGCTCTGGTGTTGCCATGAACCTGCAGCCATTTGAGCTTATTTGAAGCCTGTTCTAGAGTTGGTAGAACGTGAAACCCCTGAAGTGAACACCATTTTTCATATGGCCCTAGCTTACAATACCGACAGAAATTTCTACCTATTCTGAGAGCAGACAAGGACAAGGTGTTGCTGACAGCATACGAGGAGCCATAAACAGAACACTTGATAAGCAAATTGCATACGGCCATGACATTACTGATGGCCTTTAAAATGTTGAAATCGGTATCAAAATCAGCGAAATGCTTTTTTGTAGAAGATTCATACATTGATCATATAGACCATATAGACAAATCTTGCTTCCTCTTAATTTGTGATCAGTGCCTGGTACACACTGGTCTACCACAAATTCATCATAGACAATCGAGTTGCTTTTGTCGCCTAGATAACAACAGGTAAGGCGTCCCCCACATTTGGCGTGCGCGATCCTCGGGCGTGCGAGCTGCACGGACGCAGCGCGAGCGTCGAGTGTTGCCGCCGTGTGACGTGCACGCTGCGTGCGCGCAACGCGCGCGCGGCGCGCTCGCGACGCTCGAGTCGCGTTCTTGACCTTTCGCCCGCTATCCCCGCCGCCCGCTACTGTATCGGTCAGTCGCATGGTAGACAGTGGTGTGTTGACACGCGTTAAAAATGGAGGCACCGAGTGAAATTAATATCGAAAGCTTTATCCTAGAAATACAGAATCGTCCTGCTATATGGGACATGACGACACGGGAGTATAGTGATCGTATTGTAAAAAAAAAGGCGTGGGAAGAATCAGCACTTTATTTATAAAAAATTTTGAAACGAAAACTGCAAAACAAAAAAATGAAGAGGGTAAGTTTTAAATTTTATTATCTTGCCGTGACAATGAACCTTGCTCTGAGACGAAGTAATCAGCAAACTTATTTCTTTCAGTTATACCTCTTGAAAATTGTATACCTTCTGTTTCTTCACAGTCATTGTTTTGATTGCCATCGAGTCCAGAAATTATTGGTATGTTAATTTCCGCTGTGCAAATCTTCTTCGATCTAACAAAGTTGTGCAATATGCAACAAGTTTTAATAATTTGTTCACTAAATTCAAGTCCAACATTTAACGGTCTGTGTAAAATCCTCCATTTTCCTGTCATAATTCCAAAAGTGCATTCTATATATCTTCTTGCACGACTAAGTCTGTAGTTATACACTCTTTGTTTGTGTGTCAAATTGTTACCAGCATAAGGTCGTTGCACATAACTTGACAAGGGAAAAGCTTCGTCGCCTACTAGTACAAAGGGAAAAGGTGCACCGTTGTTTGTTATTGGAGCTGGTGCGGGAATGTCTAACACTTTTTCTTGTATTTCGTTATAAAAACTGCTATTATGGAAAATTGTTGAGTCAGAACTTTTTCCATAAGAGCCAACATCTACATATATGTATTCATAATTTGAATTACACACTGCCAATAAGTTAATTGAAAAATATTTTTTATAATTGTAGTAAAGGGAACCGCTATCGCATGGCCTTATCATTCTAATATGTTTGCCGTCAATGGCACCTATGCAGTTAGGAAAATTTGCTTTCAAATTAAAGTTATTTGCAATTGTTTTCCAATCTGATGCTTTTCTGGGTGGCATGCAAATATGAAATAAGTTTTTAATAATAGCTTGACAAGTCGTTTGCACTATCTTTTCTATTGTTGAAAATCCTCTTCTGAAGGAAAATTGTAAATCTTTGAATGAAGCTCCAGTTGCTAAATACCTGAAAGAAACAAATATTAATCAGATTTATAATTTTTGTTTCAGTTGCGAAATTACAAAAAAAATGGAAAGGCATTAGAGATTGTTACACAAGACATAACAGTAAAAAAACAAAAAGTGGGTCGGAAGCAACCACGGGCAGAGGCTATATTTATGCGCCTTATTTGTCCTTTCTTAACCCATTATCAAACACTCGACCGAAGGCAAAATTACAAAAAGAAAGCCAGGATTCTAGTCCATATTCAAGAAGAGAAAGTGTCGAAGACGACAAGTCTGAGAAACTAATCAAAATTTTAACTGCAAGAATGAACAAAAAGGAGGAAAAATATCCAGATTACAATTTTTTTATGTCATTACTGGATGATTTTAGTGCTATAAACTCAGATCTGAAAATGGACGCTAAAATGGAAATAATGGGCGTTATTAAAAAGTACGTGCAGATGTCCAAATATACGGGCCAAAATAGTAATTATGGTAGTCCAGGTTATTTTACGTCTATGGATTCGTCTTCTAATTCATCACATACATTAGCATTAGCAACATCTCAAAATTTGAACACTTCATCGCCTGCGCATTCGCAACTCAGTGATTCAACACAAGAATCAATTTATGACAATATATTTGGCGATGATTACGAGGATAATTAGAAAAAATATTACATGTCTTATTATAATATTACTTGGCGTTAATGTAACGACGACGTTCATAAGTGTTACTTTTTTGAACTACATAAATAAACACGTTTTAATTTTCAAACAATACAAGGATTATTTTGCATGATAAAGTTTGTCAATTATTGAATATAGTGTATTTTGATAAATTTCGTCTAGTGTTTCATTCTACATTTCCATACATTCTTACCTTATTGTTATAACCAGCTTTTCTTCAGGTGTCACAGGAAGTCTAAATTTTGAATTTTGGCACTGAATATCACTTTCAATGATGTCTAAAAGTTCACTGAATGTTGCCCTCGGCATTCGTAAATAATCATAAAAATGCTTTTCACTATTCTTTATATGTCTGCAATACAAAATATAGTAATCACTTTCTTGTGAACAAGAAGACCATAATGTATCTTGCCAGAGGCGTTTAGTCTTTTTATTACGTGTCTTATTTCTTTTTAGTAGCAAAGCTAACAGTAGTGTTTCCTCGTCTGAGTCCATTTTGTTAGTGTAGAACAGTAACGTATTGACGTGTGCTAACACGGCACTGGCCAAATTGTGACTGACTTGTCTGAAGGGGGTTAAACGCCAAGGCGAGCGCCGCGCGCGCGTTGCGCGCACGCTGCGTGCACGTCACACGGCGGCAACACTCGACGCTCGCGCAGCTCGCACGCCCGAGGATCGCGCACGCCAAATGTGGGGGACGCCTAATAAGATATGTCAATGCTTTTCTCCGACACTACATGTTTATCAAGAAGGAAAAACGCCCATGTGTACTACTGACCCTGCTTTATAACGATTGCGTTGGTGTGGTGGGGGCAGTATAAACAAATACGTAGCTGTAGAAAGGGAAGGGTCTGTCGGCAGATCTATTACATACTGTGATTCTTGTTTAAATCCTGTAACAAGGAAAATTATAGAATGCAATCAGTGCAGTAAAAAAAATCACTTTAGTTGTTATTTTTTTATCTTAAAGTATTAACTTTTCTTAATCCATTAATCGATATCGACCAGATGGATATGGATTATAAAAACGAAACGTGCCGGCCTTCATATCAGCTGTGAGTGTAGGCGTCGAGTGAATAGGCATTGTATTTACAATGTAATTCATTTTGCGTATTTATTCCAGAAACTGAATTATAATAATGTACTGAGTTCGAGTGATGTCATTTGTTTTCACAAGTTGAAACCAAAATGACTATGATCCGGTACCATAGAAGAATGAAGACGGTAGTTTTTAGATTAATGAAGATGGAGTTTTTCGATCAATGAAGATAGTATTTAATTGTAAAAAACGCGGTTTTATTTTTATAAAAAAATGTTGTGCGAGTTTTTATATTATATGTAGTCCAAGAAAAATCAAGTTTGGTTTTGATGCAACTCGGTACATTATTTCATATATCTTATATTTCATGAAATTTATCATCACATATATGATAAATCGTTAATTTAAAAAATTATTATTATTATTAAAAAAATGTAGATTAACACGCAGAGTAAAATTAGCAGTGGGGACCGCGAATCAGCCAAATGGACCAACGACCTGAGGAAGGTAGCTGGGAGGGACTAAAGGCCGAAGGAGGAATACCGGGTGCTATGGGGCACATTGGAAAAGGCCTGCGTCCAGCAGGAGTCCGCTAATTGTCATTGATTGACATACAGAGTATTTGTCGCTCCATCTATAATTCGTCGCTAATAAACTAATTAAGCAAAGGGCATGTGCCTTATGTTTTATGAAATCAGCATTATGGTTGATTTAGAATATACAAACAAATGTTTTAAAAATTAAGCTAAATATGCTTTAGTCTTCATTGGTTGGGTGAATTACATGAATTTGAAAGTCCCAATCTTCAAAACTATTGATTCAGATAAATTTAAGAGTAATCGTTGATTTTGTGATTAATAAAGTATTTGAAAGTGGCTTGTTACCAAAATTAACAGTTTATGATCAAGCAACAAGTGTTAAGTTAATTAAAAACTTGAGAGAAAGTGTTGATTATCCTTTCTTTTTTATAAATGGTCATAAATTATTTGCTGTTTTTGACACTCCTCATTTTATAAAAAATGTCAGGAATAATTAACCAAATAATATTTTTTTAATTTGACGGTAATCAGATTTAATTCAATGAATATTATTTATATAAAAATAACAAAAGTAAATCTTAATCCAGTGCACATTAATCCAAATAATTTTCAAAAAAAAAATAAGTTAAACTAGCCACACCAACTTTGAGTAATTCGGTGGTTGGGGCATTCAAAGCTACAATTGACAGTGGAGAGTTGAACAGCAGTACGGCAAAAAAACACAGCTAATTTTGTTAAATTGTTTAATAATTTGTTTGATTGTCTGAATTCAAAGAATAAATTTGATCATAATCCATCCACGTGTGCAATCAATCACCAATAATCACAATACTGTGAATCAGACTAATCAAAAATAAAGATTTTTTTAGGAAGTAAAAGCAAATAAAATATAATAAAAGAACAACAACAACTAACCCGCTTATTAAAAAGAAACCCGCCCCCGATGCCTTGTCGGTATGGTTCAAACAATCAATGCAGAACTTCAACTCTCCGATGAAGAATTCACCGCAGGCACTGGCGTTAAATTTATAATCACTTATCGACTAAATCAAGATGTGATTAAAACGTGTTCGGTATGTACAGAATCGAAGGAGGATGCAATAAAAACCCTACATCAAAATCATTGCGTCACAGTGGGAGAGCCATGCTTGGGCACGTATGGGCCGGCTAGACCGGAGTGATACAACAGCCTCACACAAAACCGGTAGTGAAGCATTGCATTGCTTTTCGCCGAGTGAGTGAGGTTACCGGAGGTCCTAACCCTTCCCTCGTCCTCTCTCACTTCCTTGCTCTTTATTCCCCCCTCCCCTACTCCCACCTTAAAGGCTGGCAATACACTTGTGACTCTTGAGTTGCAGGTGCCCATGGGCGGCGGCAGTCATTTACCATTAGGTGACCCGTCTGCTCGTTTGCCCCCTACAGCATAAAAAAATGAGATCAATGTTTCGATCAAATTTGTTAAATAATTTAATGAGTTTTGATAAAAGTAATTGTGAATCAGATCAAGAAATATATGTATCCTCCACAATAATAAGGTGTGTATTTTGATGGGTGGATAGAAACATTTCTTCTGATCCCAAACCATCAACATCATATGTATATTCTGTAATACAACAAGGGGACGCGGACAACGCTGTTGGCGGTCCAAGTTCACCAATCTTAAAGTGCATGTGATATTTGACCCTTGTCACATGTTAAAAAATATTCGTAACTACTTAGTTGATATAAAAATAGTAATAGACTGTAACGGTGATGAAATGAATTGAAAATTTGCCTGATTTACAAGAAAGGGAAGGATTAAGGAGGAAACGCAATTTAGAATACAGAAAAATTTGATGAAAGTATACATAGCTGCGCAAACATTAAGTAGTAGTGTGGCAGACGCTATTGAATTTTGTAATAAAGAATTAAACCTTCCCGATTTCAAAGGTTCAGATCTTACGGTAAAATTTAGCAGAAGTATCGATCAAATTTTAAGAATGTGAGAAATCCTTTAGGTAAAGGTTTTTAAAGTAATTACGTAAGCCAAATTAAACTGCACAGTCAACCGTTGGCCGTAGGGCGATACCAAGAGCCAGACGGCAGCCTTCGAAAGGTCTTTCGTGTGCTGCAAACATTTTAGTGAAAATGAAAAAATACGGAGTGAAAATGAAATAATACGGAGTGAAAATATAAGAAAAAGTGATGGAGCGCGCGAGGTTGTTCTCTTGAGAAACCCAAAGTTAATTGATGGTGCTGTGCCTCACATTTTCCTTAACCTCCCTCAATATCTGAGTCAAACAAAGATTTCTAGTAGGGTGGATCCCTCTAAAAGACAAAAAATGATAGAGCAGTGTTGTGAAGAGCTTCATCAAAAATTACAGGAACAAGACTCTGTGAAAGGATTTCAGGAATTTAAATTAAAGATTTACAGTAACACCCTCGACAATCCAGTACATGATATAGCGTCTGTTTGCGTCGATCTATGATTTTTAACAGTAGCTTCAATTTAACGTGCATAAATGTCACTTAGTGCCTTAATTGAATAAATGATTATAATTTGAACAAACACAACAGTTTATATTGTGGCTGGAATGTCAAGATATTTGATAACCATGCATATTTTTTTTACACAACACAATTTTTGAACATTGATAAAAAACATAGTGAGAAGTCGCAGAATGTTTGTGTACAAAACAGTATTTGTGTTGATTCAGAACTGAAAGAAAGTGTGTTTTAGGAGCAAACGAGCTTCTAGCTAATGATTTAAGGTGGGTTTTGCCTACTTCACTGCCTCAGTGTGGTCTGTGCGTTCGGTGTGGACGGCGGTTTTGGCTCGCGAGCGCTATTTTCTTAAGTTGTTCGTTAAAGTTATCTGTTATCATGAACACTCGATTCGTTTAATACAATTATATGGTGAATACAAGATATTGTGGGATTCCAATCATCCTCACCATTTAAACAAAACTAAGCGCAAAGACTGTTGGTGGCAAATTTGGCAAACGAATAAATTTAATTTTCATTACTTTATTATGTGTTATAAATAACCTCAGTAAAGTTAGCGTCATTATTCAAAACTAATGAAAACCCCACGTAAGGAAGCACAGATTAACTGGCGAAACAATGCGTTTAGTTTCTGCATAATATACACTTGTTACTAATTATGTTGATTTATTTATTTATTTAAGTGGTATATTATATCTAATATTGTTTATAGTGTGCATATTTTATACTATTTATTTAATTATTTTAACAGTTTTAATTTCCTCCTTTTTCTCTCACAAAAGTGTGTGTAGTAAGTGTGCAAAAACCCTTACACGGTCGGCCATCTTGCCGCTATTCTGTAATCGGAGACGAGAACAGATTGATGATGAATGGGTTGTTTGTTTTGGTTTAGTATGCTACACTGATCATTCCAAGTAATGATATATTAGTATTAAAAAAAGCTTATTTAATCTAGTTTGTAATAAGCAAAAAAATATTGAGAACCCTAAGAAGGTGTTTCGTAAGAACTTGTTAAAACAAATAATAACGCTACTAAATTGAGGAGTAGTGATAAGGCAAATAGTTTACGTAGAAATGTGAAATTTTGTAATTAGTTTGGTTACACCGGCCATCTTTACTCTCGATCAACTCGTTGACTCGTGCGTGCCGTGTTTTCAGATAGTTTTGTTAAATTCTTGGTATTTGTTTATTGAATTTGTAAAGTTTGTTGTTTTGTATTACTATTAAGTTTATTTTGACGTTTTCGTGCTTATAAGTGCTGTAATAATGAGTGAACCTGGACCAAGCAATGCCTGTACTTTTTCTTCACCGAAGAAAAAGCGTTCCAAGAACACTCCTTTGCGTTCAACTGAGAAAGTGGCTGTTATCAATGTGTTTAAACACGTTGAGGAGACTTGGCCAAAGGATTCCTATCCTTACAAAAGTGATAAGATCAATAAAACGGCAGAAATAATGGGAATATCAGGCGCTACCGTTCACAGAATTATTAAAGAAAAGAAAGTTACAGGCCGCAGCTCATGACCTCTACCACCAATATGGTCCAGGTTATCTCTCATTGATACATTAGACGACATGGATAAGGGTACGATACGGCGCCAAGTCCACTCATTTTATTTCAATAATGAGGGGACCTTATGGTCAGGGATCAGGGACTGTAGACAAAGTTCTGGAGACTGTGAATGCAGATGATAGCTTTCCTACTTTTAAACTACTTTTTATAAATTAATGAAGAAAATGCACTTTAAATATGCCAAAAGAAACCGCAAAAGTGCACTCATTGCCAAAAATAATATTGTATTAATTTAATATTGTGTTGTTAAATTAAGAAATGAAGGCAAAACAATTTACTATACAGATGAAACTTGGCTTAATGAAGCTTAGTAAAACATAAATATATCCTTTAAATAAAGGTTCTCATGTTGTAATAAGGTATCATCTCCTTGAATGACGATTATAAGACCAGACTGACGGTTTGCTCTACATGAACTTGTATATCGATGCTCAAAGAACTTTCAATTCGTTACAGGACATACTATGAAAAAAGTTTGGCACGATGAAAAAATAACGAAAAAGATTCCGTCGAATTGAGAACCTTCTCCATTTTTGAAGTCGCAATCTTTTTGCACGGTTTCTAATAGCACCCATAGGTCTGGGAGGTCATTGGAGTGCGTGCCACACGAGAGGAGGGGAAGTGGTAGATGGTCATATCCCTTACTCTCAGGATCTTCTGGCATCTATAATTTTAAGCTATTTGGCTCCATCACTACCACTCAAATATCGGGGGAAAGGGTAGGCTTGTTTCCCCAGGCGAGCTAGGATAGGGATCCGGATGAGGCAGATCAGGACTTTTGGCTCTGGTGTTGCCATGAACCTGCAGCCATTTGAGCTTATTTGAAGCCTGTTCTAGAGTTGGTAGAACGTGAAACCCCTGAAGTGAACACCATTTTTCATATGGCCCTAGCTTACAATACCGACAGAAATTTCTACCTATTCTGAGAGCAGACAAGGACAAGGTGTTGCTGACAGCATACGAGGAGCCATAAACAGAACACTTGATAAGCAAATTGCATACGGCCATGACATTACTGATGGCCTTTAAAATGTTGAAATCGGTATCAAAATCAGCGAAATGCTTTTTTGTAGAAGATTCATACATTGATCATATAGACCATATAGACAAATCTTGCTTCCTCTTAATTTGTGATCAGTGCCTGGTACACACTGGTCTACCACAAATTCATCATAGACAATCGAGTTGCTTTTGTCGCCTAGATAACAACAGGTAAGGCGTCCCCCACATTTGGCGTGCGCGATCCTCGGGCGTGCGAGCTGCACGGACGCAGCGCGAGCGTCGAGTGTTGCCGCCGTGTGACGTGCACGCTGCGTGCGCGCAACGCGCGCGCGGCGCGCTCGCGACGCTCGAGTCGCGTTCTTGACCTTTCGCCCGCTATCCCCGCCGCCCGCTACTGTATCGGTCAGTCGCATGGTAGACAGTGGTGTGTTGACACGCGTTAAAAATGGAGGCACCGAGTGAAATTAATATCGAAAGCTTTATCCTAGAAATACAGAATCGTCCTGCTATATGGGACATGACGACACGGGAGTATAGTGATCGTATTGTAAAAAAAAAGGCGTGGGAAGAATCAGCACTTTATTTATAAAAAATTTTGAAACGAAAACTGCAAAACAAAAAAATGAAGAGGGTAAGTTTTAAATTTTATTATCTTGCCGTGACAATGAACCTTGCTCTGAGACGAAGTAATCAGCAAACTTATTTCTTTCAGTTATACCTCTTGAAAATTGTATACCTTCTGTTTCTTCACAGTCATTGTTTTGATTGCCATCGAGTCCAGAAATTATTGGTATGTTAATTTCCGCTGTGCAAATCTTCTTCGATCTAACAAAGTTGTGCAATATGCAACAAGTTTTAATAATTTGTTCACTAAATTCAAGTCCAACATTTAACGGTCTGTGTAAAATCCTCCATTTTCCTGTCATAATTCCAAAAGTGCATTCTATATATCTTCTTGCACGACTAAGTCTGTAGTTATACACTCTTTGTTTGTGTGTCAAATTGTTACCAGCATAAGGTCGTTGCACATAACTTGACAAGGGAAAAGCTTCGTCGCCTACTAGTACAAAGGGAAAAGGTGCACCGTTGTTTGTTATTGGAGCTGGTGCGGGAATGTCTAACACTTTTTCTTGTATTTCGTTATAAAAACTGCTATTATGGAAAATTGTTGAGTCAGAACTTTTTCCATAAGAGCCAACATCTACATATATGTATTCATAATTTGAATTACACACTGCCAATAAGTTAATTGAAAAATATTTTTTATAATTGTAGTAAAGGGAACCGCTATCGCATGGCCTTATCATTCTAATATGTTTGCCGTCAATGGCACCTATGCAGTTAGGAAAATTTGCTTTCAAATTAAAGTTATTTGCAATTGTTTTCCAATCTGATGCTTTTCTGGGTGGCATGCAAATATGAAATAAGTTTTTAATAATAGCTTGACAAGTCGTTTGCACTATCTTTTCTATTGTTGAAAATCCTCTTCTGAAGGAAAATTGTAAATCTTTGAATGAAGCTCCAGTTGCTAAATACCTGAAAGAAACAAATATTAATCAGATTTATAATTTTTGTTTCAGTTGCGAAATTACAAAAAAAATGGAAAGGCATTAGAGATTGTTACACAAGACATAACAGTAAAAAAACAAAAAGTGGGTCGGAAGCAACCACGGGCAGAGGCTATATTTATGCGCCTTATTTGTCCTTTCTTAACCCATTATCAAACACTCGACCGAAGGCAAAATTACAAAAAGAAAGCCAGGATTCTAGTCCATATTCAAGAAGAGAAAGTGTCGAAGACGACAAGTCTGAGAAACTAATCAAAATTTTAACTGCAAGAATGAACAAAAAGGAGGAAAAATATCCAGATTACAATTTTTTTATGTCATTACTGGATGATTTTAGTGCTATAAACTCAGATCTGAAAATGGACGCTAAAATGGAAATAATGGGCGTTATTAAAAAGTACGTGCAGATGTCCAAATATACGGGCCAAAATAGTAATTATGGTAGTCCAGGTTATTTTACGTCTATGGATTCGTCTTCTAATTCATCACATACATTAGCATTAGCAACATCTCAAAATTTGAACACTTCATCGCCTGCGCATTCGCAACTCAGTGATTCAACACAAGAATCAATTTATGACAATATATTTGGCGATGATTACGAGGATAATTAGAAAAAATATTACATGTCTTATTATAATATTACTTGGCGTTAATGTAACGACGACGTTCATAAGTGTTACTTTTTTGAACTACATAAATAAACACGTTTTAATTTTCAAACAATACAAGGATTATTTTGCATGATAAAGTTTGTCAATTATTGAATATAGTGTATTTTGATAAATTTCGTCTAGTGTTTCATTCTACATTTCCATACATTCTTACCTTATTGTTATAACCAGCTTTTCTTCAGGTGTCACAGGAAGTCTAAATTTTGAATTTTGGCACTGAATATCACTTTCAATGATGTCTAAAAGTTCACTGAATGTTGCCCTCGGCATTCGTAAATAATCATAAAAATGCTTTTCACTATTCTTTATATGTCTGCAATACAAAATATAGTAATCACTTTCTTGTGAACAAGAAGACCATAATGTATCTTGCCAGAGGCGTTTAGTCTTTTTATTACGTGTCTTATTTCTTTTTAGTAGCAAAGCTAACAGTAGTGTTTCCTCGTCTGAGTCCATTTTGTTAGTGTAGAACAGTAACGTATTGACGTGTGCTAACACGGCACTGGCCAAATTGTGACTGACTTGTCTGAAGGGGGTTAAACGCCAAGGCGAGCGCCGCGCGCGCGTTGCGCGCACGCTGCGTGCACGTCACACGGCGGCAACACTCGACGCTCGCGCAGCTCGCACGCCCGAGGATCGCGCACGCCAAATGTGGGGGACGCCTAATAAGATATGTCAATGCTTTTCTCCGACACTACATGTTTATCAAGAAGGAAAAACGCCCATGTGTACTACTGACCCTGCTTTATAACGATTGCGTTGGTGTGGTGGGGGCAGTATAAACAAATACGTAGCTGTAGAAAGGGAAGGGTCTGTCGGCAGATCTATTACATACTGTGATTCTTGTTTAAATCCTGTAACAAGGAAAATTATAGAATGCAATCAGTGCAGTAAAAAAAATCACTTTAGTTGTTATTTTTTTATCTTAAAGTATTAACTTTTCTTAATCCATTAATCGATATCGACCAGATGGATATGGATTATAAAAACGAAACGTGCCGGCCTTCATATCAGCTGTGAGTGTAGGCGTCGAGTGAATAGGCATTGTATTTACAATGTAATTCATTTTGCGTATTTATTCCAGAAACTGAATTATAATAATGTACTGAGTTCGAGTGATGTCATTTGTTTTCACAAGTTGAAACCAAAATGACTATGATCCGGTACCATAGAAGAATGAAGACGGTAGTTTTTAGATTAATGAAGATGGAGTTTTTCGATCAATGAAGATAGTATTTAATTGTAAAAAACGCGGTTTTATTTTTATAAAAAAATGTTGTGCGAGTTTTTATATTATATGTAGTCCAAGAAAAATCAAGTTTGGTTTTGATGCAACTCGGTACATTATTTCATATATCTTATATTTCATGAAATTTATCATCACATATATGATAAATCGTTAATTTAAAAAATTATTATTATTATTAAAAAAATGTAGATTAACACGCAGAGTAAAATTAGCAGTGGGGACCGCGAATCAGCCAAATGGACCAACGACCTGAGGAAGGTAGCTGGGAGGGACTAAAGGCCGAAGGAGGAATACCGGGTGCTATGGGGCACATTGGAAAAGGCCTGCGTCCAGCAGGAGTCCGCTAATTGTCATTGATTGACATACAGAGTATTTGTCGCTCCATCTATAATTCGTCGCTAATAAACTAATTAAGCAAAGGGCATGTGCCTTATGTTTTATGAAATCAGCATTATGGTTGATTTAGAATATACAAACAAATGTTTTAAAAATTAAGCTAAATATGCTTTAGTCTTCATTGGTTGGGTGAATTACATGAATTTGAAAGTCCCAATCTTCAAAACTATTGATTCAGATAAATTTAAGAGTAATCGTTGATTTTGTGATTAATAAAGTATTTGAAAGTGGCTTGTTACCAAAATTAACAGTTTATGATCAAGCAACAAGTGTTAAGTTAATTAAAAACTTGAGAGAAAGTGTTGATTATCCTTTCTTTTTTATAAATGGTCATAAATTATTTGCTGTTTTTGACACTCCTCATTTTATAAAAAATGTCAGGAATAATTAACCAAATAATATTTTTTTAATTTGACGGTAATCAGATTTAATTCAATGAATATTATTTATATAAAAATAACAAAAGTAAATCTTAATCCAGTGCACATTAATCCAAATAATTTTCAAAAAAAAAATAAGTTAAACTAGCCACACCAACTTTGAGTAATTCGGTGGTTGGGGCATTCAAAGCTACAATTGACAGTGGAGAGTTGAACAGCAGTACGGCAAAAAAACACAGCTAATTTTGTTAAATTGTTTAATAATTTGTTTGATTGTCTGAATTCAAAGAATAAATTTGATCATAATCCATCCACGTGTGCAATCAATCACCAATAATCACAATACTGTGAATCAGACTAATCAAAAATAAAGATTTTTTTAGGAAGTAAAAGCAAATAAAATATAATAAAAGAACAACAACAACTAACCCGCTTATTAAAAAGAAACCCGCCCCCGATGCCTTGTCGGTATGGTTCAAACAATCAATGCAGAACTTCAACTCTCCGATGAAGAATTCACCGCAGGCACTGGCGTTAAATTTATAATCACTTATCGACTAAATCAAGATGTGATTAAAACGTGTTCGGTATGTACAGAATCGAAGGAGGATGCAATAAAAACCCTACATCAAAATCATTGCGTCACAGTGGGAGAGCCATGCTTGGGCACGTATGGGCCGGCTAGACCGGAGTGATACAACAGCCTCACACAAAACCGGTAGTGAAGCATTGCATTGCTTTTCGCCGAGTGAGTGAGGTTACCGGAGGTCCTAACCCTTCCCTCGTCCTCTCTCACTTCCTTGCTCTTTATTCCCCCCTCCCCTACTCCCACCTTAAAGGCTGGCAATACACTTGTGACTCTTGAGTTGCAGGTGCCCATGGGCGGCGGCAGTCATTTACCATTAGGTGACCCGTCTGCTCGTTTGCCCCCTACAGCATAAAAAAATGAGATCAATGTTTCGATCAAATTTGTTAAATAATTTAATGAGTTTTGATAAAAGTAATTGTGAATCAGATCAAGAAATATATGTATCCTCCACAATAATAAGGTGTGTATTTTGATGGGTGGATAGAAACATTTCTTCTGATCCCAAACCATCAACATCATATGTATATTCTGTAATACAACAAGGGGACGCGGACAACGCTGTTGGCGGTCCAAGTTCACCAATCTTAAAGTGCATGTGATATTTGACCCTTGTCACATGTTAAAAAATATTCGTAACTACTTAGTTGATATAAAAATAGTAATAGACTGTAACGGTGATGAAATGAATTGAAAATTTGCCTGATTTACAAGAAAGGGAAGGATTAAGGAGGAAACGCAATTTAGAATACAGAAAAATTTGATGAAAGTGTACATAGCTGCGCAAACATTAAGTAGTAGTGTGGCAGACGCTATTGAATTTTGTAATAAAGAATTAAACCTTCCCGATTTCAAAGGTTCAGATCTTACGGTAAAATTTAGCAGAAGTATCGATCAAATTTTAAGAATGTGAGAAATCCTTTAGGTAAAGGTTTTTAAAGTAATTACGTAAGCCAAATTAAACTGCACAGTCAACCGTTGGCCGTAGGGCGATACCAAGAGCCAGACGGCAGCCTTCGAAAGGTCTTTCGTGTGCTGCAAACATTTTAGTGAAAATGAAAAAATACGGAGTGAAAATGAAATAATACGGAGTGAAAATATAAGAAAAAGTGATGGAGCGCGCGAGGTTGTTCTCTTGAGAAACCCAAAGTTAATTGATGGTGCTGTGCCTCACATTTTCCTTAACCTCCCTCAATATCTGAGTCAAACAAAGATTTCTAGTAGGGTGGATCCCTCTAAAAGACAAAAAATGATAGAGCAGTGTTGTGAAGAGCTTCATCAAAAATTACAGGAACAAGACTCTGTGAAAGGATTTCAGGAATTTAAATTAAAGATTTACAGTAACACCCTCGACAATCCAGTACATGATATAGCGTCTGTTTGCGTCGATCTATGATTTTTAACAGTAGCTTCAATTTAACGTGCATAAATGTCACTTAGTGCCTTAATTGAATAAATGATTATAATTTGAACAAACACAACAGTTTATATTGTGGCTGGAATGTCAAGATATTTGATAACCATGCATATTTTTTTTACACAACACAATTTTTGAACATTGATAAAAAACATAGTGAGAAGTCGCAGAATGTTTGTGTACAAAACAGTATTTGTGTTGATTCAGAACTGAAAGAAAGTGTGTTTTAGGAGCAAACGAGCTTCTAGCTAATGATTTAAGGTGGGTTTTGCCTACTTCACTGCCTCAGTGTGGTCTGTGCGTTCGGTGTGGACGGCGGTTTTGGCTCGCGAGCGCTATTTTCTTAAGTTGTTCGTTAAAGTTATCTGTTATCATGAACACTCGATTCGTTTAATACAATTATATGGTGAATACAAGATATTGTGGGATTCCAATCATCCTCACCATTTAAACAAAACTAAGCGCAAAGACTGTTGGTGGCAAATTTGGCAAACGAATAAATTTAATTTTCATTACTTTATTATGTGTTATAAATAACCTCAGTAAAGTTAGCGTCATTATTCAAAACTAATGAAAACCCCACGTAAGGAAGCACAGATTAACTGGCGAAACAATGCGTTTAGTTTCTGCATAATATACACTTGTTACTAATTATGTTGATTTATTTATTTATTTAAGTGGTATATTATATCTAATATTGTTTATAGTGTGCATATTTTATACTATTTATTTAATTATTTTAACAGTTTTAATTTCCTCCTTTTTCTCTCACAAAAGTGTGTGTAGTAAGTGTGCAAAAACCCTTACACGGTCGGCCATCTTGCCGCTATTCTGTAATCGGAGACGAGAACAGATTGATGATGAATGGGTTGTTTGTTTTGGTTTAGTATGCTACACTGATCATTCTAAGTAATGATATATTAGTATTAAAAAAAGCTTATTTAATCTAGTTTGTAATAAGCAAAAAAATATTGAGAACCCTAAGAAGGTGTTTCGTAAGAACTTGTTAAAACAAATATTGTACCCTAGATTTAACCTATATTGTAAAGTTCAACAAAATTTTATTAATATATTTTGGATTAATTGTTGTACTTTACATTTTTTATGTTCTGATTTCTTATAAAATCAGCTTTATACAAATGTTTTTTACTTTGCTATAAGCTGCAGTAGTTTGCTAGGAAATACACTTTAAATCAGTAATGGCACGGAGCGCTCGACGCATTAAATACAGATAGCGCGAGTGGACGTGGGTGGACAGGTGTGACAGACGGACGTTTGAGCGTAGGCATAGACATACCAGACATTTGGCATACAGACAAATATAATTAAAGACTAAATTGCCGCCTAAAGTGCTAATTATATACAGTACACTTATCTCAAAATCGAATGCACAGGAGATGAAACATTTACTACATTGTAATAACAGTCCTAAGGATTGATTTTCTGTCAATTAATCTTCAAACTGTCTAGACTTAGTCAAAACTTTGTTTAAATCCTCTCGCGTATTTTCATCATATTTCAAGTTAATGTTTGTTTCTTTTCTTTTCAGAATCACCAAATTTACTACTGGAAAGAAATTAATTGGACTGGAACACAATTATTGCTTGATACAAAAAGTAACAAAGAAATGTTAGTGTATATATATGTTTATATTTATAATAGGTTTTTCTTTAACGCTACAGCAAAAAGGCAAAAGTAGCTGGAGATAGATGCTGATTATCTAGTTCCAAAATTATAGAACAATATTGGTTTAGTTTGAAACTTAATGCAACAAAGCAAGGTTGGTGAATGCTCACAAAATAAGTGATCATATAGCTTTCAGACAAGTTACTAGGAATATAACGGAGCTTGCAAAACTGAGGATTTTTAGGAATTAAGGGAAAGTGCGTAGAAACCCAAAGGACATCGGTTTATAGCGGATGAATAAATTCTCTCACTGTCAATATTTAAAAGAACCCCGAAATGTTACACATTACTTTCTAAATATTTTGTGCTTTCATCATAAAAGTCACTGAAGACATTACTTGCTTCAGTAACATTGAAACCTGGCATCAACACCAGTACACCATCACCATAATATTTGAAAAATTTAAAAAAAACTGTTAGCCGTATGAATGTAGAAGACAAACTGTGCACCCTCATCTTTGATGAGATGTCTATAACGCCTCAGTTGCAATATAACGTAGCAAAAGACGAACTAAAGGGGTTTACAAACTCAAAGTCAATAAGTGATCATGTCCTCGTCTTTATGATTAAAGGAATAAAATCTAGTTTTAAGCAACCAGTAGCTTATTATTTTACCAATAGCCTCCGTTAGGATAAATTAAAGGGAAACATCATTGAGGTAATTAAAAATATCCAGTTAACTGGTCTGCAAATAGTGTGCACAGTGTGTGATCAAAGCACTGTAAATGTTAGTGATATAAATATCCTTGTAGGTGACACTAAGGCTAATGGTGCTAAAGGTATTAAGAAAGGGAGTGGAATGGCGTGAAGAACTTTTAAAATAAATCAAAATAAAATTATACCTGTTTATGATTGTCCTCATTTGCTAAAAGGTTTAAGGAATAATCTATCGACGAAACACCTAATTTATGAGGACAACACAGTAAGTAAGATTATAAAATGGTCTTATTTTGACATGCTCTACGCAGCCGATAAAACATATGGGGAATTGAGGTGCGTGCAAAGATTGAACGAAGAACACGTGAATCGCGAAAAAAATAAAAATTAAGATAAAATCTGGAGCTCAAATATTTAGCCATAGTGTAGCTGTTGCTACTGATCACATGTGTTCAAAAGGCGATTTACCCCCAGACTGCCGCGACAACCCTAAGAAGGTGTTTCGTAAGAACTTGTTAAAACAAAAGGCGATTTACCCCCAGAGTGCCGCGACCTCATTCCCTTTATGATTTCAATAGATAATTTATTCGATTCGCTCAACAGTAGTACATTTAATATTCCTAATTGAAAGATGTACAAAGCAAGTCTAAAAAGACATTCTCTATCATGAGGAATAGTTAAAAGCTATCAGAATGCTAAAGACAGCAATGTTTGTTGCAAAAAAGGTAATGAAAGACGACAAAATTCGACTCACTGAGATGACTGTACCCATCCATAACAAATTTCATAAAAACCATAGAAGTTGTTCCAAAAATTTGGAAAATATTAAATAAAAAATATTCTTTTGACTACTTATTGACAAGAAATTTAAATCAGGACCTTCTCAAGAATTTCTTTGCGAATGTTAGGAGTTACGGTTGCAGGAATGTGGCGCCTAATTGCGTAAATTTTGAGGGAGCCTTTAAGGCACTTTTATTAAATAATTTTGGTTCGCCATATTACATTCATGCAAACTGTGAGGAAGACAATAATATTAGCCTACAAGATTTAAAATTCTTCCTCACAGAAAAGTCTCACATACAGAAAGAAATTCCTGTAGGAGATGATACAGTAAATATAAATGAGTATGTTTCTCAACTCCTTTGACGATACCACTGATGATGATAAGGATAAGGTCTAATAATGTATGTGGCTGGGTTGTGACTAAGTTCTTAAACAAAGTTAAAAAATGTAAAAACTGTAAAGAAGATTTATTGGAAAATATTAGTGACAACTCGACCACATATTCTTTCATAAGAGCAAAAGAATATGATAAAAAAATGGTTGTGCTATCCTTCTAAAAATTTTTTAAGTACTTTCCAAAGTGTTCAGAAAGCTAAATGTGCGTTTTTAAGGAGAGATGTCCCAAAATGTCACATTAGATCGAAATTAAAAATATTGTGCGATACAATAATTACGTACAAATTTACGTGTAAGAGCCATGATCTAAAAGAATATTTTGTGGATGTTTCAATAAATTTGTTAATATGCAGTTGGTGTTCTTCTGTAAATAGAATTCTGTCAGGTAAAATTACTTATAATGGCGAGGATGACTTAAAATTAGCAGATCAAGCGTACTGTAAGCATAAATCAAATTAACTAAAATAACGGCACTGTAACATTTTCTTTCTCTTATTTTCAATGACCATTTTGACATAACTTTATTGTTTCTCAATAAATTTGTTTTCTTTTTTTGGAATGGAAGCGTTTGTATTTTTGACCTTGAGTAATAGGACGTATATATATATATATATCGCACATCCTCTTAAAAACTGTCATTTCACAATAAAAGCTCGTTTTGAAAAAAAAAATACAGTTTGATGCGGTTTTTTCTTCTTTATCGATCAATAAAACAGCCATTTCATCAGTGTTATAACTATTTCTGGGTAAGTCTTTTTTTATTACTGTATATTGACGAGTGAAAAACAGTTGTATTACATTTTACGACTGTTTTTTATAAACTTAACCAAAAAAAATTTTACATACCAATCTAAGAAAGAGCCACATTATAGGTTATGACATAATTTGTGTTCAGCTTAGTCGAAAAAAGTGTCATATTTATGGTTATGACATTATTTTTGTCAGCTTTGTCGTTTCTTTGAATATTATTCTCCTGGAAAAAGATTGTATCATATGTTGTGACACCTTTTTTGGCTATTCATTTCTAGATTTTCGTTTTTGAATCTATATAAAACAGACATAAATAACTTACTACCTACCGGTTTTCACATTTTCAATGTTTTTACTGATGATTGATGAACATTAAAATGTCAACGTATAAGCGTAACTAGTCCATGACTGTTAATCTTGGTTCCCTATAAAACATAATCATTATTATTGGATATCAAAAATTGTTAGATTTAGCATAGATATGAAAATAAATCAAGTGGTGGCACTAGTTCTGCTTGCCAGTCGAATAAAAAGGTAGGAGCTCAGGGTGCGCCAAATAGGTAGTATTATGTAGTTAAATGGTACTATTATGTAATGTCGTGGCAAACGGTTACTGCAAATGTGTAAAAGTGATCACAATAAAGAAAATTATAACAACAACAGCACAGGTGAGCTTTAAAAATTACTGTTCCGGCCTGCAATACTCGCATCTTGTAGTTATTCTGTACATTGTGTACTTGTCTATATTTACGTCTGTTCCTTATCACATTCTGCTAATACATAATATTGTATAAATATATTATCCCCTATTGTATTTTTTTTACAGAAGATCTAGTCATAAATCCAGGCAATGAGTTATCAGAAAGTACCGGAACAAGTAAAGAAGATATTGAACAGACTGCTCATTGTATTTACAATCCCCAAGAAGATGAATTGACAGGTACTGCCCCAAACGACATGGAATCTTTTTATGAAGATGATGACGATTCGGTAAAGGACCCCAACAATTGCAATTCTTCGAGTAGATCATCTAGCTCTTCCAGTAGTTCTTCCAGAAGCTCTTCGAGATTTTCTAGTACAGGATTTAGCACCATCAACAGATATTAATGAGGCAAAAGTGCTAGGCGACCAAAATATTACATTACCATTAAGCCAACAATCTGAAGAGAAGAATGAGGATAGAGAAGGTGACCAAAACACTGACCTACTACCCATCCATCAATCTACACAGGAAAATACGGATGAAGAAGTCGCAAGAAATTTGATTGAAGTGGACAATGACAGTTATGTGAAAACAGGTAGAAAACGTCTAGCACGAGTTGATGAGTGGCTAAGTGTCAAAGCAAAGAAATCGTAATACGAGTCAGTCTTATGTTTCAAGATCTAAAAAAAAAGAAAACTGTTCCAGCGCGAGCCATGAAACCACCATGTGAAATGAATAAATGTAAAATGCAATGTTCGACTAAAATTGGAAACCAAGACAGAATGAAAATTTTTACTAAATATTGGGAGTTAGGAGATATTAACCTGCAACGAAATTTTATAAATAATTGTACAAAAGAAATTGTGCCTGCAGTTCGTTTTACGGGAAAACAGGCACCTCGCAAATACAATAATGCCTATTATTTCAACGGGAATAATCAACAAATACGGGTGTGCAAAAAAGTTCTTTATGGCTACATTAGATGTCAATGACCGAGAAGTACGAACGGTTTTTAATAAGAGAGAGTTAGGTTTTGTTGAAATAGATAAAAGAGGCAAACATGGCCATCACAAAAAAATTGATGAATCCATTAAAAAATCTGTTGGAGACCACATACAGTCTATACCACGTATAGAAAGCCACTATATTAGAAAAAAATCTAGCCGGGAGTTCATCGATGGCGGTAAATGTATTGCAGATTTACATGAAGACTACAAAAAAGAATGTTTAAAACAAGGTGTTCCACACTATGAAATATACGCCAAAATCTTTAATCTCGAATTCAATATAAGCTTCTTCATACCTAAAAAAGATCGTTGTGAGTTGTGTGTTAGTTATAAAAATGCAGATAGCTCTGGAAAAGAGAAATTAAATATTAAGTACACATCTCACTTAGAGGAAAAAGAACTCTCTAGGCTTGAAAAAGAGAAAGAAAAGGCTTATGTGAATACTGATTATGTTGTCGCAGTGTACGATTTACAAACCCCAAACGGAGATGTTTCTGTCTTCTACTACAAATCGAAATTGAATGACCTAAATTTTACCATAAGCGAACTTGGATCCGATCATACAGAATGCTATTTATGGCATGAAGAAGAAGCTAACAGAGGCGCAGACGAAATTGGATCTTGCGTACTTGATTTTATAGACAAGATAATGGCAAATTATGATTGACCAGGGATTGATTTCGTATTTTTTTCAGACAACTAGGTACTGTGGTGAGCAAAAGAATAAATTTATTTTTTCTATGTACATTTTCGCTTTGTTAAAGTATCCCAACATAAAATCACTCACAACTCACAAGTATCTCATCACCGGCCACACACAGAACCCTCTATTACTAACTGACCAACCACTCTCTCCACCTGGTTGGTCGGTTAGTATTTTTTTTCTTAACTGACAACCTGGTTAGTCTGTTAGTATTTTTTTTCTAAACTGACCACCTGGTGGGTTGGTTAGTATTTTTTTTTTCTTAACTGATAACCTGGTTTGTCGGTTAGTATTTTTATTTCTTAACTGACATCCTAGATGGTCAGTTATTATTTTTAGCACCGAAATCTGTAAATGAGTAGGTATCTACATTTATAGAATTGACAAATGAGTGATATTATCATGAACAGATAGTGCTATATACATACATACGAGTACAATTATTGTAAGTCCGTACCTTTAGCATACCTATCATTTCTCAAGTGACGGATGTACGATTACGGACGGTTCTTATCTTAGAGCACTTGACTATAGAATACTTACCTGTTTATTACAATTTCCTATTTTAATATATCCTATTTTACTGGAACATACATAAGACTTCATTTGAATTTCGAATATAAGTTTTTAGTTCGTCTACTCCTTGTTTCTTTTCACGAGATTTCTTTTGTTTTCACGAGTTGTCAGAATTATATTTCATCGCGTTTCGGAAAAGCTCTCCGTATCTCTCATCTCATATATAATAAAATCTTGTAAATGCAATGATGAGTGAAAAACCAGAATTACAATATTTATCTAGAAACGGTGGTAAAATACTACTTTTTGATGGCTATCAGTATTATAAACAAAAGATATATAAAAATCAAAATACGTATTGGATTTGTTCCCAACGAAAAAAGGCAAAATGTATGGGAAGTATTACAACATCTTCGGTACGATATTTTGAATTTAAATTATTTTCTTTTTATTGTCACTATTTGTTCACTTTACTAATTATTCACGTTATTAATTATAGGATGAGACTATCACAAAAAAAAATTTACATACATGTCTTCAAGACTTTAGTAAAAATGAGCTGGACTTAGAACTAGATTCAAGTGTAAAGAAATGCAAGATGTCAGATGATGTGCCTATACCTCAAATTTATCAAAATGTTCTCGGTTCTCTTTAAGATAAAGGAATAGACCTAATATGCAAAATCCCTGAGTGTCGCAATGTAAAGACACGTATGTATTTATAATAGGAACAAAGAAGCAAGAGTATCTAAAATAGTACATAAAAATGTGATGGATGTAACGGTGCCGGTAAAATTTGAGACTTTTTTGTTGGCCGATTACAAAGACGATGATTAATTTTTTGTTCAAAAGTTTCGCGATGTCTTATGCCAAAAATTACGTCGTATTTCAGTGACGGCACCTTCAAGAGCTGTACCTCCACCCTTCGCACAGCTGTATGTATTGTTTGGTGATTTAGGGAGTACTGAAAATTCTACAAATATAATACCACTTGCTTACGCTCTACTATCAGACAAGTCAAAAAGTACATATGAAATATTTTTTAATTTGATTAAAAGCACCATACCAGCATGGAAACCCGAGAAATACAAGACCGATTATGAAGAAGCAGCCATGCAGGCTTTGTTAAACGTTTTCCCTAGAATTGATCTGCATGGTTGCTATTATCACTACAACAAATGCATTTGGAGAAAAGCTAAAGGTTTCGATCTTAGTTCGGGAAAGCTGACACGACGAATAATTGCTTTATGTGCTGTGCTGCCTTTGTTGCCCTATAATAAGATACTAAGTGGCTGGGACTATATAAAAAAGGAATCCCTTGAACTGGAGAATGATACGCGTTTGCAAAATTTCTTCAGCTACTTTGAAAGCTATTGGCTTCGTAGCGAAGAGTTTATCAAGATTTGGTCAGTCTTCGGTGAACGTCATCGTACAACGAACTTTGCCGAAGGCTGGAATTTCAAATTAAACAGCAATATGGGAAGAAAACGAGTGAATATTCTTCAATTGCTCAATTTTTTAATTAAAGATATGTCATATTATTCTGTAAGCAGCAAACAAATTTTTAATAATAAATCACCGTCAAAAAGAGAGACAGTTAATATTAAAATGATGCGTACATACTCCGATGTCAGCTAGAACTTCTGAATTCAGAGATTTCTGTCGGTCACTTTTTACACAAAGTTAAATAAATAGTACTTAATTTATATCATCTTGTTACTTTAATTTTGCTTCTTTGTCCACAATATCTGATTCGCTAGGTATTAGGTTCTCATTATAGCCAAAATTGAATTTTTATGTCTTGAGCATAAGTCATGAGCATAAGCAAAAGACTATCTGAAAGTGATCAGACATGGATAGTGCTTATGAAAAGTAGGTGCACGCGATTTTCGACCTTATTGACATTTTTTCTGTTTTTATTCAATATTCATGGTCAGTTTACCTATATGACAAGAAAAACATGTTTTTAGAATTTTGTCAATAAGGTCGAAAATCGCGTGCACCTACTTTTCATAAGCACTATCCATGTCTGATCACTTTCAGATAGTCTTTGGTTTTGCCGACGTTCATTTGTTTTTTTGACGTTTATGACTTTCATTTGTTTTATGTTTTTTTTTGTTTTGGTCAATAGAGGTTTTATTAGCTACATACAAATACTATAAATAATACTTTACTGATACTAAAAAGTTTCACTAGTCAATCAATTGAACTGTTCATTGAACTACTGAGAATAGAGGTGGGTTAGATCTAGTAGATAGTTCGTCGGTCAGGAATAAAAATGTTCTTTACTGACTGACAAACTAGGAGAGGTTGTCAGTTAAGAAAAAAAATACTAACAGACTAACCAAGTTGTCAGTTAAGAAAAAAAAATACTAACCGACCAACCAGGTGGAGAGAGTGGTTGGTCAGTCAGTAATAGAGGCACAGAACGAAGGTGATTCTGTACATTCTACCATAGAGAAAGCTAAGAAAAACCTCAAGTCTGGCCCCATTTATGTCCCCAGTCAATACGCACCGATCATCAGAAACGCCAAAAAAAGGTAAACCATACAACGTGAACGAAATGAGCTTCAAAGATTTTTTGTCGATGAAAAGTTTATCAAAAGACATTGGCTTTAACGCAAAGAATTTGAAAAGTGCTGATATAAAAGTTTTGAAAGTGATCCAAGGTGAAGCTAACAAAGTTTATTACAAACATTCTAAAAAGATAATAATTTCAAAGAAACTGAAATCAGCCGAAAGCAAATCAACTTTGAAAATGTTAAGATGAAAAGGGCATATAAATGCCGCCCTTAAATAAAAGAGAATAAAAAGAAAGATCTCCAAGTTTCACATTACAAATTTTTATTCTACTTTTAAAATTCCCATGATTTAAGTGTTGTGTTGCAGATTAGATATTGTTATGTTATAACTTACTGTTTTTTGTAACTTAAAAAGATTCTACTAAGCTTTATGTAAAAGTCTATTAATTAAGCTAAACGATATAAATAATAAAAAAGTAAGTCAAAACATCACAGTATCCTTAACACTCCAACCAAAGTTATACTGTGATACTTTGATTTACTTTTTCATTATTTTTGTGATTTTAAGAGTTCCTTAACAAAAATACTCAGATTGTGTTGATTATTTAGGGCTTTAAAAATAATTTACTACGCTTTATTGTGTGGATAGTAGTTTTTATTTGAAATTGTGTTGATAAGTAATGTGAAAAAGAGTCACATTATGGGACAAATTTTCCTCAATAAATACATATTTTTATTTATGAGTGCATTTCTTTTAGATTCTGGAAACAAGCTACATAAATTCTTCATCAGTTTCTATTCTAAAAAGTTGTAAATCAAAACAAATCAGTTCACAATAACACAGATAGTCAGAAAAAAAATTTAATCGCGTTTTTCTCGTGTTTTTTTGTGATATGACACTTTTTTAGAGGATGTGCGATATATGAATAAGTAAGGTATATTTATATATTTTTTTCTTTTTATTAGTTTTAATGTAAGTTGTATATTGAATATAATACCCCATTGTAAATTCTAAAAAATGTAATGATAAACTATTATAAATTTTAAGTAAGGTATATACAGCATATTACACAAATACATATCTATAGGTATGTACTTATGACATTTAATTCTTGAACCCAAAAAAGAGATGGCAGTAACGTGCCTTCAAAAACTGATGGCAACTTTTTTGTTCGAGTCGGCTCTCTATACCTATATACGAGGATGCGTTTTTAAGTCCGCGGAATGGAGGGGATGGGAGTTAGTGGTGGGTATATTTTTAGCCGTAACGTGTTCCCTGACTCAATATTAGTATAAATACCAAGTTTTATCTTAATTGGGTCATTAGTCTTTGAACTTTCGCTGATCAAGCAACTCAATCGGGAAGAAAACTGAAAACATGGAGAAAATCGAACACCGCGCCGTTATAAAGTTCCTGACTAAACAAGGAAAGTCTGTTCAAAACATTATGGAAGAGATGTCATTGGTTTACGGGGAATTTTGCCCTGGGAAAACAATGATTTATATAAGTGGCATGGACTTTTTAAACAAGGCAGAGAGTCGATTGAAGACGACCCCCGACCAGGTCGGCCTATTGACGTGACTACTCCGGAACTTGTTGAAAAAACAGAAAACATTGTACTGGAAGATGCCCGGAAATCAGTTTCGTAACGTATTTACAATCGAAGAGAAGATATTAATGATTAATATCAGTTGGTCACAGTAATTTACATTTATTAGGGGCTATGTCCGCTGGTTTTGCCTTGTTCATGGTACAGGGTGTCCGGTGGCAGATTTATCTTTTTGAAAGGGCATATTTTAAAAAGTTATAAACGGTGCGGGGGGAGGGTGGTGTCATTCGACGCTCCGAGAATGCGGATTTGTTAGTCACAATGCCGCAGTGGTCGGGGCAGCACCGAGCGTACGCTATAGAGGCGTTTTTTAAGAGCGGTGATTCTTACGTGACTGCGCGCCGACAGTTTTGTTCCCATTACAATATTCGGCGATTGAGCGATGGACCAAGTGTTAATTTGATTAGATCGTGGGTGGAAAGGTTTCGTCAGACATCATCTGCATTAAACACCCCTCAGCCGGGACCCAGCAGAACATCAAGGACCACTGAAAACATTGAAGAGGTCGAAAGAAGTTTATGCGAAAACCCTAGACTCTCAGTGCGGAAAAGAGTAGCCACTTTGGGACTATCTAAAACGGTTGTTCACGAAATTTTAAAGAAAGACTTAGGGCCTTTTTAGTGTCATGCGTGTTTGCGCCCGCGTGCGGGCCACGTCCGCATGCGTGCCTCCCGCAAGCTATCGTGTCATACATGTTTTTATTATCATGCGCGCCACAAGCACGCGGAACGCGGGTGAAACGCGGCAGGGGCGCACGGATGCGTGCCGCCCGCACGCGTGCCACGAACCTCGACAGCCAGTGTTGTTTTTACTGTCAAGCGGGTCGCACGCACGTTGTACATCAATATGAAAATCGATACCGAAAGAGTGATATTCGAGGTTCATTTACGATCTTGCTTATGGGACAAGAAAAATGTATTATACAAAAACAGAGATGTTAGGAACACAGCGTGGCTCGAAATTTGTAAAGAATTGGTTCCTGAATTTGAAAATCTAAGTAAAAATGAAAAACTGGAAATTGGTGAGTATCAAAGATTTATTATACTTCGATCTTTAAGGTTAATAATTGTTTGATTCTTTTTGTACAAGCAATAATTTATATTTTTTATATTAAATTATGCGTTTATTAATACGAGTGGCCTTGAGACGCTGATTATGCACCTACAGTTTCTACTTCAACGAAATCACAAAGAGAAAGTGAGAAAGAAAAGATATTATGTTCAGTTATAGTTTCAATTAATATATACATTTATCTTGCCAAGGGACTTTACCCTCATTTATAAAATAATCGGCAAACATATCTCTTACAATAAAAGACGATGTTGAAGTTTCATCCGACGGTAGTGTTAAATCAGAGAGACCGTTTACTTCAAAAATGTCTCTAACTCGATATCCGTCACGTTTTCTTGTATAATTATGAAGAACACAAGTTGTTTTTATTATTAATTTAGCCAAATCTTCTTTAACATTCATGGGTCTATGATAAATTCTGAATTTATTTGACAGAATTCCAAATGTGCATTCAATATACCTTCGGGCTCTACATTGTCTATGGTTATATTTTTTTTTTTTGTAAGATAAATTATTTCGAGCATAAGGCCGCATAACATGTGTTGATAATCCAAACGCTTCATCTCCTACTATGACAAATGGGACCACAGGTCTTGTGTGAGATTGGTTTTCTGCATTATTATTAAGAATTTGTAGTGGCTGTGGGTTTGGAATATCTAACATATTATTTTGTAATCGAGAATATAGTTCACTCTGTTGAAAGACTGAAGAATCAGAGTTACTACCGTAAGATCCTACATTAATGTACGTAAAAGCATAATTAGCGTCACACATTGCCAATAGAATTAGAGAATAATATTTTTTATAATTGAAATATAATGATCCACTGTGATTTGGTTGTATTACTCGGACATGTTTCCCATCTATCGCGCCGATACAATTTGGAAATTGAGCATTAGTGAAAAATTCATCACAATGTTTTTCCATTGACTGCAATTCGGTGTCGGAATACATTCTGTTAAGAATACATTACAAATAATACGACACACTTGTCGCACTATTTGACTGATTGTTGCGATTCCAATTTGGTAGGTCATATGCATGCCTGTAATTGTGTCACCCGTAACTAAGTACCTGTAAATAAAAAAAAATTTTTTTTTTTTAGATAAAAAAATTCAACAGAGGTGGCGTACGGCCAGAGACATATATAATAAAGATAAATTATCCGAATATCAACCATCAGGTTCAGGTGCCAAAAAAAAGAAAAAGTATGCCTATTATAATATTTTAACCTTTCTGGATACCGTTATAGATACAGTTACCGACGATTCACTGTCAGAATTTTATAATTCCCCAATGCCGCCGTCTCCCTCTACCCTAGAAGCACCATTGCCTTCTACTTCTGCAATACGACACCAGTCTACCATAGAAGCACCATTGCCTTCCACTTCTGCAACACCACACCAGTCTACTCCAGCATCACGGCGGGTGAATAAGACTAAACAACCAAGTGAATTCGAAAAACAACTGCTAGAGTGTTTGAAGAGCAATGAGTTAGAACTGGAAAGCGAAGATCTAGCATTTTTCCAGTCGCTGCAGCCTACACTAAAAAAAATTACGAAATTTCAAAAATTAATGTTTAGAACGAAAGTTTTACAAATAATTATGGATATGGAAAATACGACAACACAAATTAATTATTCACCATCCAACGTGTCAGAAAGTAGTTCTCGTACTTACTATTCATCTCCACTAATAACTACTCTCAGCCCATATTACATGCAAACAAATATCTCTGGGACCCCTTCGGACGAAAATGCTGTAATGGAAAATATCGAGGGCAATACATTTGTTCCTATAAATCAAATAGGTGTGGAAAGCGATCTACCTGCTGTGGTTGGTAACACCACTGGTATTGAAAACTATTCGACTGCTCCTGCTGATAATACGGCTGAACTTTACAACGAAAACTAAAATTTCAAATGACTTATTTCAAGTGCTGTGATTGTGTGAAATTCTGTGATTTGTTATCGTAATAAATAATTGTTGATTATTAAAACAGATATATTTGGCTTTTACATAATACGGGTATAGGTATATAGTTAAACTCATCTTGGCGCTATACGTGTGCTCGAATTACGACTCGAGTCACTGCTACACAAATTAATGATGTATAATTACAAGTTCACGCACATATAGCGCATAAGATGAGTTTAACTATATACCTATACCCGTATTATGTAAAAGCCAAATATATGTGTACACACAATTATTCAAAACCCTCCCTTAACACGACACACCCACACACACCAAAATCTAGAAAAAAGCTTATTATGTAAAATAAACAAACTTACCGTAAAGTAACCGCTAAACGCTCTGTTGGACTTATTGCGATACGTCGTAAACTGGATACTGTTAACTTCAGTTCAATTCTTGCCAACAGTTCGTCGAAACTACGAATCGACATTCGAAAATAATTCTTGAATTTACGCTCATTACTTCGGAGATTTTGATAATTTGCATGAAACATTCCAGTAAAAAGTCTCCTCTCTAGATAGGGGTCAACATGAAAATTTCTCTTTTTTTTTCTATTTTTTAAAGAAATTAAATAAGCAATAATTACTTTCTTTACAATCATTGTATCAACACGAGTACTCTTCCTGGCGACACGCACAATACTGCAGAGTAGGTTTTAAAATTCTGTTCTGCGGGCCGCCCGCAGCACGCATGCGGACGTGGCCCGCACGCGGGCGCAAACTCGCATGACACTAAAAAGGCCCTTAAAGTTCCATCCTTTTAAAATCCAGTTAGTTCAAGAACTTAAAGAAAATGACTTCATTTTACGAAAATCCTTCTGTGAACTGATGTTGGAGAGATTTCGCACTGTGAATTGCATTTTTTGGAGCGATGAGGCCCATTTTTATTTAAACGGCCACGTAAATAAACAAAATTGTCGCTACTGGGCCCCAAAAAGACGTAATCCGCGACTGAAACATCAACGGCCTCTGCATTGTGCAAGAGCTACTGTTTGGTGCGCATTATCGACGAACGGAATAATCGGTCCTTATTTTTTTGAGAATTCACGGGGCCAAGCTGTAAATGTCAACAGTGAAAACAGCATAACTGAATATTTTTTACCAAATTTGCGAGCACATCCATCCTACTCCACGCACACGTGGTTTCAGCAAGATGGGGGACTCCACATACAGCCAGGACATCGATGGATTTGCTTCGTCAAAATTTTCCCTACAAATTGATAAGCCGCTTTGGTGATATCCCATGGCCACCGAGGTCACCAGATTTGACGCCTATGGACTTTTTTCTATGGGGTTACCTCAAAAGTAAGGTTTACTTACATCAATAATCCTCGGACTATTGCGCAGTTGAAGCAAAATATTCGCAATGAGATTCAGCAAATTCAGCCGAGCATGTTGCAGCGTGTAGCGCGTAATACTGTGGATCGTTTTCATCAGTGTGTACGTCTAAATGGAGAACATTTGGATAAAATAATTTTTAAAAAGTAAAATCCGCATCGACCCTTTATTGAATCAATATGTTAATAAAACCATAAGTTAATAAGTTTTTCTTTTATTACCTTTCAAAAACATAAATCCGCCACCGGACACCCTGTATATAAAAATATGTGTTCTATTTTACAGGTTTTAGTGAGCGGTTACGTACGAAAATTAGTTAAAGAACAATAACAGGCTGAGGCGACGGGCTCAAAATTTTTTACTCTTGGTAAAAAAAGGCAAAAAACGAAGAGAGAGGTCGAAATTGATGACTTTGACCTCGGTGTCACGAGAAGAAAAATTCATGAAGTTTACACCATTAAGAAAGAAATGCCTGGCACCTCCTACCTACCTCCCGAAATTACTAAAAGTTTTACGAAATGAAATCGATTTTAACGCGAGTCGTGAAACCCTCAGAAAGATTTTGCGTAAATTGGTTTTCGATACAAGAAATCGCAATCCAACAGAAAAGTTCTCATTGAGCGCAACGATATATCTGCATGGCGGGCAACTTATCTACAGAAATTTAAGCGTTGGTGAAAAAAAGCCTGTAATATATTTGCATGAGACTTATATCCACTCATCACACACCACTGGACGTTGTTGGCAAAGCAATCATGTTGATGGTGTTTTGAATCCTGTTTTAAAAGGAAACAGATGGATAATAGTTCATGCGGGTGGAGAAACAGGGTTTGTTGAGAATGCCTTACTTGATTTTAAATCTAACACGAAAAGAGGTGATTTCCATGACGAAATGAATAATACCAATTTAAAAAAAAATTATAACAGAATAGCTGCTACCTAATTTACATACAGACACTATAATTGTGATGGATAACGCCCCTTATCACAGTACTTGTATTAACGTCTAAATACAAATTGTAAAAAAGCTGATATCCAGAATTGGCTTACAGAAAATAATGTGGAGTTTAATGAAAGCTACACTGAACACCAGCTTTATGAATTTATATACAGGCATAAACCAGCACCACAGTATGAAATTGACAATTTATTAAGAGACAATGGCCACACTGTTCTTATATTGCCCCCCTACCATTGCGATTTAAATCCAATAGAAATGATCTGGAGTTCGATGAAACGTCATGTTGCAGAGCATAACATTGAACAGTCAGGTGCTGAAATGCCGCAGTTAGTCGCAGACGCGTTTAACGAAATATTAACTACAGAGTGCCAAAATCACTGTGCCCATGTGAAGAACATGGAAAATGAGTATTAAAAAAATATGCTTATTTAGATGAACCATTTATCATAACTTTAGGGAGTGATAGTGAAAGTGAAAGCAGTGATTCTGACGATGAAATGACTGAGTTTGATAGTTCGACTGCAGGTATTCATGGAATTCAGCCTCTAAATTACACACATGATTGTCTACGTGATCATAATAGGTTTTCCTGGACATAATTTAAAGAAGCGGTAGCAATAAAAATTTATTAAGTAATTACAACATAAGTGTCTGTTATAAAAAAATGCCCGGTCAAAATAAATTTTGCCTTCAATATTTTTTTTATCCAACTATGGTTAGAAATTATAAAAAGAAAAGTGAAAGTGAAGAAAATTAAGAGGATATTCAAGTAATAAGAGGGCATATAAAATTAAGACAGGCTGCTGATGCTTTCAAAGTAAAACCTAACACTTGATGCTTACAAAGTAAAACCTAACACTTACCATTACAGAATAAAAAGTATAAAGAAGAGAGTATACCTAAAAAAGTACAGGTTATACGACAAAATATACAGTTGCGCAAGTATTTACGAAAGATGAAGAAAAATTGCTAAAGGCTTATCTGATAAAAAGTTTTAAGATGCCTTACGGTCTGACATACAAACAAGCAAAGGTACTAAGGTACTAAGCATATGATTATGCTACAGCACTAAAGAAATGCCCTCCTTCATAGACCAAAAATAGGTAAGCTGGCATAGATTGGCTGAAAGTCTTCATGAAGCGACAATATTTAAGGAATAATTCTCAGTTCCTAAGTGTTTTCTTAGTAAATTAACTATAGTTTGTCAAGAAACTCATGGAAGTGAATATTTTTGCAACTAATAATTAATAATACTGGTAACCCTGAACCATAACCTCGGTTGGGGTCACTGACCTCTATTATACAAGTACGCTGGACTGCATATGTCGTTATTAAACTGAAGCCATTTGATTTTCACAATTTTGGTGCTGATAACAGTGTCAACGTCCGTGGAACTAATATTAGGGATGAGACATAGCGTGATAAAAAAGTGTTGGATCACTTTATCGACATAAATGCTTGGTGTAATTTCTTACTTTATAATATGTTTACTTACGAGACATAAACAGCAAATTTATTTATGTGAAACACAGTATTATTGTTATTGTATATTACCATTGTTATACATTATAGTACCGATCCTGGTTGCATAATCTTTTATTTAGTCTACTCTCGATTGAGACCCGTCGAACCGGAAACTGAAGTTTCCTCGATCACCGCACGACGTCCGTCACATCAGTTAGCTAATTGGTTCTACAACCAAGCCCTATCCACATTGATTCCTACCTAGACTCAGTTTTCTACCTTTTTTTTCTCAGGTCATAAAAAAATTTCAACAGGATCAATACACAAATATCATAAGTACAACATTTCAAATAAATATCTCCTTCATCTGACAAGTGGTTCAACCTTGTTTACTATTTAGAAAAAAAAAGTCTGAATGTCAACAAAACTATTCACATACATCCTCAATGGTCAAATACAGCATAAACAAAGAAAAATTAACCATTTCTACGACAAAGACTTATGACAACTCTCATCTGTAAATTTTTTTTTATCGAAGTCATGGACTATCATCATCGGAGGAAAAAAATATTTGTGCCGAATTTGTTTCAGTGAATCCCCAATATTGAAATAGATATGGGCAAAAAAGATTTAATACATACATTCTGACTCAAAAAATCAGCCATTTTTATTTTTTTATTTTAATTTACCTAGATAGTCGTATAAAGACAAATCTAACTACATATCCATTCATCAATGATAAAATGATAAAATTACAAAAAATTGTCTTACGAGTCCACAGACCTGTATACATATACATATAAGGTCAGTGCATAATGTTATTTATTAGCAGTGTCAAATAAGCAGCTGTCTTAAGTACGCGGGGAGAAATCGCTTTTTTACATTTTTTGTTTGCTCTTTCAACAGTTCTTAACTGTTCGATCAAAATTTTTATTTGTTCTGTATTTTTTTTTAATAAAATAAAAACTTACCCTCAAGTGGCTAGGTTTAGGTTAGAACTGTGACCCCATAACCGAATTTTATGACAAACGAAGTACTTGGTCAAACCGCCAAAAAAAGTAAGATCGAAAAAAATGGTAATTTTTTAAAATTATTTTATAAAAGCCAGCGCGTTGTTATTGTACACGCTGGTTCTGAGAGTGGCTTCATACCAAACGCTTTACTAACTTTTAAATCTGGGTCAAAAAAAGGTGACTACCAGGACGACATGAATTACGAAAATTACCAGAAATGACTTCGAACCCAGCTAATTTCCAATCTTCCACCAAATGCCGTCGCGGTAGTTGATAATGCCTCTTATCACAATAAGGAGTATGAATCTGCACTAAGCTCGAACACCAAGAAAGCTGATATGTAATCATGGCTAACCCAAAAAAGGAATTTCCTTCACTCCAGATGTGCTTAAACCACATTTGCACAAATTGATAAAAAATTATAAAGAACAATATAAGATATATTCAGCATTGAAAAATACTATCTGAACATGGTCATGACGTACTGCGATTACCCCCCATACCACCCTGATTTGAATCCTATCGAAATGGCTTGGGCTTCAAAAAAAGGGTATGTGAGCTGAATGGCTTGGCTCACGCAAAACCGATCATGCGGGGAGATCTGTTCACGACTTCGCCCTGACATATGGCTTGACACAACTGGTAGCAACGCCTACGCGAATCCCAGATGTAGAAAGCCGCGAGCCTTCACTGTTGGACCTTCTGCTGACCTCTCATCCGGACGGCTACGAAGTCTCCGTTGAGCCCCAATTGGCTCCTCGGACCATTGCCTGATCCGGAGTACGGCGACACTCATGTGCTCGCTGCGGGCGCGAGTTGCAGGCTGCCGCCGTGTGTGGCACTATAGGTCAGCAGACTGGGATGGGATGCGAACCTTTTTTGCGTCCTACCCTTGGAGGCAGGTCTGCTTCAAGCCGGATAATCCCAACGTCGTTGCCGATTCTGTCGCTGATGTGGTGCTTCAGAGAATGGAGCTTTTCGTTCCATCCTCTCTGATTCCCATTGGTGGCAAATCCCAGCCTTGGTTTGGTCGATCCTGCAAAACGGTGTCCCGCCGAAAGCAGGAATGTTACCAAGCTTGGGCAAATGCAGCGGCAGTACGGGATGTAAAGACCAGCGCATTAAAAAAGCAGCTCAACTTTGCCTCCAGGTCCTTCAAAAGAGACATTGCCAGGGCGAAGTCGGAGCACATCAGCAGAATTGGTGACAGACTGGTGGGTCTACCTTCTGGAACTCGAGCATTTTGGTCTCTTGCCAAAGCTGTCCAGGGGAATTTCTGTAGACCATCCCTTCTACCCCCTGCTGATGGGAGATAATTCGTTGGCCCACGACGCTAAGGAGAAAGCCGACCTTTTGGGCAAACTCTTTGCGTCCAACTCGACTTTGGATGACGGGGGAAACGTACCGCCGACCATTCCGCGGTGCGATAGCTCTATGCCGGAAGTCCGCTTCTTCCAAAGCTCAGTGCGTAAAGCACTTCTTTCCCTCGACATTCATAAGTCGAGTGGGCTCGACGGAATCTCTCCCATCGTGCTGAAGACGTGTGACGCCTTTATCGGCTCTCCTACTCCCTCGGCGTCGTTCCGAACTCATGGAAGACAGCTTTAGTACACCCGATCCCTAAAAAAGGTGACCGCTCGGATCCGTCCAACTATAGACCTAAAGCCATAATCACCTTGTTCTCCAAGATAATGGAATCCATTGTCAACCGCCAGCTCCTTCGGTACTTAGAAGAGCACCAGCTACTCAATGATCGACAATACGGTTTCCGTCAGGGTCGTTCAGCTGGTTATCTTCTCGTATATCTAACTCACCGGTGGGCACAGGCGATCGAGACCAAGGGGGAGGCGTTGTCAGTAAGTTTGGACGTAGCGAAGGCCTTCGGTCGGGTCTGGCACAAAGCGCTTCTCTCGAAGCTTCCTTCCTATGGGCTTCCCGAGAAATTATGCAACTGGATCACCAGTTTTCTCACAGACAGAAGCATCAAGGTCGTTTTCAACGGTGCATGCTCCGACTTCAAGTCTGTGAATGCTGGTGTCCCACAAGGCTGTGTGGTATCACCCACGATGTTTCTTCTGCATATCAATGATATGCTGCAAATCAGCAGCATTCATTGCTATGCCGATGATAGCACGAGTGATGCCCTGTGTACCGGCCGCGCTGACATTTCTCGGGAAAACGTCACTGAGAGTCGATCCAAACTTGTGTCTGAAATCGAAGCCTCCTTAGGAGTTTCTGATTGGGGTCGACTTAATCTAGTCCAATTTAACCCGACGAAGACAAAGGTTTGCGCGTTCACCGCCAAAAAGATACCGTTTGTCGTGTCACCTCGCTTTGAAAGCACTTCCCCGACTGCCACAGCCAGCATCGGAATCCTTGGTGTCGATATATCGAGCGAAGTCCAGTTCCGCGTTCACTTGGAGGGTAAGGCCAAATTAGCCTCGAAGAAGCTTGGTGTGCTGAATGGATCGAGACAGTATTTCACCCCGGCCCACCGCACAGTATAATATTTTGAGAAACTAGACGGACAGAAGTCAATTTAGGAACATGTCTTAAATGATCCTTTTAACGGAATAAATTCGAAGCTAATAAGTTATACTACAATCTAGTACATTTTCTGGGAATTTACGCGAAACAATAGCAGGTAAAACAGGTCGGGACGGCCGGCTACCTGAGCCACACCGACCGACCGCTCGCTGTTACCGTTTCATTCGTCTGAGTTCGCTCGATGAATACGCTGTGTTTCTGTGTGCTAGTGGTGATTTTGTGCTGTTATCGTTTTTGTGGGACTTTCAAGGTAAATTTTCATATATTTTTTTGTTAGTATGTATATTAGTTTAATCATAAATATTAAATTAACAGAGTAAGGTTTTTATTTGATCATAAACAGTACTTCCTTAGTTTCATCTAGGGTTTTAGTTAGTTTCCCTGCATTTCCCTGTGCATTGAGTATATTTTTCTGAAAGGTATATTTATATACTACAAGAAAATTGTTCATTTGCTTGCGAAAGTTTGCGACACTCATACAACATTTTATTTTCAGAATGACTTCGCATATTTCTCGTCGTTCGTTTTTTGACGTTTGGTTTGCTAACGCCAAAGAATCAAGACAAGATGCTTTGTTGCATTATACTTTGCAAGAACTTGGTGTTCAGTCCATTACGGATGATATTCTGAAGAGTTTAAAAGCAACAATCAGTAGAGTTAGTCAAAAAATTGACGAAAAATGGTCGAAATCAGGAAGACATCGAGAACGCTTTCTGAAAACGAATGCTTCATGGTTGGAAGCGAACATATCATTTACTGGTATTGTCAGTGAAACTATCGTCGATGTTTCACTACCTGGAACAAGTAACCGGGCCGGAAGACCACCGAAAGACTTTGAATTATCCAGTGAAAAAACAAAGAGACGGCGAATTCGTCATCTTCTTGAAACTACGTGTCCAGAAGAGATATCGATGGCAAACGAAATACAGCTTCGCCAGTCAGGCAAAAGGGATTCAGCAGCTATTGTTAAGGAGCTTTCCCTGTTTTCACCTAGAAGAGGTACGGAAATAAAAAAAGCACGGAGGTGTTTAATCAATCCAAAGCAAGGTGGGCTTTCGAATGACCAAGCCCTGGCATTAATGGTTGATGCAAATTTGTCAACACACCAATATGGCATCATACGCGAGCAATCAAAATTGATTAAAAAAAATCTATATCCACCATACTACAAAGTGAAAACGGCAAAACATTTGTGTTATCCAAGTGAAATTAATGTTTCAGAAACACATGCCGAAGTTAAACTTCAATCTTTAATGGATCACACGATATTAAGATTATGTAGAGTGCAAGAAGAGGTCCTGAAAACGATAAAAGACTTAAAAAATCTAGATATCATTGTTAAATGGGGTTGTGATGGAGCAGAACAAAATCGCTACAAACAAAAATTTTCTGAATCACACTCTAGTGATGAAAGTTTGTTCAGCATTTCAATGGTGCCAATACAAATGTATGCAATGAATGGCCAAAGTGGCAAACAAATTGTTTGGCAAAATCCTTCGACATCATCAACTAGATATTGTCGACCCATAAAGTTTGTGTTTGCCAAAGAAACTCCAAATATTATTGTGACCGAAGTTGACAAAATCAAAGAACAAGCTAGATCACTGGTACCTACTAAAATTATTGTAAATGACATGGAAGTGTTAGTAAAGTCAACACTGATATTCTGTATGATAGACGGCAAAATATGTAATGCAGTATCTTCATGTACATCCACACAAACATGCTACATATGTGGTGCCAAACCCAGTGAAATGAATGACGAAGAACTCATTTTAGAAAAGACGGTAAAAAGTGAATTTCTATCTCTGGGTATATCACCTCTGCATTCTTGGATTAGGTTATTTGAATGCATCTTGCATATATCTTACCGTCTGGATATAAAAACATGGCAGGCTAGGGGAACCGAAAATAAAACCAAAGTGGCTGAAAAAAAGAAGTACTTGCAAGAAAAGTTTAGAAGCGAATTAGGTCTTTTAGTAGATATGCCAAAACAACAAACCGGAAACACTAATGATGGGAATACAGCTCGAAAGTTTTTCCGAAATGCTGAAAAGTCAGCAGAAATAACTGGCATAAATGTTGACCTCATCAAACGGTTCCATGTCATATTAGAAACCATAAATAGCGGATATTTCATAAATGTTGATAAATTCCATGAATTCGCCAAGGCAACAAGAGAATTGTATTTTAAGGAGTATTCGTGGTACCCAATGCCAGTAAGCGTACATAAAATTTTATTTCACGGGAAAGATATAATTTCCGCATGTGTTTTACCAATAGGTCAAATGTCTGAAGAAGCTCAAGAAGCACGAAATAAACACAATAGGAAATTTAGGGAACTTTTTACAAGAAAATCTTCAAGAATTAATACTAATCGAGATTTACTGAATAGATTGTTAATTTCATCGGATCCGTATATTGCTAGTTTACGTGCGGCTCCAAAAACTAAGCGTGGTAAAATTAAACCCGAAGTAAACGACCTATTAGAAACAAGAATTCCAAGTATTGAACGTGAAATACCAGTAGACGAAATAGATATGGATTCTGGTGAATCTGAATCAGAATCTGAAGACTCGGATGAAAGTATTGAGGAATCTGACGAAGACTCTGAAGAATCTCAAAATTAAGTGTAGGTACTAAACTTTGTATAGCTTGTTTATTGTATTTACTACTATTGTATGTACTTTTTGATGTATAGTTGTGAAAATAATGTTCTATTGTAAAATTATACGTCTAAAACTATCAAATATTTTTTTTTATTTATTCATTTATATTTTACCACCTAATAACACGTAAATATGGGACAAAATAATTTTGTCCCGCTAGATTTTCATAATATCACACTGTGCACCGCCTACAACTTTATAAAGCGCAGGTTCGGCCGCATATGGAATACTGTTCTCATATATATGCAGGAGCGCCCCAATACCAGCTTCTCCCTCTTGACCGCATTCAACGGAGAGCGACTCGAATCATCGATTGCCAGGTTGCGTAGAGATGTAGCTTCACTCTGCATTCTCTATCGCATGTATCATGGGGAGTGCTCCGAGGAATTGTTCGGACTTATACCGGCCGCAACGTTTCGCCATCGTTCAACGCGACAAAACTTTCATCCCCATCACCTGGATAATTGGCAGTCCACCACTGTGCGATTCTCCAGAATTTTTTTGCCTCGCACAATCAATCTGTGGAACAAATTGTCGCCTGCGGTATTTCCGGACCGATACGACCTTCAAACCTTCAAGCAAAGAGCGTACTCCTATCTCAAAGGCCGGCAACGCACTTGTGACTCTTGAGTTGCAGGTGTCCATGGGCGACGGTAGTCACTTACCATCAGGTAAACCGTCTGCTCGTTTGCCCCCTATAATATAAAAAAAAAAAGAATGTGCAATGAAACATTAAACGTGTGATAGAGTTAGTACCAGTAAAGACAAACCAAATGGGGCCAAATGAATGGAAACCTCTATATGATATAATAAAAAAAAATAAGACTTTTACTCACTTTCACATAATAGTCAATTGATACGGAGTTAATTATTAGAGTAGGAGATTTGTCAGACAGTGACTCAGGGGACTCTGCTAGTTCCTCTTGTGCCTCTGACGAAAACGATGATCTGTCAACTCCTGAAACAAGGGGTTTGTTCTCTCGTTTCGATGTACCTGGTTGTAGCCGCGTCCCGAACGATGATCTTCCCGCTGGTTTATTATTTATTGACAGTGACAGCGACTAGGATTGGCGGTCAAAATTGACTTAAACCCGAAGTGGTTGAGGGGTGCAAGAAATTCATGGGCGGTGTTTATCTCAAAGATCAAAAACCACATTTAACAATGCCGAGTTGCAGCGAATCGCTCCGTTTATGAATAATGGACCAAGCGCTTACAAATGGAAGATTCGAAATGTTTATGCAAATAACACCAAGATTCAAACTTATGGCCCTATATCACTACGCCTCAGTTTAGGACTTAGGCGAGATTATATTTGGAATTTCACCATTGCTGATGTGGCAAAACCAATAATTGGAGTCGATTTCCTCATCCATTATAAGCAAACAATAGGCAACTTGCCATATGTTTGATATTTCTGTTTGCCCTAGGTAAAAAGAAATCTTTGTCGGCACAGATTAAGAGTTCAACTTCAATAATAGTTGTGTAGAGAAAAATAGTCTTTTATAGCATGGTTACAGAAAGATTTAGCGCTGACAAATTTACTTTTGTTTCCTATGCAATCTGTATCAGTCTGTTTTCGGATTTCGCACGGTGTAGACGTGTCTTGTGGATAGCACCATGTCCACCAACGATCGTTTGAAAGATGTACTTTCGGAGTTATTTGGTGATGATGAAGAGTAAGTAAATTATTTTGTCTTAAACATTTTAGACACTTTTACTTTTGCTAGCATTCATAATATATACGTATACACCGGGTATTAGTGAAACGCTCCCGAAAAGGAAAGCAGAGCTAATGATAACTTGGATGATGATGGGTCAGAAAAAAAATCATATTCATTAGGAAGTACTATCGTTGGTCTTCGTTTTCTGGAGCGTTTCGCTAACACCCTGTATATCTCGTGCAATTGTACTATTTTCAAGTTAATAAAAATGAGTTTAAACTTTTTTAACATATTTTATATTTGTCCCAAGAAAATAAGAAAGAAATTAAAATACATTTTTTCAAAGATATAAAATACTACCAGAGGGCTTTTATATTCTTAATATGCTTATGCTTGAACTCACGAGACTTTCTTTTTTAAATATTGAATACAACGTTAAAATACAAAATTGCAATTAGTTTTTGAAAAACTTGAGTCCAGAGAATAAATGCTGTATTTATATTTAGTGTTTTTTTGGGTATATCGAAAAAATATCAAAATTGACAATTTTACCAGTCATAATGAAATGTGGCCTAGCCAATAATAGAATAATCTAATATTTTTTTTTGTATTTTCTATTTACTTCAAAAGCAGTCTGCTGGAGAGAGAGCCTCTTGTCCCAAGCATGGCATATGAGGAGCCGGCAGAGGTGGAGCTGGCGACTGAGGCCATGGAGGATCCGGCAGAGGTGGAGCTGGCGACTGAGGCCGTGGAGGATCCGGCAGAGGTGAAGCTGGCGACTGAGGCCGTGGAGGATCCGGCAGAGGTGAAGCTGGCCACCGAGGCAGTCGAGGAGCCGGCATCTGCAGTAGGCGTGAGTCAACCAGCGGCTTATGCTCCCGGGGCTGCAGGAGCCTAGGAGGCAGCCCCTATCGGAGCCCGAGCTCCTGGCCGCACAAAGGCGTTAGCGCACTATTGTTGCAGCGGTAGAGGCAGAGTCCAAGGCTGCAGTAGGAGCTCAGAAGTCCACAATAAAGGGCTCTATGCATGACCAGTTATTTGGCAAGCATAGAGCCCGACATATATATGTATTATGTAAAATTGTAAATGATAACTTGGATGATGATGGGTCAGAAAAAAAAATCATATTCATTAGGTAATACTATCGTCGGTCTTCGTTGTCGTTTCGCTAACACCCTGTATATTTCGTTCAATTGCACTATTTTCAGGTTAATAAAAATGAGTTAAAACTTTTTTTACATATTTTATATTTGTCCTAAGAAAATAAGAAAGAAATTAAGATTTTTTTTAAAGATATCATAAAATACTACCAGAGGGCTTTTATATTCTTAATATGCTTATGCTTGAACTCACGAGACTTTCTTTTTTAAATATTGAATACAACGTTGAAATACAAAATTGCAATTAGTTTTTGAAAAACTTGAGTCCAGAGAATAAATGCTGTATTTATATGTAGTGTTTTTTTGGGTATATCGAACAAATATCAAAATTGACAATTTTACCAGTCATAATGAAATGTGGCCTAGCCAATAATAGAATAATCTAATATTTTTTTTTTGTATTTTCTATTTACTTCAAAAGCAGTCTGCTGGAGAGAGAGCCTCTTGTCCCAAGCATGGCATATGAGGAGCCGGCAGAGGTGGAGCTGGCGACTGAGGCCGTGGAGGATCCGGCAAAGGTGGAGCTGGCGACTGAGGCCGTGGAGGATCCGGCAGAGGTGGAGCTGGCGACTGAGGCCGTGGAGGATCCAACAGAGGTGAAGCTGGCGACTGAGGCCGTGGAGGATCCGGCAGAGGTGAAGCTGGCCACCGAGGCAGTCGAGGAGCCGGCATCTGCAGTAGGCGTGAGTCAACCAGCGGCTTATGCTCCCGGAGCTGCAGGAGCCTAGGCGGCAGCCCCTATCGGAGCCCGAGCTCCTGGCCGCTCAAAGGCGCTGGCGCACCATTATTGCAGCGGTAGAGGCAGAGTCCAAGGCTGCAGTAGGAGCTCAGAAGTTCACAATAAAGGGCTCTATGCATGACCAGTTATTTGGCAAGCATAGAGCCCGACATATATATTATGTAAAATTGTAAATGATAACTTGGATGATGATGGGTCAGAAAAAAAAATCATATTCATTAGGTAGTACTATCATCGGTCTTCATTTTCGGGAGCGTTTCGCTAACACTCTGTATATTTCGTGTATTTGCTTTATTTTCAGGTTAATAAAATGAGTTAAAACTTTTTTAACATATTTTATATTTGTCCTAAGAAAATAAGAAAGAAATTAAGATTTTTTTTAAAGATATCATAAAATACTACCAGAGGGCTTTTATTTTCTTAATATGCTTATGCTTGAACTCACGAGACTTTCTTTTGTAAATATTGAATACAACGTTAAAATACAAAATTGCAATTAGTTTTTGAAAAACTTGAGTCCAGAGTATAAATGCTGTATTTATATCTAGTGTTTTTTGGGTATATCGAAAAAATATGAAAATTGACAATTTTACCAGTCATAATGAAATGTGGCCTAGCCAATAATAGAATAATCTAATTTTTTTTTTTGTATTTTCTATTTACTTCAAAAGCAGTCTGCTGGAGAAAGAGCCTCTTGTCCCAAGCATGGCATATGAGGAGCCGGCAGAGGTGGAGCTGGCGACTGAGGCCATGGAGGATCCGGCAGAGGTGGAGCTGGCGACTGAGGCCGTGGAGGATCCGGCAGAGGTGAAGCTGGCGATTGAGGCCGTGGAGGATCCGGCAGAGGTGAAGCTGGCGACTGAGGCCGTGGAGGATCCGGCAGAGGTGAAGCTGGCCAGCGAGGCAGTCGAGGAGCCGGCATCTGCAGTAGGCGTGAGTCAACCAGCGGCTTATGCTCCCGGAGCTGCAGGAGCCTAGGAGGCAGCCCCTATCGGAGCCCGAACTCCTGGCCGCACAAAGGCGTTAGCGCACTATTGTTGCAGCGGTAGATGCAGAGTCCAAGGCTGCAGTAGGAGCTCAGAAGTCCACAATAAAGGGCTCTATGCATGACCAGTTACTTGGCAAGCATAGAGCCCGACATATATATGTATTATGTAAAATTGTAAATGATAACTTGGATGATGATGGGTCAGAAAAAAAATCATATTCATTAGGTAATACTATCGTCGGTCTTCGTTGTCGGGAGCGTTTCGCTAACACCCTGTATATTTCGTTCAATTGCACTATTTTCAGGTTAATAAAAATGAGTTAAAACTTTTTTTACATATTTTATATTTGTCCTAAGAAAATAAGAAAGAAATTAAGATTTTTTTTAAAGATATCATAAAATACTACCAGAGGGCTTTTATATTCTTAATATGCTTATGCTTGAACTCACGAGACTTTCTTTTGTAAATATTGAATACAACGTTAAAATACAAAATTGCAATTAGTTTTTGAAAAACTTGAGTCCAGAGTATAAATGCTGTATTTATATCTAGTGTTTTTTGGGTATGTCGAAAAAATATCAAAATTGACAATTTTACCAGTCATAATGAAATGTGGCCTAACCAATTTCAGAATAATCTAATATTTTTTTGTATTTTCTATTTACTTCAAAAGCAGTCTGCTGGAGAGAGAGCCTCTTGTCCCAAGCATGGCATATGAGGAGCCGGCAGAGGTGGAGCTGGCGACTGAGGCCATGGAGGATCCGGCAGAGGTGGAGCTGGCGACTGAGGCCGTGGAGGATCCGGCAGAGGTGAAGCTGGCGATTGAGGCCGTGGAGGATCCGGCAGAGGTGAAGCTGGCGACTGAGGCCGTGGAGGATCCGGCAGAGGTGAAGCTGGCCAGCGAGGCAGTCGAGGAGCCGGCATCTGCAGTAGGCGTGAGTCAACCAGCGGCTTATGCTCCCGGAGCTGCAGGAGCCTAGGCGGCAACCCCTATCGGAGGCAGAGCTCCTGGCCGCTCAAAGGCGCTGGCGCACCATCGTTGCAGCGGTAGTGGCAGAGTCAAAGGCTGCAGTAGCTCAAAAGGCCACAATAAAGGGCTCTATGCATGACCAGTTATTTGGCAAGTATAGAGCCGGAAATATATAATATGTAAAATTGTAAATAGGTAAATTATTATTGTAAATAAAAATATGTAAATAGCTAAAGTTGTTTCTTTACTAACATCATCATCAACATCAGTCTGACTGAGACAAGTGACGATTTATGCAGGTGTAAGTGAAAGAAAAAATGTGTAGAGACTGATTAGGGCTGGGAATACAACACAGGATATTGTTTTGGTTGGTAGTCTGCTTTTGTGCTTCGTACATAGTAGATGTGATATCGTTTTGCTCTTTTTCTCGACTTGGCTGTGATTCTGGACTATTTCTTCTGATTTGTGACTACTGTGCTTGTTAACCGGACTCTGATTTGTACTTGTGATACGGAAGTGTGAAGATGACGTCCTACACACCTGTGGAATATGCTGATATGCTTATTGGTTATGGATACTGCGATTGTGTGTCTGCGCAAGCTCGCAACGAATACATAACTCGCTACCCCGGTCGTCGAGTGCCGGATGTGGCCGTTTTTGACAGAGTTTATCGAAGACTTCAAGAAACTGGCTCTATTTTGAGACGAAGTACAGACATGGGAAGACCACGAATTGATGATAACGAAGAACAGGACAATGAGATAGTGCAACGCTTTCGAGCGGATCCGACTACTTCCACTAATATTGTTGCCCGTGATCTGGGACTTTCGCAATGGAGAGTATGGTTTACAGTGCATACTGCTGGCCTATACCCCTACCATTACACGCCGGTACACGTTATTGAAGAAGGAGACCCCGCGAGAAGGTTGGACTTCTGCAGATTCATGCTAAACGCTGACGTAGAAAACCCAGATTTTCTAAGAAATATCTTGTTGACAGATGAAACCAAATTTGATAAAGATGGCATAACTAACTATCACAACGCCCGTTACTGGGCCCCAAAAGAACGAAGAATCCCAATAAGAAAAGAGTGAAGGGGTCCCAACGAAGATTCAGCGTGAATGTGTGGATGGGCATTATCTCCAATCATTTGATTGGACCTTACTTTCTCTCGGACAATCTAAATGGGGAAAGCTACGAAAACTTTCTCAGAGGAGACTTGAATGATTTGCTGGATGATCTGCCACTTAACTTGATCGGGGACATGTGGTTCCAACATGATGGCTGCCCTGCTCATTTCAGGAGAAGTGTCAGAGACTGGCTGGACACAAATTATCCAAACAAATGGATAGGACGAGGTGGGCCGGCAAGAAGTCCGGACCTAACCCCCATGGATTTTCATGTGTGGGGGCGCATGAAGTCTTGTCTACAGCGAGCCAAATCCAGTTTCGTCTGTGGAAGAATTAAGAGAAAGGATTGTGGATGCAGCAAATCAAATGAGGACAACGTTGACAACTGGAGTAGTGAAGACTGGTCTCCGTAGAAGGATGCGACAACGTGTTAGAAACAGAGGCGGCCATGTTGAATATGAACTGTAGAGTAAGAAAAAGTTGTGTGAAAACCTGATTTAATAAATAACATTTCTTGCTTACCTATTGTTTTACTTTAGATCAAAGCTGGCAACCCAAGCTTTGTTTACATTGTTTAAATAGTTTTAGTTCGTAAATAAATAAAATTGTTGTTTAATTTGATTGTAAAGTGGTCTGTTTAAGTGCAATGTTGGTGATACAGAAGCAGTATTGTTTGTGAGAACTTTTAATAAGTTTATACGTAATTAAACCAATTATTCTTCAATGTGTATACATAGTGCTTTAAACAAACAGAAATAAATATTACGTGTTTCTAGTGAAATAATATGAAAGTACCCAATGCAGTGAAATAAGCAATAACCAGTTATTCTGACGTTTTTATGATTGTTACAATAAATGTGTTGAAATTACAAGAACTACAAATACGTTAAGAATTTTTTTTTGAATATTGAACTTTTTACCTATCAACTAGCGCCACATGGGCCGTACATGTATTGGATAGACGAACTAATTTAGCTCCTATTCCCTACCAGAGGGCGAAATGATACCACAATAAATTTATTGGTAGAATATAGTAGATTTTTTTCTACTTCGTAGCATACAATAATAAATTATTTCAACAATTGCTCTGCAGTGCACAGAGCTTAGAAAGAGGTGAATAACATATATGGATATTTTAGCAACTTGTTTAGCATTAACTAACGTGGATCGCTAATAATGTACTTCATTGAGAACATAACATTTAGACGCAAGCGCACCATATCAGATCCAAATAAACTTAATGAAACTTGCACAACAAACACACTAGATGGCACTACGAGTAGTTTACCTGAGATACGATGAAGAAATAGAAACAATAAACAAATTAAAACATTGTATCGAGTCACTGGAACTTAATTTAAAAAGTGCTCATAATGAAACAAGCGACACAGGCATGTATTTAACCTAAAAGGAAACCCTCCTAAGAAGGTAAAAGGACGCTGTGTCGAAAGTTACAAGTTTTATGGAAAGAAAGGGCAAGTTGTGGATGGAAAACGCAAATTTGCTAAACAAACGAACAAAATTTGCTCAATTTGTAATTTTTTATTGTGTGGAGATGATTTTGAAAAACTCCAATTAACGTTTTTCATTTCTGTTGATTTTTGTTGATTTTGCATGCTTCTAAAATAATTACAAATAAAACAGAAATATATATTTTTTTTAAAAATGAGGTTTTTATTTTCTGTCATAACTTTTCTGAAAAAAGTGATACGCAAAACCCACTTGGACCGAAATAATTGTGGAGGCCAGTAGAATCAGATTCCGTAGTAAAATGTATGAAAACGTGTTTCTTGGCGGATACACTGGCCTCGGAAATAAAGACTATCCATGTATCTAAAAAGAAACACGTGACCTCAGGCGGCGGTACTTGGTGTTTCCAAAAGTATACACATGGCGCTCAACGTGTTAAAAAATATATCTACTTTATGTTTATTGCTGTTTCATTCGAACTAAAATACCTTTTAGTAAAATGTCAGGCAGTTTTATTTTTATTTTAAATAATATGTCTACATTATGTTTATTTAAGTTTCATTTAAACTAAAATACCTTTTTTGTGAACTTTTTTAACACATGTTCGGGGTCGTCTGGCACTAATTTCAGACAACTTCAAATGTCTGGCATTTTTATTTTTATGCCAAATAATATATCTACTTTCTGTTTATTAAAGTTTAATTCGACCTAAAATACATTTTTTTGGCACTTTTTTAATACAAGTTCAGGATAGTCTGGCTCTTATTTTAGACAACTTAAAATGTCTGGCTCTTTTATTTTTATGTTAATTAATACTCCTACTTTTTATTTCTTAAAGTCCCATTCGACCTAAAATACCTTTTTTGGCTGAAATATTTTGCAGTTTATCCACCATGCGCAGTAGGATTGAGTGCCGATCTGGTCAGCCAGACTTTCCATTCCATACTTGAATGGCATTCAAGTTTTACTGCTCAAAATATCTAACGGCCTAAAGTACCTTCTCAAAATTCGTTATGAGCTCTTGGGCTATTAGAATTAATATTCCTGTCGTGCATGAAAAGCTTAAGCCAAGGATTGTTAAGTTTACTGAGTTGAGACAGAATTTTAAAAAGCGTAGGGAAAGAGATGATTCTATTAGTTACAACAGAAATGTGAAACCTTTACATATATTAAAGCCTGTTGATTATGTTTACTATAAGAAAAATCCTGATTCTGATTGGCTACCAGCTATTGTTAAAAAAATGTCAAAATGGAGCTAGGTATAGGAGGAATAGGATACATATGAAATTTAAACATAATGATAGTTGTAATAAATATGACCATGACCAACTGCCCATGCCATTCAACTACTCAGAACCAGACGGACAGGTCGAAGAAAGTCATTACATTACCAAGTTAGGTAGAATTGTAAGACCTATGCAAAGATATGGAATTAAATGGATATATTAAGGGGGATGTCACATGTTACTATGTTTGTCAATGGTCTTGTCTATGGCGAGCATGACGAGTGCTGTGAATTGTGAGTTTCTGTAAATATTAATAAATAATTAGTATCATTACATACAAGATATTTTATTGAATGACGGAAGATATAACACAAACAAAAGACTCAACTTCAAAACTTATGTCTTTAAAAGGAAAGGGCATCGAAAACAAAAAAAAAACCTAAAATGGACAAATTACATTTAAACAACGACCCACGTACGGGTATTTGACTCTAAAAAGTGGCCGTAAGTCCATTTCATAAAATTGCCCACACTGGTCCCCTTTGTATTGTAATAACAAAAGGATACCTATCAGTACGAAACCGGTTTTGATGCGCGCCGCTAACATTCGCCATACCCCCTCCATGCCAGTCGAAACTCATCTGTTGTGCTAGTTACACGTTTGTTTTCTCGACGCTAACTATTCTTAAACACTTTTCTCTGCATTACGAAACTGTTGTGTTCTCTACAAAACCAAGAAATCTCTCTGGATTCTTCGGACATGGGTATGTACTTTGTTTTTAATACATTACTAAACTATAAGTATCACCTTTTCATTCATAAAATGTTCGAGACAGTCATGAGTATTTTTGGCCAAAAAATACCTATAAAACAAGTTTGCTGAGTAAATTTAAGAATCAGTTAAATAGAGTTAAGCTGTAGTTCTTACATGGGTGTATTCTGTAAAGCTTCTACTTGAATTATTAAGAGAAAAACCCTCCGCCATTTTCCGTCTTCGCGCGTATCTTGTATGTATGTTTGTAATTTTCTTTGCTATCTCATATCATCTGATTTCAATGATTGATGTCTCAAATTAAAGATATTTATTGCCCAAGTGTTTTTAGGCACATAAAATGTGAAAAAATAGTTATATAGGGAACTTTTGGCGTCAAAATATTGAACTTTTAAGAACAAATATTTTGATGTGAAAATAACAGTAGTTCTCTTTGTCAGCAGGTTCTTGTGTTGGAGTCTTCGATGAATATAGCAAGAGAAGATATGTTTAACATAATAAAACAGTGTGGCTTCAAAAATTTAGATAATAAACTGGATTTTCTCAAGCAAAAACTAATCGAAATGACCAAATGCCCCGATGATAAAATAAACGTACTCCGCAATAGTTTAACCCTTTTCTAGTTAGAGGGAATATTTTTCCCACCAACTTTATCACGATATTAGTGGCAACCCAGTCATTTACATTTTTTTTTAGATTAGGCAACATTAAACATAAAAGAAAAAGTTTATTTTTGTAACAGTTGACATTGACAGATACGAAACGTCTTATTCGAAAAGACGCGCCGAAAATCAAAAGCAGGAGGATTTTTAACTTTCAGTCATTTCGATATAGATCTTCAAATTCACGAGGTGATATAAGGTAAGTTCTTCTAGTTTTTGTAGATTTGTATCTAATATCATAGATAAGATATAAAGTTTCGGTTTATCTTTCACACATTTCTTTTTTTTACGATATTTCTTGGTGGGAAGAATATTCCCTCTAACCGCCAACTATATTATTGCCGGGAAGAATATTCCCTCTAACCGCCAACTACTTATTGTTACAGAGTGAGAGAGAAAATGAGCAAAAAATCGATAAATGATTTTGAAATAGAGTCTGCACTGGAAGCAATGTTTGGTTTTCCATCAGATCCTGACCAGTCCGAGGATGATGAGGAATCGGACGAGGAAAATGTTATTTATAGCTCCACAAGACTGCAGCGAATTTTAGAGGACTTAGACCAACCAGGGCTGCGGTCTACAATAAGAGCTTCACCTCAACCTTCTACGTCGAGTGATGACCCAAACCTGCAGCCTATTGAACCGATAACGTCTTTGTTATCGCCTCAACCCTCTACTTCTCACTTGCCTAGTAGGACCAACCCTGGCATAGGGGAATCCACTTCATCTACAAGAGGACAAGGAGATGAACTTCGGATCGGACGGGAAAGGGGGTGTGGGACGGCACGCACAAGAAGAGGTGCAGAAAGTCCGGATCATGGCGATGGCAATCCAAATAATGATTCTAATGAGTCTTCAGAGTCAGAATCGACTAATTCTGACGAGGAGGAAGATACGTGGAAGAAAAATATCTGGGCTGACGACAGGCCAACTGCTGGTACCTTTGATAGTGTCCGAATGGCTCCAACACGTATGTTACCACCAAATGCAAGACCCATTCGACACTTTGAAAAAATGTTTACTGAAGAAGTTTTTGAATTAATTATTGCAGAAACGAACAGATATGCCGATCAAAATAGCGTGGTGGGGTGGACCAATATTGATAGACTAGAATTGAAGGCTTTCTTGGGGATTATTATCATTATGGGTTACAATATTTTACCTTCTATGGATCTTTACTGGTCATCAGATCCCTGTTTTAGAGTTGACGAAATAGCTTCCGTAATGCCGTACAGAAGGTTCAAGCAAATCTTGCGATGTTTACATCTAAATGATAACTCTAAGCAACCTGCGAGGTCCGACGCAACTTATGATAAATTATATAAACTTCGGCCATTTGTGACACTGCTCAACCAGGTTTTTCAAGAAAATGCACGTAACTCGTCAACACAGTCAATAGATGAATCGATGATTATTTTCAAAGGTAGGTCCAGTCTAAAGCAGTACATGCCCCTAAAACCAATAAAAAGAGGCTTCAAAGTGTGGTGTCGCTGCGACAGTTATACGGGTTATATATATGAATTTGATATATATACTGGAAAAGACGGTGTCAGGATAGAGGATAATTTAGGAGCTAAGGTGATAACGAAACTAACCGAAAAACTGAAAGGAATGCCAGCAGCTCATGTCACTTTCGACAATTTTTTTTGTGGGTATGATATAATGAATTACCTATACGCCAACGGCATTTACGCTACAGGCTCTGTGCGCCGACAACGAGCAGACCTACCTAAGATTATAAAAAATAAGAAATCCCTAAAATTACAAAGAGGTCAATACAAGTGGAGAGTAAAAGGAGATGTTGCATTTGTGGTTTGGCAGGACACAAAAGAAGTGCTTTTGTTGTCCAATGCCTTTCATCCAAAGGTCAACAAATCATTTGTGACCAGAACACAAAAGAATGGCACCAAGGCTGCAGTTCCCTGTCCTGCCATGGTAAAAGAATATACTAAAAGAATGGGAGGAGTTGATCACTTTGATCAGATCAAAGGAACATATTCCGTAGGACGACGCAGCAAGAGGTGGTGGCTTCGCATATTTTACTTTTTACTAGATTCCTGCATAACAAATTCATTTTTGCTTTATAGTGAAAATGCGAATGCCGCAAAATTAACTAACTTAGAGTTCCGTGTCGCTTTAGCCAAAGGACTAATTGCAGGTTTTTCTTTGCGTAAACGTCGATCTACTGGCGTTAACTATATCGTAAGAAAAAAAGCTGCTCTTTCCGAAAACTATCAAAAGTCTGTTTATGTAACTGCCCCAGAAACTCGCTTTACTAACGTAGGAGATCATATGCCAATGGAACTGCCATCTTATCAGAGATGCCGATTTTGTAGTACAAAGGTAAAGGATAAGCGATCTAAGATCAAATGTAGCAAGTGTGAAGTACCATTATGCGTAACACCGTGCTTTCTAAACTTTCATAAACCAACATAATATTAGTTATTTCTACACTTACTCTTAATAACTTGTCCTATATCTTTACTAAATAGACTGATGCGCATTTTTCATAAACATTTTATTATCTTTGTAGATTTGTCTTTTATTTTCCACCCCTACCACTTTTATATGGATTTCAGTGACCGTAGGAATTTCAATATAAAAAGTAAATGTTATTCTGATGTCTTACCTACACAGCTGCAAAGTTTTATCAAAATCCATAAAGTAATTTTCGCGTGAAATACTTACAAACTCATTATACTTAAATTTTTCACATAAATGTTAATGTCCACTGCAGTCAGAGGGAATATTTTTACCACCAATAAAAAAAAAACACATTTTTGTATATTTTTTTAATTTTGTGTTTTTTTAGTATCAATAGTAACCCAAAGTCGAAATCCAATTCAATTCATTCTATCTCTATCGTTATGTCCGTTAAAGGGTTAAAGTCTTTTAAACATCACTACAAGCTTAAGTGGACCTCAGCGAGCTACAAAGAATGCCGTTTCTCGAAAAATAATGAACAATGGCTAAAGGACTCAATCTCTGTACCTGTTTGGCGATACCATAAACCCGGCTGTCGTTCCAAGATATTCCAGGAATGTAGTGAAAGAAGCAAGAGAAGCTGAGGTCAGAAATATCTCACGATGAGTTGACTTATGCTGCAGTTATGTGCGAAAGAGCCGCAGGCAACAATGATATGTCGAAACTCATTAAACAGGCTTCAGCGACACCGACAGAGAGCCACCAAATTTCGAAAAATTATTAGTTCAGTAGAGAAATGTACAAAAAGCAGCAAGCTAACCCGTAAACAATACAATGTAATCAGAAATGGGCAAGAAGATATATACTCGTACCCGTGTTATTCGCTGCTGCAAAAAGAGAAAAATAAATGCTATCCTAAAGATATTCAGGTCTCAGAATTGATAGCTGAAGTAGGTTTGCAAAATCTACTCGACCACAACACTCAACGTCTTTACCTTTATCTAGAGGAAGTGCTCATCTGCGAGTACTGATGAAAAAAGCGAAAGCGAGGCTGATGAGTATTAGTAGTACATACCTGCTAGTAATAAACCATAGTTTCTACGTATTATTTTTAAATAAACGATAAATAAATAATGATTTTTTTTGTATGTTCATCCCATTTTGAAATGTTTGCACTTCATATTAGTAGTAGAAAAAGCGAGAGAAGGGCATAGAAATGATTAGGTCATACTACAATGTGTATTAATGAGCTGAAAAATTATTGTGATACTGAATTGTTACAAAATTACAAAAAAAAAATAGTTTTGGCCACTTTTTTGTGTCAAATACCCGTATGTGCGACGGTGAAAAAAAAATCAGATAACAAATATCCAGTCAAAGCAAAGAAACAAATGACAATAATATATTTGAGGTGCTGTTGGATTACACGATCATAACAAAGCGATTCCGGAGCCTTTTGAAAATTGACCATGCTAATTACTTGTGCTGAAAATTTTGATTGTCAAGAAATTATTGTGAGAACTGGTGACGAAGCCCAAAAGGACCAAAACAAGAGTAAACAAGACCATGAAAAAAAAACAAACATTTTCAAATAAAAGACACAAGCGAGAAATTAAAATCATTTCAGATATAACACTTAAATGGCCATTGCCTTTGAAGATGCTAAATTGTAATTGCGCCCTAGACAATAGCAAGAGAAGTAAATCAGCCTGTCTAAAGAGGGATAAAAGTATAGATAGGTAATCACTTAAGGTATCTGCACACCAAAGCCGCCGGCCCGGCGGCACGAACCCGGCGGGCAAGGCCGGCGGCCTAATTTTGAAACGATCAAAGCCGCCGGCCCGGCGGCATGCGCCCGCGCGCGGCTCGCCCTGCGCCCCCCGCTCAGTTGCCCGCCGACTTTCGAGGAGTAGTGACGTGCGTGACTGTGTTTTTTTATCAACTAAAACAATATGGAATGGGAAGACGAAAAAGTGATAAAACTAATAGAACTCTATCGTTCAAAACAATTATTATGGGATCCAAAACACAGTGACTATAAATTGCGGCCAAAACGCTTCGACGCATTTAATGACATTGCTACTGAATTGTCTACATCTGTTACTGAAGTAGAAAGAAAAATAAAAAAATTAACTAGTCACTATTACCGCGAAAAGAAAAAATGTAACAGTTCGAATAAATCCGGAGCGGGCACCGAGGAAATATATGAAAGTAAATGGTTTGCCTACAAACCATTACATTTTCTGCGCAATAAAAATGTGCATACTGGAACAATTGATACTGTAAGTATTATACCTAAGTAATATTATTTGTTAATTAAAAGCTGAAAATAGTACTTAATAACGAGATTCGAACTCACTACCTTTGGCTGACATATTCACTGCACTGATCACTGAGCAATCATGGATTCGATTCCACCTGTATTTCACACTTTTACCTTTTTAATTTGAATATTTTTTTTGGCAATTAACCTTGATTTCTCGGTTTTTGTTATTGACTGTTTGTTACGTTACTCGACTGTTTTCGTGGTTGTGCTGGGTTGAGATGCCGCGATTAAATGCATTCTCCCCGCGAGAAATCGCTGACATCCATTATTATTATGGAATGTATGGTGGACGCACAACAGTCGCTCGATCGGCATACGTAAATGCATTTCCGAACAGACTTGCACCGTCGGCAAGGAACTTCCAGGAAGTTCATCGGAAGCTCTCCGACATCGGACTTGGATTACAACACACAAGACGTGAACAAGAATCCATTGTAATCGACACAGCGATAGAAGAAGCGGTTTTAAGTACCGTTTTTGCCACTCCTACTATTAGTACGAGGCGTTTAGCTTTACTTCACGGCATATCACAAGCCTCAGCGTGGAGAATCTTGAAGAAAGAAGGTCTACATCCATATCATTATCAAAGAGTCCACGATTTGCACGGGGATATGGATTTCCAATCAAGGTGCGTTATGTCGATCTGGCTACAACGACAAATTCGTCGCAATCCACAATTTTTAAAAAAGATTTTATGGATGGATGAGTCGAAGTTCACCAGGAATGGCATCACGAACGCTAGGAATTTGCACGAGTGGACACATGATAATCCACATCTGAAGAGGGCCTCGTCATTCCAGGTGCAATTTTCAATAAATGTTTGGGCAGGTCTACTCGACGACATGTTGATAGGACCAGTAATTTTACCAGCGACATTAAATTCGGAACGATTCCTAACTTTATTAAGGGATGAGCTTCCCCGTCTGTTAGAGGATGTGCCGCTGGCATCGAGACAGGGCATGTACTTGCAAATGGACGGCTGCCCTGCTCACTACGGGCGCAATGTCTGTGAATTTTTAAATAATAATTATGCCAATCGCTGGATTGGGCGCGAAGGCCCAGTGGGCTGGCCAGCCCGCTCTCCTGATCTGACGCCGCTCGACTACTTTCTATGGGGCCACATGAAGCAAAAGGTGTACAGTGCACCTGTGAATTCAGAGGCTGAGCTTCATGACCGCATCATGAGGTGCGCTGAAGAATTGAAAAATGAACCGCATCTTATACGGAGGGCCACACAACACATATCATTACGCGTGGCAATGTGTTTGCAACAACGCGGAGCACATTTCGAAAACCTAATACATTAATAATCTAAGTCAACAATAATTAATAATAAATCATTGTTTTTGATTAATTTTTGTTTTATTTCAACTGTCAACTAAAACGGAATAAGCTCATTGGAAGCTTATTTCGTTTTGTTATACACCCCAAGCATTAAATACAATAGCAGCTGGCCACCGGTATAACAAAGGAATAAAAAAAGGGTCTCTACCTGGATTTGCCCATTCTGAGTAGTGAACTTTAAAAATTCGTAACTCCTGTATTTTTAGAGATACAATGTTTGATTATTTTTTTTTTTGAAAGCTAATACAGTCAAGAATAATAATAAATTATAAAACAAATCAAGATGAAGGGGTTTATTTCATAGAAATTTGAGTTGATTGAAAAAAACAGTGAAAAATAGTGACTTTTTTCACAAGTATTTAAAAAAATGAAGTATTTAAAGCCATTTTTTGTTGTTTTTTTTTGTTTTATTCTCATCGCTAAATACTTGGCATTGATTTGTCGTTTATTTCATCAAAATCGGCCAGCTAGTTTGGGAGGAATAAATTTATTTGTACATAGAGGTCAAAATTCGGGAAACAAATGTTCAGTGGCGTATAAAAAAATTAGTTTTTTTTTTAGAAGTTTTTCAGACCCATTTTCGTCGATAGTTTTCGATCTAATTTCACCCATTTTCGGGGTTGCACTTTAACGCGGGTCACACTGTATATCAATCCTAATTGTGTACTCTTTCATGCGATACTTTGTTATATGCTAACTAAAAGCTTAATAATATAAATGATAAATTATCTGCTCATCCAGGATAAGCCGGCGGAACACCATTCACAACAGGATTCAGATTCACAATCAACAGAAAATAATTTATCACAATCGACAGAAAAAAATCTATCAGAGTTGCCAAGACCAAATAAACGTCTTCATTAGCGAGATGAATGACTTTCACAATTTGATTAGTGGCATTAAGTGTAGCCTTTTCGCGAAGTTTGCGTTATGACGTCAAAAACACCCTGTATAAGTATGAGTTTTGATTTACGACTTTGCTAAAAACTCTCATAAAAATTTCGACTTTCCATACAAAATTTGTTGGTCACTATAATATTTTATAGTTTTATAATAAAACAAGACTTATTCATCAAGCCATCTTTAATAGTCTGACCATAGAGAAGTACCTCTACGAAACATAGACATATACATAATCAGTAATAGACAAAATTAACTAAAACTAAACCCTTACAGTCACTAACGTTACTTTGTATGGGAAGTCAATATATGTGTAATAATATAGTAATTGATTAATTTATTTTTTTTAGGTATGCAGCGTCTGGGTGTACATTTCAAGAACTTTATTACGTCTTTCGTGTCGGTGTGTCAACTATAAGCAACATTATTAAGGAAGTTACACGATGCATATGGAACAACTTGAATGACGAGTTTATGCGACTTCCTACAACAGTGAGTGAATGGGAGCATATGTCAAATGGATTCGACACAAAAGCAAATTTTCCCCACTGTTTAGGAGCAGTGGACGGTAAACACATCAGACTTCGAAAACCAGCAAAAAGTGGCTCAATGTACCTAAATTACAAAGACTTTTTTTCCATCATATTATTAGCGATCGTAGACTCTGACTATCGTTTTCTATATGTTAGTATTGGGTCGTATGGAAAAGAATGCGATTCATCAATATTCAAGGAGTCGACATTTTGGAAAATGATGCTAGATGGCAGTTTACAAATACCAGAACCTTGCCCATTAATAACAGGCTCAGAAACGAGAGTTCCCTACGTCATAATCGGCGATGAAGGTTTCGGTTTACACGAAAATTTAATGAGGCCATTTAGCGGGACGCATTTAGACGTAAATAAGCGAATATATAACTATCGTTTGACCAGAGCTAGACGATACGTTGAATGTGCATTTGGTATTCTTGCTAATAAGTGGAGAGTATTCCACCGGCCTCTAGACGTCAACAAAACAACAGCTATATGGATAGTTAAGGCATGTACCGTTCTACACAACTTTATAAGGGAAAAAGAGGGCTTAAAGGATGGCAACACATCCGAATCTGAAGCATTTCATTTCAATAGCCTACCTGATGATGAAACGCTACGAGGTGGTCGAACTGCAAATTCAGTTCGAACGGAATTCGAAAACTATTTCGTGTCCGAATCTGGGTCAGTTTCTTGGCAGAATGAAGCTATTTAAAATAAAAAACAATGTCTCCATTACAATATAAAATAAATACTTACCAAATTCTTGTCTTTCTTTTTGTTCCATAGCTTCAAAATCCTCCTTTAGAATACCGCATATTTCGCGCCAAGCTGCGGTTTTTGCAATTTTATCTTTATAAATCTCCAGTGTTTTGTCCCAAAGAACTGGTCTACTTTCAACACAATTTATCAAAACTTCTTGCTCAACATATTTTTCAAACGCCTTGCTTGCCATGATTATGATAGCACTGGACACGTGCACTACTCTAGGAATGAAACCGGCAAATGGCGGCTGTGTGTAGCACATCGCACCCCGCGCACCCCCGTGCAAAGCCTCGTGCGGTTTCAATCCGATAAAACGGATTAGTATAGTATTACTGGATCCGGAATACTGTGTGAACTGGCTCATACAACTACATACGCTAATAACATATACGTTTAAACGGACCTGTAAAACGGATTGCACTTATTTTGTCGGATCAGTATTTTTTACTGGATCCGGAATACTGTATTCTGTATGAACTCGCTCATACAACTACATACGCTAATAACATATACGTTTAAACGGACCTGTAAAACGGATGTTCTATGTGTACGCGCCCTTAGTAATACTTTTTTGCTTCCCATTATTTACTGACCGATTAGTTCTTGCACTGTCAATTTGACTTATCCACTGACCAATATGGTAATTAATTACTGACAAGTCTATTCTACCTTCTTATTCGCCTTTCACTTACTAAGCTATTGACAACCATCTTATATTATTATTTACTTGCTTCAGGAAAATATGTTATAAAAAAATGGAATTCGACTAGAGATGCCTGGATACGAACATTGAGTGAGAAAAAGAAATTGAAGAAATCTGGAGCTGCTGCCTCAAATACCAAGCCTTACAAATATCACAATCAAATGTTATTTTTGAAAAAAGTTGTCACCCCAGGTGATACACACGAGAACGTCCCTGCTAATGACAACATCACGGAAACAGTAGAAAGTAATAAAGACAACGAAGATGAACCTGATCAGATTACGGAACAAAGTGGTAGTGACAGACAAAAGGAAAGACAAAATTTAGCCCCGCCGCAACGCAAGGCAATCAAAAGAAATGTGAATGAAGTAGACGCCAAAATGATTGAATACATGAATGATCAGTTAAAAAAAAGTAAAAATGAGTTTGAAGATCCCAATTTATCGTTCTTCAAAGGTATTTTGCCGCAACTGGCTTCACTTAATGGCGATCAAATTTTAGAATTTCAGTCTGGAGTGATAAACCTTTTACAAAATATTAAAAGTAGAAGATATGGTCAGTCAAACTACGAGTGGCCTCCATATTCACAAAGTTCTAGCACTCCTCACTACCACACCCAAGGTTATTTTAGTAGGCCACATCATCTTGACTCTACACCATCAGTAGAAGGTTCGCCATCAGTAGAATCTACATTCAGCCAGGAGTCAGACTTGCCAGATCTGTCTATGTTTTGAAATAAATCTTCATTTTTGTAAACCTTTTTGTCATTTTAAATTTTAATTGATAATAACAAAAATTAAAGTTCTTACTTTAAAAATATCGCTAGTTTTACTTCAGGGCACAAGCTTTTCCTCCAGTTTGTGTCTTTCTTTTTTAAATCCTTTTCTAATCGTTTAAGAAGGTCATCAAAAGTAGACGTCGTCATTCGGAAATAAGTAAAAAATTTAGATTCGTCTTCTTTCAGCTGACGCACAACAGCACCACGACAAAATCTTTGCCTTAATAGTGGATGTATCCAATAACGCCGGGGCTTCCTCCGCCGCAGACGACGATAGTACCAATACAACACGACAACGTCCATTCTCGTAGAAAGTAGGCGATACACTGAAGAACGAAAGTCCAGTAGCGTCGGATCTGTTAAAATCGGTCCTGTAAATGCTGTGTGAATATTACCTCCAGTAGCGTCGGATCTGTTAAAATCGGTCCTGTAAATGCTGTGTGAATATTACCTCCAGTAGCGACGGATCAGTTAAAAAGGATCCTGTAAAACGGATGTTCTATGTGTACGCGCCCAGCCCGGGTGATGACCCATTTCTAGAGGTGGGAAATCACAGAGGTTTTTACCCAGTCGTAAGTTTTAACCCGGGTGATTACCCATCTCTAGATAGAAAACTGAATTTTTACAAAGACACGGAAGAAATCTGAAACTTTTAGATGATGATTTTTTCGTTGATTGGAAAGAAGAATATTATGGCTTATATAAAGTTTATAGTTTTCAAACTAAATGTAAAATTTTTGCTAAAAGGTACTAATACAATAAAAATATGACCTCACAAGGATTTTTTTAATCAACACATTAAAAGGGGATGAGTACCTAGCATGGTTAGGTACATAATACTTAAGGTTAAAAAAGTCTTAAAAATATCCGAAATAGGTACGTAGGTAGCTACTTTGAATAGATAAAGTCACAGCCCTAGTTAAAGTTCCGATTAACCGCTCTCGAACCTATTATCCCCGTCAGGAGTGAATTGACATTCAATGGGGTTTTTGTTTAATTACTCAAAATATAATAATTTGGAAATTTAAAGCTACTTGACATCTAAAAGAGCGTAACTACACATTCTTAAGTATACCTTGAAATACCCTATGCTAATGCTATGGTTTAAATACCAGTGCAACAAATATTAACCCGTTTTACGTGTGTATCACGATCGCGGTGTGTTTCTCAGATTGGGCTAAATTTATTGCAGTTATTTGGTACCTTCTGTGTACTTTTACGTACCTCTCCTGAAAATCTGTGTACCTACGCCAGTACAAAAAATTAGGTACACCTGCCAACCTGATGTCATAACCGTGGGTGTACTGTTGGATACCACGTGATTTTGAATGGATTTTTGAAAAGAAAGTTGTATTCAATAACATAATCCATACAAAGTATTAGTTTCGTAAAATTCGCTACGATCGACGTCATCAAAACATTAGGTAAATGAGCCGCATATAATTTTAAAATAAAGAATTGTAGGCTTTACAAAGCCGAGACACGCTGGCACCACTCGTGCGCAACCGCGCTCCCCGCGCTTCAGTACCCCGGCGACCGCGACCCGATAATGTTCATCATAAATTGTATTATTGTTTACGTGCCCACGAGAAAGTAAGTCGTCAGTGCGCATATGCGAATACAGAGTTTATCAATGATGAACGTAAGCCTGGCAGTTCATACGCAAGGTCGAAGCCACCCAAATGACTAGCCGCAGATCGAAGATTTTTAGCAGGCTTAAGGACTTGTTTATTCCCGTGAATACAAAAGTTGTGATAAGTCATCCAGATAAAGGGAAAAGTCAGCAAAACGTGCGAGTTTGTGTATCGCACAATGAGGGTTTTCTGAATTAACATCTCCAGGCGGCAGCACTAAAGTGTCAGGTCCAGACAGCTGTCAAAGTGCTTATCTTTTCATAATCGTGACTCGTTTTATTGTTTTTCAAATAAAACCAGTTAAGTGCAATAAATAATCTCTTACAATCAAAATGCCCCAATGTTGCGTAGTCGCAATGTGTTCAAAAAAAACTGGAGGGCATAAGTTTCCTAAAGATAAAACACGTTTAAAACAATGGCTTATAGCCATACGTCGAGATCAGTTTACACCTACGAACAAAGGTCTTGCATGAAAGGATCACTTCATTGAGGATGATTACGATTTGCCGAAAGATTCAGTGTAACGTAAGTATTTTATAGATTTCTGAGTAAATTAGGTCTCTTTCTCATCACAATGCCAAATCTAATCTAACTTCATGTGCAAGTACAATTTACTTAATCACTGTATAAAATCTTAATAATATAATAATACCTACTTATGTTTCAGCAAGGCCAATGTTAAAAAAAAGCAATGGGGAGCAAATTCCCATAAAAGAGGAAACTTTTGATTTATTACGCCACAGAAGAAAAGAGCGACATCAACGTTGTTTAGGTCGTAATATGAAAAAGGAAGAAAGAAACAAAAAATAGAAAAAAACAAATGAATTTGTCTCGTTTAATACAAGTGATTTGCTTTCTACTGCACTGAAGTGGCAATTACATATCAGAATAATATCTACTTAAACGCAACACAGAAAAATGTTGGAGTTCAGTGTGACTTTTGTGAATGTCATACCAACTTACCAAATGATCTTATATCAGAACAAGGTTGTAAAAGCCATAACATTAAAAAGTTTTTGATTGATACTGTGATAGATGGAAATAATCCGACAAAAGTGAAGTTTTTTACTGGATTTTAGAACTTTGAAAGGATATAATTGCATTTGGCAAAAATGCGAATAGTGACAAAATATCTAAAAATATGTAAAACATACCTTTCAATTAGTTTCTCCTTGGTCCCATAGACTTTTGCACCCCTGCGTTTGAGCTCAAGTTTTAACTCGGCAATAGTTCTTTGTCCATATGCACGTGAATTTTCCATTTGTATATAAGTAACTTAAATAAAAACCCAAAACGCTTAATAGTACGGGAATATATGTGTGTTTTGAAAGCACGGAAGACCTTTTGTCTGAGTGGCGCCAACTGGCGGCGTAAAATTTCCTGAATTCCCATTCCTCCCATTGTTTCGGTTTAAGTAAGTGATAATTTTAACTTTTAATATTGATTGATTATTTTGTAAACACATTAAGTCCATTCACGCTGTTTAATTTTATGATTAACATAATCAAGAAAGTTATTTATCTTGAAATATTAGTGAAATCAATGACGGTCCTAGATAGTCCTAAGCCTTGGTAAGTCGATATCATCTGACAGATAACTGCCCCGTGGCGCAAACCAAAGGTGGATGGCTTGTGAATGAAAGAATTGTTTGAACCCTACTACGGTTAAACTAAAACAAATGATAAATACTATTCGAATTCCAACTTTTTTTATTATTACCAGTACAATTAATTAATTTAGGCTCGGCGCAAACGGGCCACCGACCACATCCACTGGTAGTGAGCAACAGCGACTTAACATACTTTTTCATATAGATATTGATACATTCATATCGGAAATCCATTCACTACGATCTACGATCTATAGAGCAATAGAAATAAGAAAGTAAAAGGCTAGGAAGAGATTTGTGAATTATTTATTAACAATTTCAAGGACAAAAGTAGTAAGGAAAAAAGTGCCGCTAGCAAGTTAACATTTTAAATACTTTGTGTCGTGTTTATTTATATGCTGTTTTCATGAAATGGTATTGATCCTTCATTCATAAGGTAATCTTTTAATATGTCTCGTATAGTACGTGATCGTAAAGTTGGTGTACCTGTATCTTCTAGATTTTCGAATCCGACTACATTCAGCGTGTGTTTGAAATTGTAACCATCTCTTTTACAAACAAACTAGTAAGCACTAGGCAGACACATGAAATTAAGACAAAAAAAAAAATATTTGAGTGAGCTTTGTTTTTGTTTGTTGACTGGTTATCTACTTTGTTACAGGTAAAAATGTCACTGAAAGAGAAACTCCGATTTGGCAGTACTTTGAAAAAATCACCACCGAATTATTTTAAGTAATTTGTAAGATTTGTAATAAATCGCTTTCATTGGGAAGTGAGGAACCCAAAAAACAAACACTGTTCGTAGTGAAGCATCATTTGTCAAGGTACCACGACGCAGAGCGTCAGCAGGTGTTGAAACGACAGTCAAAATTAGATGTAGTAAAAAAATAAACCAAATCAAGACGAACGAATTCAAAAACCTTAGAAGTTTTGAGTAGTAATACTAGTTTTCTATCGACGTCAACTCTTGACTGAACAACGATCCCGAGCTTGACGGCTAATGCTAAATCAAAACTTGCACAATGATGATCATGAAATTACCAAAAGAATCGACAGAGCCATCATGGATCTAATAATAGTAGACATGCTACCTTATTCTTTGGTAGAATGTGGGGCATTCCAGCGATCAATTTTACCGACCCCAATGCCGTTTACACGTTACGTGTTTCTGGACTCCAAGTACTCTTCGTTGCAATCGGAGATATAGAACCTGTCCAAGAAAGCCTAGACGGCAAAATATACTCGTAAAACCAATACCGTTAATTCAGAAGCATCATCACTTCAAATCTTATGGTAACAAAAGTATTAAATATGCTCATACCGCAACATCTCAATATGTGAAGAAAGTGTTATTGATCCACGATGGGAAACTAAAATATTCTGATGTATACTCTTCTGACAGTAAATATGATTACAACGTCCATAATTTCAAAACAATGGCTAGCTTTAACCCAACAGCTCCCAAAATAAATAAAACCCAAGACGTAAATTCAAATGACATCAAAAACGGAGAGTTCATTCTTGACAAATTGGGGGGAAGGAAAGAAAGTAAATACATATGACAAAAACGTGTCCATTTTCGGCCGATTTCGTACTCGTCCCACCGGTCACCATTTTTATTGTCTATATTTTCTTGTAGAAATTAAGCTTGACGCCAAGTTACATGTTGTAGTTTATGAGTATTTACTAATTTCATAGCAGTCAAATTAAAAAAAGTCAATAAAAAGAAAGTTTCATAATCTAATGTAAAATGTTTATTTGGTCATTATATTAGATAAAAATAGAAACTTACAGGTCTAAACATTAGGAATTCGCTGGGTGACGTGACGAGGACAAAGAGCATTTTACTGAAATTTTTTGTACTTTTCTCATTTACTAGCTACTGCTATAAGCAGATTACTTCAATAAACATCAGCGATGTCCTTAGAATCCTCAGATACAGATTTTAACAGTGGTGACGAATCAAGCGCCAAGAAAAGCAAACGACTATGTAAATACAGGGAGGAATGGAGTTTTTCATGGGTAAGGCCATGTAAAGATAATATTTTTAAAGCTCATTGCATGTTGTGCAAAAGATATTTTATGATTAGTAATGGCGGTTTAAGTAAACTTAAACATGACCGAGGTACTGAACACCAGAATAACATCAGGATAACCAAAACGAGTAAAACCATTGACCATTTCTTCGGAACACAATCCCACTCTCCATCATCCTGTGCTCATTCAAAGAAAGTTGCAGCTGCCGAGCTGACGAATATGTACCATAACGTGGTACACGGACATTCAATGCTTTCTCTGGACTGCATGAGCAAATTAGCTCCGATCCACATACAAGTATTTGCACGATCTACGCGGTCAAAAGTCCCATTATCAAAAATACAATAACACTCATAAAAACTAGTTCTATGAATAAAGGACGAACCCCCGCACAATACCCATGCTTTCTCTACCTGCTACCGCGCACCCCGCCCCTGTAGCATCAGTCGCAACTTGACCGTTTCACCGAGTGTACGTATCTGTTGTCGGCGCTTTTCTATACATTGAACTTTCAAAGTGTATTTTTATATTCTCAATTTCTTCTTACGAATTGAAAGTGATGGATTCAGCTGGACAAGGTAAGAGACTCACAATATTTTGTGAAGAATTTTTCACATAAATAAAGTTATGATCAACTATCAAGCTACATTTTTATGTGTAATGAAAAAAACTCATTTTCATACCGTAATTTATTTCAATATTTTTTCTTTGATAATGTTTTTGTTTTTGTTTATGTATCGGGGTAGATCGGGCTATAATTTTTATTATAGGTTATTATCTGATCCTTTTCTTTGTAAAAACTTGTCCGGAAATGTCCGGATAAATACAGTTTTGAGGGATTGAAGATATTCAGCTAAATTACGTCTAAAATAGGAATTATTTATTAGCGGGTTTCGAGATAGTGTATGTTTATTTTAGGTTCAGAGAGTGCATCAGGAGTAAGAGTTGTGACTCGACAATATTTATTTGAAGTCATTAAAGAAAGAAAATTTGCTTACTTTTGATGCCAAATTGAACTATTTACGAACGTATGTACGATGAACGATCAAAGCCCATTTCAAATCAGAAATGAAATAAAGGTGGACCAAAGCTCATTATAAGGAAGACAATTTTATAAAATACAACCGGTCTTGGCTGGAAGGCACTTTTGAAATACCTGTTGTTCAGAGACGCAAGTGAGAGAAGCAAAAGACGGAAGACTGAAGAACTGCGCTCTAACTTCAAAAAAGAGATTTTAATACATGCTGCGAAAGTGGAACTGGGGAAATCTGGTAACAAAGATGCATCAAGTGTACTAAAAGATATCACTAGTACCCGAAAACGAGCAACTAAATATAAAAAGGCGTTTTTGCATAGGCAATCCAGTTAAGAGCAGTCCTCTTTTTTTTTCAGAATCAGAATCATATTTATTTGCAAAAATACTGTGACAAATGGTGTTACAATAAAGAATATTCAAGGTACAAGTATTTTGACCAGAATAGTGGCATGCAAAAACAAAACCAACTCAAAATAATTAATTATGTTAAGCAGAGTAAAAAATCAAAATTAATAGATTGATACAAATAATTAAAACCGATGTCATACAGGAGAAAAACATAATAATCTAAGAGCAATAATTACATAATAATTGTAACAAGCATAGTCAATTATGGAACAAAAATAGTAAGTCCATGAATAATTAATAGATGCCTTGCCATTATAACTAAAGCAAGAATTAAGAGCATTGTTCGCAAGGAGACGTTAATATAATTAAAATAATAAAATAAATTAGCTAAATTTAATTCTCTAATTTGTCATTTAGATAGTCCGTTAAAGTATAATAGCATTTGTCTGTTAATAATTCATTTAATTTTTTCTTAAACATATTAAACTCTGCTTCCTTTACTGTTTTTGGCAGGTTTTTATATATGAGAGATGCCATATGGAAAATGCTTTTGTGCATCAGTGCAGTGTTGGTTTTACGCACACAGAGTCGATAAACATCTCGTTATCGTCTATTGTATAAATCTGAAGCTAGCATAAATAAATCTGGATTACGTTTCACAAATACAGCTACTTCAAATATGTATAAGCAGGGCAAAATTAACAGTTTATATTTAAGAAAATATGGGCGACAGCTATCTGTGGTTTTTAATGCAAACATAGCTCTAACATCACATCACATCTCTTCTGCATCTTGAAGATAATTTCTTTTTTTTTGTTGAATTTCCCCAGAAAATTATACCGTACCTTGATACCGAGACGACCAGACCATGGTATGCAGTCACAACACAGCTTACGTTGGTTATTTGTGCCAGCTCATGTAGCGCGTAAACGGACTTACTAACTTTTTTACAGAGCGCATCAATATGTGGCTTCCATGTGAGTTTACTGTCAATTATTAGCCCAAGAAAGTTTGTAGTCCCAGTCTCACATACCGGTTCATTTCTGTGACTGATATTTAGATTAGTCCGTTCCAGACGTTGACTAAAGGTCATAAGGGTGGTTTTACCAATATTGACTTGTAGATTATTTGCATCTAACATTTTTATCATATCTTCTAGTGTATTATTTATTTCTTGCTAGTAAGTATCAGTATTGTTACATTTTATTGTGACTGTGCTGTCATCCGCAAAGAGTGTTATTGGGTTAGATGTAGCTTTTGGTAGATCGTTAATGTATAGAATAAGCAGAAGTGGACCCAGGATACTTCCCTGTGGTACACCGTACATTGTTTGCCGTTGTTTGGAGACGTATGTAATTTCTTTTTTTGTTTTTACGTCAATTTTCGTCAGTTTGGTATATTGCGCACGGTTTTTAAGGTATAGAGTTTCAGTATGTTACCTCTTATGCCGTACCTCTCATGCTTGGTTAACAGTATTTCATGGTCCACGTAGTCAAATGCTTGGGTCATCGTCATATCCATGAATATTGCACATACCGGTATACGTTTGTAACAAATTCTAACCCTTTCAGAACCCTCTAATACAATTGTGCGGTTTATAAGATTCAATTTTTCTCGCAAACTAATCGTAACATCTGAACGGGCTCGACATCACACGATTGCGCGGGTACGTAAGTTTGACCTTCAACTCAAATTTTGTGCATCGATCATTCGACGGACAGGTTGCGACCTGTCAAGTGAGGTGTTCGTCCGCGCTCCCGCCATTAAAGACTAAGTACTAAAAAGTTAATATTTTTTAGTTTTTATGTTAGTCATTGTTGTGATCACGTAATTTTATTAGTTTTTCTATGTGTTTTGATATATTATTTAATTGAAAACGATTTAGAAGTTGATGTACTTTGTCAACGAACTTTTTCAACACAATTGTTTCAACCCGGGCCCTATGACTAAAAATATCGATTGTATGGGTGCATTTGTTAATGTATTGTTTGTCTATTTTACAGGATTAATTTTACAAAATGTCACATATTTTATTAGACCAAGATATAGACGAGCTCCTTAACGGCTCTGGAAATGAAGGTAGCGATGATGAAGACTATGTAGAAATACCTGGAGCAGCCAATTTTAGTGATTCTTCATCATAGGAAAGCGACTCCGAAGACGATGTGCCGCTTGCAAATTTACGTTGGAGGAAAAGAAAACTTGATGGCAAGAGTGTGCCTGAAGAGTCACCACCAGATATTGCACCAGTCAGGAATCCTGCGGAATATTTTGAACAATACTTTACGCCAGATATCTTTGAAAAATTTGCTCTATTTACAAACCAGTACTACATGACGAGCAATGGAGGTAAGCAATTAAAACCTATCTGTACTCATGGGGAAATAAAGACCTTTTTCGGTATCCATGACATGATAGGGTGCTTCCACTTTCCAAGGTTGAAATTGTTAGGGAACCAGCGATACAGATTTGACCCTGTAGCCAGCGCAATGGCTAGAGATAGATTCTTTCTACTCAGAGTAAACATTCATATCACAGATGTTCATGGGGTAAATGAGAGAGAAGAGTAGGCAAAAAACAGATTATGGCGCATACAGCCCTTGATTGACGCCGTTCGAGGTCGTTGCTTAGAGCTACCGCGTAATGCCGGCAATTATTCGATAGATGAGCAAATGATACCCTTTGGAGGACGTTGTGCTGGACTGAAGGTTGTAGTAAAGAACAAACCTCGTCCTGAAGGTCTTAAGAACTATGTTGTTACTACCTCGAAGGGAAAGGTACTGGACTTTGAGATATATCAAGGAGAAACAACGAATCTGCCTGATGTTGAGAAATTTGGAATGGGACCTTGTTATTTTGCGATTAGCAACAACCTTGCCAGACAACAGTTTTCTCTACTTTGATAGGTACTTTACTTCTTTACCTCTAATGCAAGAACTATTTAAAAAAAATAAAGAAGGAACTGGCACATTAATGGCCAATCGTTTTAATACTAAAGCAAGCACCAAATATGAGTTTAAAAAGGACTCGTATATGAAGCGTGGTGAACATGAGGAGGTTGTGAATAGTGATGGGGATCTTTGTGTGTTAAAGTGGAAAGATAACAAGGGAGTGCTGATGGCCTCAACAGCTTTTGGTTCTGAACCACTTACATTGGTACCTAGATGGGATAAGAAGAATAAGGAATACATACAAGTTTCTTGTCCTGCTGTTGTCAAGAATTATAATAGTTACATGGGAGGGGTAGATGTATGCGATCAATTAATGGAAACATACAGGACCTGGTTCAAGACTAAAAAATGGACATTGAAAGTGATATTGCACCTTTTCGATTTATCAATCGTCAATTCTTGGATGGAGTACAGAGATGATTGTAAGAGTAATAAAGTAAAGTCAAAGGATACTATGGATTTGTTGGAGTTTCGTCTTAGCATTAGTGACTATTTGTTAGCAGGATCGCCGAGGCCAGCAGGAAATAGAAGTGAATCGGAATTTGCAGATATGCCTTCTTCGTCAAAATACCGTCCTAAGCCACTTCCCCCATTAGATAAACAAATCGATGGGTACAACCATTGGCCAGTATGTGATACATTATACCAGCCTCAAGTCTGTCGAGCTCGTAATTGTACGAGCAGATCGAGATGTCGTTGTACAAAATGTGATGTTTATCTCTGCTTGACCAAAGACCGAAACTGTTTTTACGCTTTTCATCAATCCTAAGACCGGTGATAATTTAAATATTTTAGACTGATTAAAAAAGTATCTTTGAGACTGATTAGAAGTACAAATCTTGAAATGTTGATTTTGCATGTTTAAAATATATAATTAATAAAGAAGAATTCTGCTATGAATTTAGTTTGTTTTAATTCACTATCTAATAAACTATTAGAATAATTAATAATTATAATTGCATGACACACAATTGTATCATGTTACATGTGGCCCGACATGACACAATTGTGGGTGTACACAATTGTAGCTTTAGAATGAAGGGCCCACAGTAATACAATTGTGCGTGTACGAATTTTCCAAGATGGCGGGCGGAAAATGGAAAACTAAGCCCATTTTCGTCATCTACACACATTTTTATCATGGGTATGACTTTCCAAACTTTCAAATTCGTGGTAGTTTGAGTGCCGGTCTGAAAGGGCTAAAAAAATCGTAAATAGCCATATTTATAGATTTATTGCGCCTGAATCCCTTTTCCTCTTTTGCTAAAATGGCTTGGATTTCCAAATATAATTCTTTGAAAATATTGGCACCAAAGCTATGGGTCTGTAGTTACCAATATCCTCTTTACTATTCTTTTTATGGATTGGATTAACCCTTCTTTGCATGATGAGGGAAATTTCAATCATAATATTTAGTCAACAAAAAAAGGTACTCAAAACCCTTGTACTGTAAATTTGTTGTTGCTGGCAACATTTTAAGCGACTATTGCGTACAACAAAACGCAGTTGTCAAAAAATAGCAAACGTCACTGTCAATTACCAGGCCTAGAACTTGTCATTCCGCTGTTTGTTGTGACTGGAAAAAAGGAGCGAGATTTTAGTTTGTTATAAGGAAATAAACGGAGATATAAAATACAGTAAAAGTGAAAATGAGTGGAAAAAAGGTTTGTTTTCATGTTTTTGTTGTTTTATGTACAATTTATATCAAAACACTGAATAAATTTCTCAAAACTATGTGACGGAAATTTACATCACTATGCAGTAATTTCACTTGTAATGTATGGCAAACATTTTTTTGTAAATGTTTATATAATGTTGTTTTTTAGGGAAACTTGAATGAAAGAGATATTGAAGATTATCTTAGTAAGTTACAAGGCGGTTGGCTCTCAGAAGATGACCTCGATGACCAAGATTCCGATGATGAAAACCGCGATTCTGATGAAGTTATAAGAGTATTGCAGAAGGAGAACGACGATGATGATGTGGATGACGTGGATGAAACTGCTGACATTGATCCTCCTCTTGTAGAAACAGAAGATCAAGAACCCTCTCACCCATCAACTTCATCCAATTTGCAGTCTTCATCCAGTTTTCCATTTGACAAAAGAAGCTTGATTTGGAAAAAAAGGAATCTGGTGTATGACACAGATAAAATTACTTTCTTGGGGAGTTCTACTGCTTCAGGTGGTCTATCACACCTAGAAACACCATATCAATGTTTTAACCATTTTATCACTGAAGATTTTATCAAAACATTAGTAGAGGAGACAAATTTATATATAATACAGAGTAATTCCAGTTCATCTATAACATTTACAGAATATGATTTGTATAAGTTCTTTGGTATATTATTGTACATGTCAGTAATCAAATTTCCTAGCACAAGATCATACTGGTCGCCAAAATTTGGATATGAGCCCATTTCTTCAACAATGCCACTGAACAAGTTTGAGAAAATAAAGTTATCATTACATTTTAACAACTGTTATTTTTAATTTGTCTGGAAATATGCCTGTTTCTATAATTAAGTTTATAATATAGCTGAGAGGTTGAGCTATAATATGAGCTACCTGCTTTATAACCCTAGTGCATAGGCCGTCATATAGCCCACGCTCATATTGTTTTTGAGTGAATTAATAATTTTTAATTTTTGATTTCTAACTTTTACCATACTAAAAATAAAATTGATCAGGACAACTACATTTTACAATATTGTAAAACGGCAAGCACAAAAAGAAAGCGTCCCAAAGACAATTCCAGAAGTAAAAATATGTCAGTACAATACTTCGTACGAAAGCACAAGTCCAGGGAAAAGGTGCAAGTTTGCCGACAAGCCTTTCTTGGTATTCTTCGAATAAAACCAAGTCGACTTAAAAGGGTGTTGACGAGACACTGGAAGTTTGGCTGTGTGGCCAAAGAAAAACGAGGGGGAAATCGTAAAGAATTTGAATTCAGGTCAAGAAAAGAAGCTGTCATAAAATTTATACAAATGTTTAAGCCCCTTGAACAACATTATACTCGGGGTAAGATAAGACAGCGAATTTATCTTGATTCAACTCTTAACATTACAAAGATGTTCAAGATGTATAATGATCAAGCTGCCCCAGGAATGTCAGTAACACATTCATTTTTTCAGAAAAGTTTTTAACCGTAACTTCAATATTGGATTTGGAACACCACGAAAAGATGTATGTTCAACCTGCTTACAACTGCAGGAACAAATAAAGTTTGAAAAATGTAAAGTTAAAAAACAAAAACTGATGATTCAGCTACGAATCCATAAACTAAGAGTCAAGGCGTTTTTTGAAAAACTTAGAGAAGAAAAAGATGGTTTTGATCACCATTAGCTTTTATTGCCAAAAGAACTTACCATTGCCAAAAGTGGCGGACCAATCTACTTATTATTCCCGGCAATTGTATCTGTATAACTTTACAGCAGTAATAGGTTCTTCACACTCAAAACTTAATAAGGAAAATGTTATGGCATACATTTGGACTGAAGATGTCACTTCTAAATCTTCGAATGAAGTCTGCAGTGCATTATTCTACTGTTTGAACTCAATAGATATTGAAAATATATATATCATTCGATTAATGGCGGACGGATGCGGTGGCCAAAATAAAAATTCGTTTCTTATCAGTATGGCAAGTAAATGGCTCGGAGAGGCTCCACCGGCATTAAAAACTATTGAAATTATATTTCCAGTAACTGGACATTCATTTCTGCCAGCTGACCGTATTTTTGCACTGACAGAAGTTCAAATACGTAAACTGGAAACAATAGTGGATCCAAACGAATATGAGGCTATAATAGCGGCACACGCAACTGTTTATAAATTAGGAACAGACGTACCAGTTTATGATTACCGTTACCAGTAAGTGGCATTTTCAAATAAGTAAAGTGAAAAGGGTAATTTTGAGAAGAGGGAAAAGAACACACAACATTTTGGCAAGAGGCGAGGTTTCGTACTAAAGCGACACGGGGGTACCCAAAAGCATACTACGCCCCACCAAAAGTTTCACGCAAATGATTCCAGAACAAGTTCAGTTGGGAGTTGCAGTCAACGAGTTGAAACTAAAAGATGTGAAAAATTTACTTACTAAACATTATGGCTCTGACTGGGCTAACTTGGAGGAGTTGATATTTTATAAAAACGTTCTTGCTAGGGATCATAGGTACCTCGAAATCTGAGACAATGATGAGTGTTGTGAACATGAAATCGAAGAAGTATTAGATTTTGTTTGAATTATCAAACAAAATCTAATACTTCTTCGATAAGGTAATTATACAATTTTTTTATAACTAATATTAAAGTTTTATGATTAATCCGATAAGGTTGTTTTTTTTTTCAGTTTCATGTAATATTCGGTTTACCTACCAATCCTTCTTTAGGTATTTATTCCTTAGTCCGGCCCCTGTAAATCATTACATCAAACTAAACCAAGTCCAGTTCTTCTGTTTTTTCAGAATAAGCCAAGTACCATGGATTTGGCTTGTTTTGTTATGAGCAGATTATATCCACCCAAAAATGTTTTTTATGTGCTAACTGATTTACTTACACAGGTGAAGTGTTAGATATGGACGGAGTATATTTACTAAGGAACAGTAAAAGAGAGCCAAATGCACCATAAATCGCTAGTAGTTATAATAAAACAAAAAATTTGATTTACAGATATACAACCTTTTTGGACTTGGCTGATTTTGAAATCTAGCGACTCATATTATCTAAAAAAGCTCTACACCCAAAACATTAATTATATATTTTCTCTGCTATCAGTACCCGAAGTTAATGACGTCACGTTTGACAGTCGTCTAGTTCGCTTGGTCGAGTAGTAAAAGCACGGAGCACCGAGGACTATGACCGACCGTGCGCTATCCCGCGCCTCCCGCATCTCGCGTCATTCGGCCGCCCCCGCCACCCGTCACCCGTTCCCGCTTCCCGCCAGTTTGGCTTTTGTCGTGAGTCTTGTGACAGTGTTTTGTTTTGATTGTGAATTAAGTACTAAGCGTCGCGTTACCTCGGCCTAATATACTTTGGAAAAAGGTAAGACAATGTTTTAAAACTACTTTTAAACTTACACTTTCAATATAAATTGCAATAGAACGTAAAGATGTTTGGTTTGTTTTTCTTATAATTTAAAAAACTTCGAATAATTATAATAATAATATATGAGTTGAGTTGCTTCAGTTTTGCACGTTCGCGGTTACTGTTTTGTAAGCTTTGTAATTAAAAAATATATAAGCCGTATTAAGTCCAGTTGTATTTCAGATAGAAAAGTGGCTGATAAGTCGTCAAAAGGTTGCCGAGGTGTCAGGCAATACTGAACAGTCACCTGATAATGATGATCCTCTACCAGTACTCCGACACAAGAAAAAAGAAAACTTGATATAACAAGGAATCGTCTCTCAAAAAAAGGAAATATGATGATAGTTATTTTCAGTTTGGTTTAACAAGCTCTGGAGACCCTGATTCTCCGTTGCCACAGTGTGTCCTTTGTGCAGAAACGCTGTCAAATCATTCGCTAAAGCCGTCTTCACTACGTCGACATTTAGAAACCAAACATGCTAATTTGAAAGACCAGTCTGTATCCTTCTTTCAACATAAATTGAAAGATCTCAAACAAAGGCAAAAATCTATTGAGGCGCTCTCCCAAAACACGAATGACAACGCTCTGCAAGCCTCTTTTAGAGTGAGTTATTTAATAGCTAAGCAAGCGAAACCTCACACTATTGGGGAGAACCTTATATTGCCTGCAGGAAAAGAGATAGTAAAATGTATGTTTGGAGAAAAAATGGCACGAGAACTTGATGTTATTCCTATGTCAAATAACACTGTCTCTCGTCGTATTGCAAATATGTCAGAGAATCTGAAAACCCACCAAATTAAACAGATTTTAGAAAGCGATTACTTTGCTTACGATTACTTACTTGAACCCACAGACATAACAAAATTGGCTCAACTTTTAACGTACGTTCGTTATGTTTATTCCAAAAAGTTTCATGAAGAATTCCTGTTTTGCCGTACCCTTTCGATTCGCACCACCGGGGAGGACATATTTCATATGGTCGACAGTTTTGTAAAAGAAAACCAATTGGATTGGACAAAATGTGTGGGAATATGTACTGATGGTGCCAGAGCAATGACTGGTCGTTTTTCAGGACTTGTAAAGCGGATACAAGATATAGCCCCAGAAGCAAAATGGACGCATTGTGGAATTCATCGAGAGGCACTGGCTTGTAAAAAAATTCCAGCCAGCTTAGATTTTACTGTCAAAAATGCTGTAAAAATTGTTAACTTAATCAAGGCCCGTGCCACAAACTCTAGAATTTTTGCAGCTATTTGCAAAGAGCTTGGCAGTGAACACGAGACCCTGTTGGAACATACTGAAGTGCGTTGGCTGTCCAGAGGAAGAGTTGTTTCGAGAATGTTTGAGTTAAGACATGAAATTGAGTTATTTTTGGTCGAGCAGGGACACGGAGTACAAACAGATGCTGACTGACTCTTTGTGGGTGCAAAAATTGGCTTACTTGTCAGATATCTTCACAAAATTAAATGAGTTGAATTTGGGACTACAAGGCCGTGATACAACCATATTCACTATGCAGGAGAAAGTTGAGTCCACTATAAAAAAAACTATCCCTCTCGACATCTTTGATTGACAAGTGTAAATATGACCAGTTCCGAATCTTAAACTTTTTTTGGATACAACTTCTTCGACAGTAAATAAAGATTTAAAATCGGACATAAAATGCCACTAGCAAAATAAAATGGAAGTGGGTAAACAATCCTTTCGCGAACCATTCCGTCGACCACCTACCCATCTCTGATCAAGAGGAATTAATAGACATCTCATGCAACAGCAGACTCAAGAGTTGTTTTGCAGAGCAATCACTGGGTGACTTTTGGGCTAATTTAAAAGATATTTATCATCAGCGAATCAGCAATAAAATATTTACTGCCATTTGGCACAACCTCCCTTTGCAAAAGCGGATTTTCGGTCATGACGAACTTAAAAACTAAACATCGTCACAGACTTCAACTTGAAGACGATTTAAGACTGAAGCTGACAGAAGGACAACCAGATTTTCAAGAGCTGTGCAAAAAAACGTGCACATTTGTCACATTAGCGTCTTCGTCAATACATCATATTATTTTGATTTTCACTATTGTACTGTAATTTGAAAATAATAAATGTTATTTAAACTGACTTATTTTTGATGTGAAACATCTATACATATAATACAGATAACATCTGGTCTAGGCGTTTGAGCGTGAAGAAGTAACAAACATACACACACTCACAAACTTTCGCATTTACGCAGGTTTGAGGTCTTTTTTGAAGTGGTACGCAGCAAAAACTAATTGGGAACCATTGGTTTAGAGCGAAAATGCAAGCACTGCCAAAATAAAAAAATAACATTTAATGATTTTAATGAAAACGATCTTATTACATACGATAGATGGGTTATTAAAAATGTTGGCGTAATAATTAAAGGAAACGAGAAACAATGTATGAAATGTATTAAAGAGACAGTAAAAACTACAAAGATTTCTCTTGTACGATTGTTTAACTCAAACTTACCAGTGTATATGCGTGGCATTTGGCAAATTTAATTCATCAGGTTAGGTCAATCCAAAATATTAAACAAAAATTATCTCCTTCGAAAGGTTTGTTACATTTCGATTTCTCGGAAAACTTTAACTGTAAATACAGTACAGAAGTACAATCTGCACACTTTGGTGGATCGAAGCCCCAGTTGTCCCTACACACAAGTGTATACTACAATAATAACTTGCAGTCTCCAGAGAGTGGTTTTACAACAACATCAATGTGCACTATCTCGGAAAATTTGCGACATGACCCGGTAATGATATGTGCACATCTTCGACCTATTTTGCATAGAATAAGGAAAATAAGTCCCAATTTGACAGATTTGCATGTATTAAGTGACGGTCCAACCACACAATACAGAAATAAGTTTGTTTTATTTGATTGCATGTTTTTTGGGCAAAGAATTGGATAATGTAAACAATATATGTCACTACAGCGAAAAAGGTCACGGCAAAGGAGCCCCCAGATGGTGTAGGTGGCTGTGTAAAGAGAATAAGTGATAATTCGGTTGCAATGGGTAAAGATGTGTCCAATTACAATGGTCTTATGACTTGTTTAAAGGAAAATTGTAGAGGTATAGAGATTTATGGAATTGGTGATCCCAATATTCAAGAAATACAAGATATTATGGATCAGAGCTCAGTTAAAGCTTTTAAGGGGACATTAAAAATACATCAACTCTCTTGGAGCCGAAATGAGCCAAGTATTTTACATGCTAGACGACGAAGTTGTGTATCCTGTTCAGCACAAATGATTTGTCCACATTTTGAAATCGGCCAGATCATAGTTCAACACTTGAGGGGGGAATTCTCCTCCAAGTTCTGTGTCTAACGTCGGTGCCTTATCCCCAAGAAGTGTAGCTTCATCTCAATCAGACACAGTCACTTTTAGGTCTGATTTAATAACACCAGAAGGAGAATTTTTTCAAAGTGTGCCTGCTCCTCCTAAGAAAAAATTAAGAGAATTTACTGGTTCTGATGAGTCTGACATTTTTCCTATGCAACCAACAAAAAAAAAGAATAATCATCCCATTTTCGGACAGTGATAATGAAGATTCTTTATTCTCATTTAAAGAATAATAATTGCTCATGATTGTATTATAATATATTTTTGATAATTTCATGCCTCATGTCAACGGAAGAGATATCTCTTCCGTGGATAATTTGTTTTTATTCTTTTAAACTGAGATTATTGTATAACTTTTTTTGTTTTTAATGTTAAGCAATAATGTACACTCTAAGTATTATCATGTGTAAGTTTACAGAGTTTTGATATGTCTGTTATTACGTTAAGACCTAACTTTATCCTATATATATAATATAATATTTGAGTGGTCACTGAAAAATAAAAATGTGACCTATTTTCTTCAAATTAACGTTTTGATCTCAAAATCTAATTCATAATATGATCCTTTGGTTACATTTTATAATAAAAGTTGATTTTTAGTACAAAAAGGCATTTTTTTTAATTTCCAAGTTTTGAGAACCGCATTTGTTTTATATTTAATGTTATTTCTATATCTAAATTATTATTTATCATTTCGATATGTGTGTTGTTTTACATATGGCAACTTCTAAGAACATAACTGCGTTTAGTTTACGATTTTATTACGTTTACTTATTCAAATCTTTTTATTGGTATTATTTATTAATCCGAAGTTCTAAAAATAATACAGTTACATGAAAATAAATGGCTTAGTCGCCTTAATAAGTGGTACAAATTCTGTAACAAAATAACAAAAAAAGTATGCGGTATCAAATCTGCCGTTCACCTTTGATAAATAGAGAACAATTCATTGAATTGATGAGATTTGCGAATAACAAGATCTCTCTCTCTTAATGAATATTATTTCTCATCTACAGGGTGTCCGGTGGCAGATTTATGTTTTTGAAACGGCATATTTTAAAAAGTTATAAACGGTGCGGGGGGAGGGTGGTGTCATTCGACGCTCCGAGAATGCGGATTTGTTAGTCACAATGCCGCAGTGGTCGGGGCAGCACCGAGCGTACGCTATAGAGGCGTTTTTTAAGAGCGGTGATTCTTACGTGACTGCGCGCCGACAGTTTTGTTCCCATTACAATATTCGGCGATTGAGCGATGGACCAAGTGTTAATTTGATTAGATCGAGGGTGGAAAGGTTTCGTCAGACATCTGCATTAAACACCCCTCAGCCGGGACCCAGCAGAACATCAAGGACCTCTGAAAACATTGAAGAGGTCGAAAGAAGTTTATGTGAAAACCCTAGACTCTGAGTGCGGAAAATAGCAGCCACTTTGGGACTATCTAAAACGGTTGTTCACGAAATTTTAAAGAAAGACTTAAAGTTCCATCCTTTTAAAATCCAGTTAGATCAAGAACTTAAAGAAAATGACTTCATTTTCCGAAAATCTTTCTGTGAACTGATGTTGGAGAGATTTCGCACTGTGAATTGCATTTTTTGGAGCGATGAGGCCCATTTTTATTTAAACGGCCACGTAAATAAACAAAATTGTCGCTACTGGGCCCCAAAAAGACGTAATCCGCGACTGAAACATCAACGGCCTCTGCATTGTGCAAGAGCTACTGTTTGGTGCGCATTATCGACGAACGGAATAATCGGTCCTTATTTTTTTTGAGAATTCACGGGGCCAAGCTGTAAATGTCAACAGTGAAAACTATGGGCGCATGATAACTGAATATTTTTTACCAAATTTGCGAGCAAATCCATCCTACTCCACGCACACGTGGTTTCAGCAAGATGGGGCGACTCCACATACAGCGAGGACATCGATGGATTTGCTTCGTCAAAATTTTCCCTACAAATTGATAAGCCGCTTTGGTGATATCCCATGGCCACCGAGATCACCAGTTTTGACGCCTATGGACTTTTTTCTATGGGGTTACCTCAAAAGTAAGGTTTACATCAATAATCCTCGGACTATTGCGCAATTGAAGGAAAATATTCGCAATGAGATTCAGCAAATTCAGCCGAGCATGTTGCAGCGTGTAGCGCGTAATACTGTGGATCGTTTTCATCAGTGCGTGCGTCTAAATGGAGAACATTTGGATGAAATAATTTTTAAAAAGTAAAATCCGCATCGACCCTTTATTGAATCAATATGTTAATAAAACCATAAGTTTTTCTTTTATTACCTTTCAAAAACATAAATCCGCCACCGGACACCCTGTACTTACTTCTGATCAACAACAGTTCCAAATATTTTTACACTCCAGCCGGAAGTGGTAAAACTTTTGTCAAAGCTTATGATGGAAAACAATAGATTTTCTAATACAGATGGTTACTGCAACGCTTACATAACCTGTGCATCAACTGGAAAAGCTGCAGTGGCTATTGATGGGACGATGGTTTATACTGCGCTTAAAATCTCTATTTTCAAAATGTTGCCTCTATCGATGGAAATGTTTAACTTGTATAGATCGCTTTTTAGATATGTAAAAGTTCTGATCATCGACGAAATAAGCATGATCAGTGCAGAACTGTTAAGTAAAATTGATTTGCGTTTAAAACAAATTATGGGAAATTACCAAGCTACATTTGGAGGAATAGATGTCATTCTTATCGGAGACTTGCGACAAGCACCACCAGTAAGATCGACACCAATATATCTGTCAATCAAAGCAAGTCTTGCTGATCCCTTCTTGTGGAAACAATTAAAATTTTAGGAATTAACACAAGTTATGAGGCAAGCTAATGTTACTTTTTCTAATATGCTTACCAAAATAGGGAATGGTGATCCAACAGAGCAACATGAATATGATCTTATTCAATCAAGATTTTTGAAGAAAGCTGATACTGATAAATTGTTTTAACGGGATTTGTTTATTTTTTCAAAACCAAAGTGTCGACGCCTATAACAATTATGTTTTACAACAATTTAAATAAAACTATCTCTATAGCTAGTGATGTGATTACTAGATCTAAAACTCATGAACAAGAGGCTAATTGTAGAATCAAACTACATAAAATGTCTGTCATTGATACTGGTGGTTTGCCTTACGAAATTACTTTTGTATTTAATAACTATTATATCATTACAACGATGTAACATGGATTATGCAATGGTAAAGTCGGCAAATTAGTACATCTTGATTTTGATGAACATAACATCGTTTGTCAAGCATGGCTGGAATTTAGCGGTTCAGACAAAATTGGAAGAAAAACAAGAACAAAAGCTGGTCATTTAAGAGTACAAAACGGAGTCAGTACCAGCTGTACCCATTGATTTACGAACATCAAGTATCTGATAAAAAAGTTTTCGCCAAAGGGAAGCACTTTCCTTTAACCCTTTTTAAGGCGGCGGCAACATAGTTGCCACCACGTATTTAATCGATTATCTGGCAACTTGATAAATTGTAGTAGAATTGTATTTTCTCTATCGAAAACTGCAGAGTATATGTCAATTTCAAACAGCTTTTTACATTGTCAAACGTCATGACTGTCATTTGAACCTGACGTGAGTTAGAAAGTTTGCGGTTTTTTCAGAATATTTGTTCAAATCTAGTTCTATCTCGAATTTGTGCTTCTGTTTCGGTAAGTTTTATTTGTTACTTCTATGTATTGGGGCAATAACAATAACAGAAAGCTATATTTTTCAAGTTTGGGTTGTGTGCTTGTAAAAAATGGGATTTGTTTAGGTGGCAATATAATTGCCACTGCCTTATGTGTGTGTGGTGCATGGCTTGGTGTTGGAGTTGTTGTTTTTTCTTTTATAGGTAAAAAGCTGCGATTTTTGAACGATGACGCAATCGAGGAAGAACTGCAGCGTTTATTTGGTCTTCCTGATGATCCTGAGGTTTCTGAAAAGGAATGTGAACCTGAACCAGAGAATTTTACCGACTTAGATGTCAGTAATATTTTGAATGATTTTGATATGGGCACTGCTGTCCTTTGTAGTTGGAGAGGTGCCGCATCAGCTTGAAGAAGTCAAGTTCATCAAAACGCTTATTTACTGAGCACCTTTCAATAAGCTTTGCTGAAGTTCAACCATCAACATATGGTCTTCATTTGGATAGTTGACGTTGTCGTATCAGCGAATCTTCTTCCCCAGAAATCCCTCTCGTTTGTCGTCCCAGTGACGTAGCTCCACCACCAACAACTTCAGTATCAAATACAGCTATTTTGTCTGAGACAGATGAGTCAGATACTGAAGAATTCCAATGGAAGAAGGTTATTTCCCTGAAAATCTTGATATCGACTACTTTGATAGCATACGCCTAGAAAATAAGCAATTCATGCCAAGTAGGACCAGACCTGTTATTTATTTTACTCAATTTTTCGACCACAACTTAGTAGATCTCATTGTACAAACAAACTAATATTTATGCAGAGCAAAAACGAAGCTGTGGCTGGACGCCTGTTAACTCTGAGGTAAAGGCATTTCTAGGCATTATTATTTTGATGGGTCTCCACCCACTGCCAACATTAGATCTATATTGGTCCAGTGATCCATTTTTTCGTGTTGCTGAGATAGCATCCGTTATGACTTGCAAAAGATTTAAGAAGGTACTAGAAAATCTACATCTAAATGATAATTCGAAAATGCCACCCAGAGGAGCACCGGATTACGACAAATTGTTCAAAGTTCGCCCGCATCTTGAGATGAACAAAGCTTGTCAAAGTGCTGCAAAAACCACAACTTCCCGATGAGTCGATGATACAATTCAAAGGCTAAAACTCTCATCAGTAAAACAGTACATGCCACTAAAACCTATAAAGTGTGGACTAGAGCTGATAGCGAGACTGGCTATATTTTTGAGTTCCAAATTTACACAGGGAAACGTGATGATCAATCAACTGAATTCGGATTAGGTACAAATGTTATCAAATCTCTTGCACAAAAGCTAATAGATGAGGGGTTCCGTGGACCCTCATCCTAGGAAATAATGCAATACCTATTCAATAATGGTATATACGCCACATCTACAGTCAACAGCAACAGATCAGACCTACCACTTATAATAAAAACAGCAAAAAATAAGAATTTACCAAGAAATAAAAAAAATATTTTTGGCAAGAGGCGATTTTAGATAGCGTTCCAAAATTAATGTAGCATTTGTAATATGGCAAGACACAAAACTTGGTACACTCCTGACCACTGCCTTTCATCCAAAAATAAATAAAACATTCTGTGACCGAACTCAGAAAGACGGTTCGAAAAAGGTTTTTCAATGTTCATCAACTATATTACGGTATACAGAGCGCATGGATGGAGTAGATCGGTTTCACCTATGAAGTTGGCAGGAGGAGCAAGAGGTAGTGGCTTCGAATTTTCTATTTTTGTGTAGACTTGGCCATCACAAATTCATTTTTTCTAAACACTAGCAACAAGAGGGTGCACAATTCACTTTCACAACTGCATTTTAGGTTGTGTCTGGCCCGTGGTCTCATCAAAACTTATTCGTCTCGGAACAGAAGCCTCGACAGCCAGCTACAGTATGCTATGAAACGGCCAAAACTCTATACCAATAGGCAAAAGGTGGTGGGAGTGACGGATGAAATTCGTTTGGCTAACGTGGGTACTCATTAACACGAACAATTGGGATCATGGCGACGTTGTCGTATGTGTAGCACTAAAACAAGGAACAAGAGATCGAAAATACAGTGCTCCACATGTAAAGTGCCACTTTGTGTGGTTCCTTGTTTTGATATATTTCAGCCATTTGATACATTTAGCCAACAGATCTAAATATAAAAAAAAACTAACTATAGATGCTTAGATTATATATAGGTCCAGATACCGTGACCAGTACAAATATCGCAGTTTACTTTGAAGCCACTTTTTGGAGCTGTGTGAGTGAACCCCGCCCAACGCGACTGTCTACGTACGATATTTGTGCTTGTGTGCATGACGGTTTTACTCCAGCGCATAGAGGTTACCCTAAAATTTAGGGACTTTTTTATTAAAGATAATATATTTTTTAAATGTAATATTAAATAAAGATATTTTAAATATATTTAAATATGTTACAAGTGTTCTTTTATTTTTGTTTTTCTAAAGCTTAGTAGGATAACAAATTATTCTCATTATTAATTTATTTGATCAAATAACATGCGTTATATTTCAGTCACTGTCATAAATGAGACACGATAGATATTCTATTATTTCTCAGCGGCTTGAGGCACCAGAAAAGGAAGAAACGAATTAGTAGGAACTATTTATTTATAACAATATTTTTGGTTTGTTTTTGAAGACTTTTTTTTTTGAGTTTACTCCTAAAGAATCGATTTTGGTATGAAAAACATATGAAGAGTAAAATTTTGTGATCGAAGGACAGCGTAACGCTTTAACGCTTTGTTGAATTGTAGGACGAGACGGCAAATTTAAAATTATTAATTTTTAAATTCGGTCGTATTAGTTTGTTTTGGGATTAACTAAAAAACCAGTCGGTTTCTAGGTACTTGCAAGTCGGTACTAGGTATAAAATAACATCGCACGCTTAGAATTAAAGTGGCCTAATTCAAAATAAGTCTAAAATGAGTTACATACACTTGCAGGACTATTACGACGACCATCTATTACGTGACGTTAAGAAACTAAACCAAAAGTAGTGTTATCTCGCTTTTATAAACTTTCGGTCTCTTTCACACTCGTGTCCTTGTTCACCTCATTTGACATAACACTGACACATTCAGTGTTCGTTCAACCATTACAAACTAAACACTATCTCGTTTAATTTAAAAGTGACTTATTAGTTTTAAGGTTAGTTTAAGAGTGATATGTAAGGTAAGTTTTATGCACGTTTTTTGTAATATCTTGACCCTTTATGCAATAAGACTTTTTAATATTAAACTTGTTATAAAGTTATAAAACGTTTTCAGTTTTAAGTCTATTCAAAACTAAAAAACAATAATGTTTGGTGGCCATTGTAGTAATTAGGTCTATTTGTTAATAAAAATGAAGTCAAAATGATTTGTATTCGTGTACAACTTAAGTGTCAAGTCTATTTATTATAAATATCGATAACATTTTTAGAGTCCTATTTAGTAAAGAGTCTGTACTTTATAATTACTAATGCATATTTTGCTTATAGGGGGAAGTCCCCTAGCGCCGAACGGCAGGTAGTACCGAACGAAAGCTGTAACCGTACTAATAAACAAACAAGGACGACGCTTTGGCATGTAACAGAAAGAGACGCAACTAGAAAGACTGCGGGTGGCGCGGGAGCGGCCAGTGGCGCTCGCAACGCGAGCAAGAACGGTCGTTGTGGATTTTACGCGGGAAATTGTCGTCGCCTACAAACTTCACGTATTAGTTGTGGATTGAATATAAGTGTGGGTTCATTTTGATACGTTTCTAAATTATAATTGGTAAGTACTTTTTACGTTTTGCTATCTAAAATATAAATTAAATTTATTGTTTTTATTTTATACGATGATTATTTCTCTTCAGTGAGTACCGAACAATATTTTTTCTCCTATGACCGAACAAAAATGTTTCGGCGATCACACTGTTATTCTATGCGGTGCATGTTATCAATTTATTGAATTCTTTCAGGAACAAACGTATCTTACGGTATGGAAAAAATCAAGAAAGGTCAATGGCAATCAGAAAACCTAAAGATCGCCATTGAAAAAGTAAGCTCGAAAAAAATGTCTCTTAGAGAAGCAGCTTCAAGATATGGCATTCCTACTACCACTTTGTACGATAAGTTGAAACTGATTAAAGACGGTAAGGAGGTGGAGTTAAAACCAATACTAGGGAGGTTCACAAAGACTTTTTCATCAGAGTATTAGAATGCTTTGGCAAGTCACGTTAAAGACTTAGCTGACAGATGCATGCCACTGACAAGAAAGGAGTTTTTGAGGCTAGCCTTCGATTTAGCTGTGCATCTTAAGATACCACATCGTTTTAATGTTAAAAAAAAAACTGCTGGTAAACACTTTTATTACGAATACATGAAACGTCATCCAGACCTATCACTACGTACGGCAGAGTCTACCAGCTTGATGCGTGCGGTCGGATTCAACAGAGCCCAGGTGAATGTATTTTTTTCTAATGTAAAAAGTATTTTGGACAAATACAATTTCCCATCATCAAACATATATAACTGTGACGAAACAGGCGTTACAACTGTACAAAAGCATGCAAAGGTGATGGCAAAAAAAAACATTCGTCAAGTTGGGAAGCTTACTTCAGCCGAGAGGGGAAAAAACGTTACGATCTTATTTTGCATGAGTGCTACAGGCTATTTTATACCTCCTTTTTTCGTTTTCCCCCGCCAGAGAATGCAAGAAAGGCTAATGATAAATTCTCCCCCTGATAGTGAAGCTGTAGCCCAACCTAAAGGTTGGATGAATAACGAGTTTTTTTTAAAATGGTTGCATCATTTAACTAAGTTTGCTCGACCTTCAAAGGAGTCTCCAATTTTGCTTCTGCTTGATGGACACAGCAGCCACAAGACTTTGGACTTAATAAACTGGTGCAGGGATAATAATATTCACCTTATTAGCTCACCACCACACACAACACACAAGCTCCAGCCTTTGGACAGATCATTTATGAAGCCTTTTAAGGACGTCTATTATGAACAATGCGGAATGTGGATAAGAGCTAATGCGGGAGCCAGAATTACAGAATATGATATTGCGGGACTTGTATCAGATGCTTTTAAAAAGGTAGCACGTTATGAAATAGCAGCAGCAGGATTCAAGTATCAATCTATCCGTTTAATGAAAATATCTTTAGCGATCTGGATTATTTACCAAGTGACATCACGAATATTCCAATAGAAGAAATTATCGAAGAGCAAAGTAGCGGCGATCATTTTCCACCCGATGTTCCTCAAATAATACCGGAGCAAACACCTACAGCCAGCATTTTACCGCAAAGCTTTTCACCGAAGCCTTCTTCGTAGAAGGCTTCGGTTCTACGAAGCTTCGGCTCGGAAGAAATCCAGATTTTGTAAGACAATCCATTTTAACCCTTTGACCGCCAAGGACGCATTAAAGCGTCATTTAATAACTTGATCGAGACGCCAACGACGTCTTTATGCGTCCTAATGATCGCATCGCACTAATGACAAAAAAACTTGGCTAATATTAATTTTCTGAATCAGGAACATTTACAACTCTTCATCTTGACTTCGACTACTATAATATGCATTAAAAGATTGAGATATAGTATAATTGGGCACGTAATATTAAAAATAAACTCATCAAAAAATGTACTTAGAAAGTTACATTCACAGCGCCATTGACGCCTTAAAGCGTCGACTAGTGTTGTGACTACCTCCGAATGGAAAATAAAAAATATGATAGGAAGGTAGTTTCAAATATGGTGACGGTCAAGTTGTAATAGCGTTCTAGATTACTCTACACTAACTGTCGAAAACAAGACGTGTTAACGACGTGTGTATTTTTTATTTCGCTGCATAAAAGTAATAGTGACAGTATAATTATTATTGTTTCCGCATACATTTGAAGTTGCGCTTGGACCGTAATGGAGAAAACTGGTAAGTTTACGTTCTTTTTCTTTGATTAACGTTGATTTTATAAAATATAATAAGCATACACATTGTTCCGCCTTTGCTTGAAAAATTGTTATTCCTCGAGTAAAAATATTTGCAAATTTTGAGATAGGAAGAGGCAAACCATTCGAATTTCAATAGATCAAATGAGATAATGTACCTATAAAACTTACTTAAATGCAGCCAGCATGTGTAACGTATTAAGTAAACGTGATTTTACATAAAAATATATATTTATTTTGCCTATTGCATTTTACACAGATTTGAAACGCCCAAGAGAGCAATCGCCGAGCATCCTACCCCATGTGGCACATAAACATACACCTAAATCAGCAGCAACTTCTCAACATACAAATGTTGAAAAAAATATCACATGTTTGGAATGCAATAAACATCAAATTGATGATAAAAGGAACTACTATTTTTGTCAATTACTAAATGAAGAATTTATGTACATTAAACCTTGTATTCGTTCACGTTGTTACATTAAAATGTTAAATTTTTTAGAGCAGGCAAAGAACACTCACTTTGACGAAATAGATTTGTCAAATACAGAGAAACAATAGGTTTGGATTATGTTCGAATAATTAAAAAATAAACAATACCCATTCATAATACAGTTTTTATTATTATTTACAAACCACCTACCTATTACTTATTATCTTTGTTTGCAGTACCTACATACGTTGATCTATAAATAAAATTGAATTACCTACTTAGTTTCCTTGTCACATTATAGTTTTCCATTTACTTAAATAAACATCGACAACTGCATTACAACATTACTACTCATCACATACTTTCCTATGTCGTTATCGCCGTTGACGACTTAAAGCGTCCGCCTATGACGTCACAAGCGAGAACGTTGGTAGTTATAGTGTTGGGATTTGAAGGTAGAAAAAAATAAAATTTTATGAATATACCTTCGAGACATAAATTATTATAATAACTGCAATACGTGTTTTACTAGCACATAATTTTGGGTTACGCGTCTTTAATAAATTTGATTAATACAAAATATGGATCACGGTGAGCTACTTCGTATTTTAGAAGGTGTTGATGATGCTGGAATCACAATTGAATCTGCATCGGACAGTGAGATTGAAGATGAATATGAGGTGAGTCATTTCTAATTTCACCTACTTCGAAAAGGCAAGCTACACTCCGCTGAGATTGGCCGACATGACCGAAATTTAGTTCATATCATACAACTTCTGTGCTAGGGATCATGCCATGGTGTCATGGGGTAATTTAAGAATTAACGAGCACAAATTACACTGAGATTGATAAAATATAATAAATTATTTTAATTGATATTAATAATATGATATTCATTTATCTTTTTTAGGCTGTGGCAACTGAACCTCCCAAGAACAAATCCTGCAAATATTTTGGATGAAAGTGATGTAGTTGAGAACGTACCAGGACCACTTCCTATTCAATGGACAAGGCAACCATTCGCCATTGAAACACCTACTTTTGATGATTTTGGTAGTGGTATTTCACCCTCATTAAACTTAACATCATCGTCAAACGAATTACAAGTTTTTGAAAAGTTTGTGGACGAAGAGTTAATAAACACAATAATATATTACACTAATTGGTATCATCGCTACTTCATACTTAATACGGACTTGAGGAACCACTCTAGGCTGCAGACTTGGAAAGAAGTAACCGTTCCAGAAATGTATATATTTTTGGCTATTAGTATGTTAATGACGAGAAACAGTCGCTTAACGATTGAGGAGCATTGGTCAACAAATCCTCTATTGAATTCTCCAATTTACACAACTCTAATGAGTAGAAATCGTTACACGACGATATTAGGAATGTTGCATTTTTCTGAACCAAGACCAAGGCATGCCAACGACCCAATATTGTCCAAGATAATTACAGTGGTAGATGACGCCAGACAAAAATTTAAATCTTATTTTATTCCGTATAAAAAGCTATGTATTGACGAAAGTATTGTTCCATTTAAAGGAAGGTTAATTATCAAACAATATATACCTAATAAGCGTAATCGATTCGGCATAAAGCTTTTTGTCCTATGTGATGTAGAAACGCGAGTTATATTGGATTTCATCATATATACTGGTTCAGAAACTGAAATAATACGCAATGTAGACTTAGGTGTAAGTGGATCAATAGTTATTACCTTTTTACAAAAATATTACTTTTCGAATAGACAAATTTATATGGACAACTGGTACAGCAGCCCCAAACTATTTAAATTCTTATTAAATCGAAATATAGGCGCATGTGGAACTGTAAAACAAAATCGCAAAGAAATGCCACAATTTAAGATTCTGAAAAAAGGCGAGAGGGATGTTAAATATGCTCCCAATTTAATGGCTCTAAAATGGCACGACAAAAAAGATGTGTACATGATCACTACCATGCATAAAGATCAAATGGGACCTACTGAAAAAATTGATCGGTCTACGGGATTACCAAAAATGAAACCCGAATGTATTATAGACTACAACGAACACATGGGAATCATTGACTTAAATGACATGATGTTAAGTTCTTTACACAGTATTCGAAAAGTGACGAAATGGTACAAAAAGTTATATTTTCACATAATCGACCTCCATTTACTAAACGCTTACAACTACTACAAAGTCTTACAAGATAACAAAACACTACGTTTTGCTAAGTATCAACTGGCAGTTATAACACAAATTGTCCAAAAGTATGCAGGAGACAAGACCTTACCGACAACTTCACGAAATATAGATCAACCAATGCGATTACTAGGAAGTGCGGCACGCCACATGCCAGCGTATTTACCGGATACAAAAAAATTACGGTGTAAATTATGTAGTAATTCAAAACGCAAAAGGCGAGAGACGAGATTTTGGTGCGAAATTTGTAAAGTGCCTCTTTGTGTTACATGTTTCCGTGAGTATCATGAAAAAAAAATACTGCACTAGCGCAAACATATTGTCTTCATTCTAAATAATAAATATCGACTATTATTAATAAATTGATCATCACATCACTGTCTATGTTACGTTTTAATCACAAAATGTCCCCTCTCCTACGCCATTGACGCTTTAAAGCGTCGAATAGTTACGGGAAAATAAGGTAACGAGTAATGTTTTTATTGTGGCAAAATCAATATTTATAGAGACATATATACTGAATAATAATGTAGTAATGTTTATTATTTGTTTATAACTAAATCTTCAGTGGTATGAGTATTATTTTATTTGTGAACCACGCACAAGCAAAATGTATCGATGCTTTATCGATTTACTTTTTTCCGTCACTATTTTTTTGTAGGTATAATTTAGGGAATTTATTGCTTGGCGTAGGGAACATAGTTTTGCGTAATTAGCCTGGCGGTCAAAGGGTTAAACATCTCACCGTTGCCAGACGCTGCAAAGAAAAGAGCTCAAACAAGGAAACGAAAGTCTGAGAAAAGCCAAATTCTAACTTTTTCTCCATACAAATTGTCTTTGGAAGATAAAGAAAATGAGAAAACGCTTAAAGAGGAGAAGAAACAACTACGTACATTTAAGAAGACAGATAAAGTAGAAAAGATTAAAAACTTTACTTTTTTTTGTGCTAATGCACAAAAAATATTATCTTCGCAGCAAACCAAGGACTCTACGTGTGTGGTTTGTCTAGAAGATCATGATGAAGACTGGATTCAGTGTAATTCATGCAAAGAATGGGCACACGAGGCATGTGCTGATATACCAGAGTGCTCAGAATTATATATTTGCGATCGATGTCATCTTTTTTAGGAGTGTTCGGCCATATGTGCCAATTAATATTAATGTTCGGTACTAGGTGCCACAATATAATTTACCAAAAATTGTTACCAATGATGAACCTAGGTTAAAACATTTGTAATGTTTATTTTTTATTGTTCTGATTATGCATATGAATGTCTATGATTGTTAAGTTACTGAGAACTTCATTAAAATGTTTAATACCAAATCCGTTTTTTTTAACTGTCACCTAGGCTTAGGTGTTCGGTACTGTGGGACTCTCTCCTAACTTAATTTGCGATGTTGTTGTGTTCAGAGTTGGGTCATATTAAAACTAAATAGTTAACAGTTTATTTTGGTTTTGGACTTATTTACGTTTTCTTTTATAGAATGTCTTCGAGGTCACGAAAAATTCTTGATTTAATTCAGACTGAAAATAATGATAGTCCTTCAAAATCTAGACGACCAGGTAAGTAATCATTAAATTGAAGGTTATTCATCTATGGTTACCAGAAATTTATGAATTTCCCATAATATATAATATTATTGTTTGCAGGCAGGCACTGCATCTAATGAGGTAGAAAAACCCAGCAGTTGTCAAACTCAAGAGTATTGATGTCCAGGTAGGTACTTTCTGTATATTTTAAAGTATTTTAACGTAATATTTTTTTTTTGCAAATCTTAATCAATCTTTTACTACCTTACCTTTATTTATGTTAAGCGAAATTGTATATATATATATTATATATAATGTGTATTTATAATTTATTTACATTTCTAATTTACTTTCAGATGCTATGTGATGTTAAAAATATACCTGAAAACCAAAAATATTTAAATGCAGCAGCGTATTTTGAAGCCAATGGCAGCCGTAAGAGGACAATATCATCTGTAGATTATCGCGTTTCACCTATTAATCCTGAAGAAAGCGACGCAGATTTAAGCGATGGTGATCCTACTTTTAGGGTAAATGATTCATTTCCACCTATTTATCGTTCGAGTTCTAGTAGTAATTCTTCTTCAACATCAAGCTCAAGTTCATCATCAACTGATAGCTCTAGTGATGAGTGTGTAGAAGAACACAATCCTGACGACAAAGAAAATACTACTCCTGAGCCATCATTTCAAGAAACAAGTAGTGAGAACCAACATAATTCAATGCAAGCTTCAACTTCAGCAACGGATTCAGCAATTGTTACTAAGAGTAAAGGTAGAAAACGCACTAGACAACCGGAAAACTGGAAACAAAATCAATCTAAAAAAATGAGGAATTTAGGTAAATCTTATATTAATAGCAAAAATAAAATAACTAAAGCTCGTCAACTCAAACCACCATGTAATAATACTTGCAGATTACGGTGTTTTGAGAAGGTTAAAACAGTTCAAAGGCAAAGTATTTTTGACACATATTGGGGAATAGGTGATATTCATAATCAACGATCTTTTATTTTGTCATGTTTAACCAATATTGAACCCAGATATAAATATACCAATGCTTCGACCCCAAGAAATTGTAACAAAGCTTTCCATTTTATTGTTGATGGTAATTCAATCCGCGTTTGTAAAACTTTTTTTCTAAATACATTGGATATATCCGATCGTATAATTCGTACTGTTAAAAGTAAGACTGATGAACACGGAATTTTGAAGACTGATTTTAGAGGAATGACTTGTAACCGTAAATCAGATGAAGTATTGATTTCTGACATAAAATAATTTATTAACTCGATTCCAAGAACAGATTCCCATTACACACGCCAATCATCGACCCGAGAATACATAGACGGTGGTAAAACAATAGTCGACCTCTTTAAGGATTTTGAAGAGATTCAAAAACAAAAAAATAAGCTCGCCGGAAAATATTGCACTTTTTATAAAAATTTTACTACCCAATTCAACATTTCATTCTTCCGTCCGCGCAAAGATCAATGCGATCTATGTCTGCAATATCAAAATTCTTCGGCTGAGGAAAAGCGTTTAATACAAGAAAAGTATGACTGCCATTTGGAAGAAAAAACCCTCAGCCGACAAGCAAAATATAATGATCGATGTAAAATCGATGATAATAATAAAGTAATTTTATTTGATCTACAAGCAGTTCTTCAAACACCTACTCAATAGCTATAATTTTACTGTTGCCTCTTTAAACAAAAAAGTTGAAGGTAAAATTCAAGATTCATACAACAATGTACTTATTTTTGGACCGAAACCGACGCCAGAAGAGGTGCCAATGGAATAGGCTCATGTTTATTAAATTATTTTGAAAATCTTTGTTATGAATCCAGAGCTACTAATGACGAAGGCCTTGATCTAATACTGTATTCGGATAATTGTGGAGGGCAAAACGAGAACAAGTTCATCGTTACGATGTATCGTGTCCCTTCGTCCAGCATACTCACCATGGAATCCTGATATTTCATGAATGTCAAAAAACTGTTCTGAAATAGTGCTAAATAGTGCCCAAAGGAAAAAAATAGTGCTCTTGTACTTGCGAAGTTATAGCCATAGTTCGATGAGTATGCTGGACGAAGGTTTCGCCCAGCATACTCACCTCCGTCCGGAGAATCTGTATACGCTTCAAACATAATTCATACTTCAAAAAATAGTTCCCAAATAGTGCCAAACGGTGCCCAAAAAGAAAAAACAGTGCTCGAATAACTTCGGAGTTATAGGCTTCGTTCAGTGAGTATGCTGGGCGTAGGTTCTACGCCCAGCATACTCACCTCAGTGCGCGAATATCGAACGAGCTATAGGTACAATTTACGTCTCAAAAAATTGTGCTTGAAATAGTGCCCAATATCAGTCCAATTTTTGCTTGACTTTTGACCTAGAAAACCATTAAATTTGATTGTAAACTTCTACATACATTACATTGAGTACAGTCGAATACAATATTATTAACTTTCTTTCTAACAATTTTTGTCTTGTGTAAATTATTAATTGTCTATGTAAGGGAGTATTTACTTTAGAATCGCAATATTATTAATTACACATTATTTTAATAATACTTTATAATAATATGATTAAGCCTTCGCGCGTCGCATGGGACCCCGGTAGCTAGGAACAATGATTTTATATATTTTGTCTAGATCACGGCGCTTGAAGGATTAAGATATCAAATGAAGTAAATCATGCATGAAAAATAAAGTTGCTGTTATTAATGCTTACATTACAACTGACAAAATTATTCAAAATAATCATTTTCCGGATCAAGGACGGTACCACAACGTTTACGGAATTGACCTGTATTCCTCATGTGATAAAGTTCAATATAGTGTGGCAGTAATGGATGCACGTACGGTCAATAGGTATGGGGCTTACGACGCGCGGCGCCCGCGACGCAAATGAATATGTTTATGTTTAAATACTAGATGGCGCTGCCCTAACATCTTACGATTATTAGACAAGACTGATCTGTATTTTGAAGGTGATAAGGGTCCATTTTGTGTCACAAAGCAATCGAAACGAACAAGCGCTTCTCAGTTTCTTTGTTTGTTTACTTCGTCGCACATCATTATAATAACGCCGGCTTTTGAGTTTGACTACATAGTGGGTTGCAAAACCAAACAATGTGTTGGTGATGTCATTATTTACCTATATAAAATTGTGTATCTAGTACGTAATCAATATAGGAGCTGCACCCAAATCAGTAAGTATATTTCAATTTATAATAGTGGCATTTAACTAAATTGATTTTACACTCATTCATTAATTGCACTGTAAAACTAGGTAGCAAGCGAGTTGTTTTTTACAAAAACACGTTCATTTTTTCGTTGAATATGACACTGTACACTTAAAATTAAGGACATGCTTAAGAAGTTTTAAAAATGGGTACCTACTTAGTTACTTTTTTAAAGGTTTGATGTAGGTAGGTACACACATAATAACGTAATGTAACTTGTTTGTTTATCTAATTGGATCTCAAATACCTATTTATATACCTACTTCTGCGGAGGCCTGGTTTTATCCTCCAATTCTACTGGAAATGAAACACTGTCTTATTTGCTAGGATATAATTTACTTTTCTTCAATTTTTTTATTACAAGCTTGTCCTCGTTACCCGTCAGGATCTGTTCTCGTCTTAAGTTCACGTTAGTTACATTTCAATATCGAAATAGGTAGAATCAGTCAGCGCGAGCGTCGGTAGTAAGTATAAACATAACTATAGAATTAACACAGATGTATTTTTTAGATAATATGACGTGAAGTGAAGACTATTACCGATTGTCATCCGGCGAATGCACTTAAACTTTTAAGTGTCGTCAACCTATTCATCACATTTTCTATGGGAGTTGTGACTTCGGGAAATCGTCTTCAGCCTCGTGTTTTGCCCCTTCGCTATTTATAATAGAAATCACGCTAAAATAATGGAAAACACGTAAGTGCTTAAGTACCTTTAGAGGAAGGCTGGAGCCTGTCATACCTATATTAAATTATTTAAATACGTGTTATTTTCAGATTATCTTGAAGACACAATGTTTACCACGTTAGAAGACAACTTTTTCTGACTCGTACTGCGTGAGCGGTGGGGCCCGTTATGTTTTTTACATCTATAGTTGGTATTTTCAGGTAATATAGGTAGTATAAGTACACAAGTGTTCATAATGTTATTGATGTTGATTTATATGTTAGTTAGTTAGTTGTTATTTCATATTATGTTAATATTGAAAACAAATGGCATAATAATTTGTGATAATTCTTGTGAATCTAACGACATGGATCAGCAAGGAAAACGAGGGCCTAAACCAAAGGTTTCATTAGAAACGCAAAAATTAGTAATTTCAGAATTCAAAGATGACTTTTTTAAAAATATTCCTTCCGCAAATGACTCAATTTATAAACAAATTCAAACACGGTTAAATTACAAAATGAGTATTAAATCAATCATATTAAGCATAAAACGAAATTACGAATACTTTTTTGGTGTTGATAAAAAAGAAATAATTCGTAATAATGATTCTAATTTGATAAATCAAAAGTCTACATCGTCATCAAACGAAAGCATTAATAGTGTTTCGGAGAACACCAGTACGCATACATTTTATATGGATACAATAACTTGGGATAGTATTAAGCCTCAAAGGTATTTTTATCACCGAAATAGCAAAATCGCCCCTGGTAGTCTGTATAATGTCAGACGTAAATTAAAACCAAACCAATGGACTAATGTAATTCAAATGCATCTATGGAAAGAAATAAGATCTTTATGCACTTGGTGTTTTAAAAATAATATTGTGAAAGACAATTACGAAATCAAATGCACAGGATATTGTAATCAATGTCACGCAAAAATAATTATAACAACTAACTTAGAAACGGAAAATTTAATTAAACTAGAATGTTGCATAATTAATGAAAATAAAAAGTACTCTCATAACACCAGTAAAAAAAACCGATTACGGTATTACCAAATAAGGGAATTAGGTGAAAAATTACAACACGAAGCAGCAGCTTCTATAAGATATAAATTAGCCTCAACTTTAATGAAGAAAAATGACAAGGAACCTCCAGTATTGCCAAAATTACAAACACTACATCGAATTAAACATGAAAATAAAAAAGTTGATGTTTTCCATCCCAACCCAATATTGTCACTTACTTGTATGTGTGTTTCACCACCTTTTGATAAATGTGTTAGATATGTTTCTGCTTTTCCATTTTATACATTTTACTGGACGGACGATCAAAAGAATTATTATAAAAAATGCCAAAAAGAGTTTAATTATATTAGAGTTTCTATAGACGCAACAGGTTCTATATTTAATAAAAATCTTCGGCCTGTCGTCAATGAACACACACAACTATCTCAAGAGTCGCAAAGTCCTATATTTTTGTATGTTATGATGACAGATACAACCGTTAAAAGTAGCGTGCCAATTTCACAGTGTATATCAGAAAGTCACTCTTTAGATACTATTGCTAGCTGGTTACAATCTTGGTTGGCTAATGGAAAACCTCCAAATGAAGTAGTAACTGATGATTCCGCAGCTTTAGTAGGTGCGGTGGTAAAAGTATTTTGTGGTTATAAATCCACCTCTGACTACTTAAATACATGTTTTAATATTTTAGAAAATAGAACCAAAAAAATTCCAACCTGTTATGTTCGCCTTGATACTTCGCATTTCATAAAAACATTGTACAATCAAAGTATTTTCAAAAATATAGACACTAGAGTAACAAAATTTTTTGTTGATTGTATGATTCTGATTAAAAAATGTGTTTCATACGGAGAGGTAAAGAAAATTATAGAAAATGTTTATATTATAGCAAATAATAAACACCGCGGCAGTAGAAATGGAAATTTAACACGGTGTGAAACGGCGATTTTAGAATTAAAAAACCGGATCAAAACTAATTTGCAGGAATGTGAAATACAAAATGTAGATTCGGAAAATCACGTTCCAATTAAACATTCTTTATGGGAGGGATTAGATAAAGAAGAAAACCCGCTTCTGAAAATGTATAAAGATCTTGAGGAGAAAGAAGATTTAATTAAACAATTGTGTGATCAAGAAACTGAAATCGAAAATATTTATTACTTGCCGGAAATAAAGGACACTTTGATTAGGATTCTTAAAAAACTTCCACTATGGGGAAATATAATGATGACTTATTTTAACAGTAATTATTGTACTCCAACCAGTTCAAATGTAGAAAGTTATATGAAAGACGTAAAAAAGTTATTTTTTAAAACAAATTCAAATAAGTACCGCGTAGATGAGTTTATTATTAAACACGAGCCTTTGATAACCGGTTCCATACGCTTAGCCAAAAGTGACTTGATTGATGTTCAAGAAGGAACTGAAAATATTGTCGATGAAAAAAATGAAATAAGTGACCATAACACACCACAAATAAATACTCTCGTCAATGATGAATCATTTTATGAAAACTCAATTTTTAGGAGCGAACCAAATTATATTGAAGACTGGCGGGGACTGGTGTCTAAACAGAAGAAAAATAAAAAACGAATCAATCGTCGTACAAAATTACATATTTTACAAAACGGCAGTGTTTCTACTTCAGGAACATACAGATTCACGTTTATTAATACGTGTGCTTTTGATTCCGTGGTCCAAAGTTTTTCAATTGCATATTTAGATAGACCTAATATTAGAAAATATATCAATGATAAAAAAAACGATCTTTCACAACTGACCAGAAGTTTGATCACGTATGACAATCTAAAGAAAATCACTAAGAAGGCTAGAAAACCAAAAGATATTTACACTACTCGTTCTAAGGTATTGGCTAAAATATATGATACTGTGGAATCCGATTTTAGTAGTTGCAAAAATTGTGAGTGTAATGTAACTTTTATAATAGATAACATACAAAGTTATGGTTTTTATAGTGCTAATAGATACTTAAATTGTACAAACCAGAACTGTGAAATCAATAAAGGTTCTGGCACAAAATGTAGTTGGATTCCAATAAATGTAAACATATTGACGACTCAAGGTATTGGAGCCCTTAATGAAGCTCTATTAGTAAATGATACTGAAAGGAAATGTAAATACCAATTATGTAACGGTAAAAACGCATACAAATATGAAGTACTAGACTTCGTATTTATTGAAATTAATATTTCAATTGAAATAGAAATTGATGAAATTCCTAAAGAGATCATAATAAACGGTGACACCTTTAAAATTCTGTCGGTAATAGATTTTACAAATGGTGAATCAGGACGCATGGGGCATTACAAGTCAAAGTGCTATCGATTGCTAAAGAGAACTTGGAGCTGCTATGATGACCTTAGTAAAAAAGTTTGTAGTAATTCCCAATATACTGTACCACACTGCATTATTTATACGCGAATGTAAGATGAAGATCGGTCCTAACTTGTTAGTTCCTATTTTGTTATTGTTTGTTTGTTTTTTTTTTGTTCTTGTAAAAGTTATTTTATTAATAACTTACAGAAATGTGATTATAAACTGTGATTGTTAATTTGTAATTACTATAGGGTATTTAATATTAATAAAAAAAACGTGATTATAAACTGTGATTGCTCAATTCATACTTATTTGTAAGATAATTTTATTGTGATTAAAACGTTGTAGCAGTAAAACAAAGTACAAGTACCTACGTGTTATATTTTAGAAAGTTTTACCAATATTTGGCTAAACATTTTTTTATATGTATATTATATACAATATTAAAACTACAATTTTTTCTATTTACATTGATTATATTATGAATGTTAACAAAAGCTGTGAACTAGTTAACTAGAATTCTGATTACTTTGGCCCTTTAAATAGTAATAAATAACGTAAGTAATTAAAAATGTTTTTTATTGCTAAACCTTTCATTGATGAAACTATTGGAAAGAGTTTTAAAAATTTGTATAACTATGTCACAGTACTAGTTTTGACTGGTTATAAGTTTTGCCTGCAACATATATACAAAAAGAAACTGTATAATTTCCTTTTTACAATTTTTCAAGATATTAATTTTATTGGCTGCAAATGACTGTTTTTATTCAGACAAACACACAATGCAATGAAGTAATAGACTTCATTTACGCTTAAAGTTTCATTCATTTATTATTATTTATAAAATATATAATAATGCATTTAATCGAAAGTTTTTGACATGTGAGAAAATACCATAATTATTTCCAATAACATAAAGTCTACAATTAGAAAGTTTAATATTTTTGTCCAAAAACATGTGTCGACGACTGTACCCCATTTTACGTTAGTATGTAGAAGTTTACATTAAAATTTAATGGTTTTCTAAGTCAAAAGTCAAGCAAAAATTGGACTGATATTGGGCACTATTTCAAGCACAATTTTTTGAGACGTAAATTGTACCTATAGCTCGTTCGATATTCGCGCACTGAGGTGAGTATGCTGGGCGTAGAACCTACGCCCAGCATACTCACTGAACGAAGCCTATAACTCCGAAGTTATTCGAGCACTGTTTTTTCTTTTTGGGCACCGTTTGGCACTATTTGGGAACTATTTTTTGAAGTATGAATTATGTTTGAAGCGTATACAGATTCTCCGGACGGAGGTGAGTATGCTGGGCGAAACCTTCGTCCAGCATACTCATCGAACTATGGCTATAACTTCGCAAGTACAAGAGCACTATTTTTTTCCTTGGGCACTATTTAGCACTATTTCAGAACAGTTTTTTGACATTCATGAAATATCAGGATTCCATGGTGAGTATGCTGGACGAAGGGACACGATGTATCTTTATGCAGTGGCTCATTTGAATATAAAGTCTATTACACATAAATACCTAATAAAAGGCCATACACAGAACGAAGCCGACAATGTACACAGTCTAATAGAAAATGAAATCAAAAAGAATTTGAAATCAGGACCAATATATTCTCCACATCAATACATATCGATAATTAAAAATTCACGAAAAAAAGGTGCAAGATTTATAGTTGATGAGTGTACTTTTAATAATTTTTATGATTTTAAAAAGTTACAAGAAAATTAGGGTTATAATTTCAGTAAAACCAAAGATGGGAAAAATGTTTTATGGAATGATATAAAAATGATTAAGGTGACAAAAGATAACCCATTTTCTTTTTTTATTAAAGAATCATACAAAGAGCCGAATTTTTCTGAAGTATGTGTTCGAAACAGGCGAACTAAAATGTTGCCTTTAAACCAATTATCACTAGATAAGGCTTTTATACAGGCAAACAAGAGCTGAGCGAAAATAAAAAAAAGATTTACGCGACTTAATTGATAAGAATCTGATACCTAATTTTTATTCTGATTTTTATGATTCCATTCTATAATGTACCTTACACAATGGAATCATAAAAATCAGGAACTAGGACACTGATTTAAAATGTGTATGTATGTTATAAAACTAATGTTACATTTTGTGTAACTTTTTATTGAATAATTATGTAAGACTAATATGCAGCTGTGATTTTTTTATAGTTACACAAAACTAGTTTTGTGTTTTATACTACTAGTTTTTTTTATGAAACCTTTGTGTGGCAATGATTCGATATTCCCAATGGATATTTCTAACTTGGTAAACGATAAAAGAGGCCCATGGAACTGATTTAAACCAAAGCTTATTAATTAAGAATATTGTGATACAGATTATATCTTTTAATTTTGTTAAAATTTAAAACTTATGTTAGTTTTATTAATTATTTTCTAATTAAAATAAAAAAAGTATTGTAGACAGTAAAGAATTTATGAAACAGTTGAAAAATAATAATGTTCAGTAAACAGATGCCTTTATTGATTAAAATATTAAAAACAACGCCTATTGTTTATTATATTTTATTTTTCAGGTCTAGTAATGTTACTAGAACTGAAAAATAATTACTTATGTCAGTAAAAACAATGTTAATATATTTTGGAGTACACTATACACTTTTTGTTTAATGTTGATTATATTTTTCCATTAAAAGAGACCTTACTGAAAAAAACTGTTATCATTTTTAGTAATAATTTGTCTTATATGTATCTAAAATTGACAGTCATTAAGTATACGCGTTTACTATTAAAATGGCTCAAAATAAATTGAGTCGCTATACTTTTTGACAAATAACCCACCGTTTACTATTAAAAAGACTTAAAACTACAATTACATTTTCAACAGCCAGTAAAATAGAAAATAAATAATATATAATAAAAAAAATTACTACAGTGCAACCTTAAATATATAACGTACCTCAATATAACGACTTCCTCGATTTAACAAATTCTTCGTAATCCCCTTGAATTGTCCATAAGAGTCAATATAAAATATACCTTTACATTGCGAACATTCTTTGCGTACAACCTCTTTATAACGAATTTTCAACTATCAAAAAAAAGTATTCATACCTCTAATTAACGAATTTTGCCAACCCAAAACCTTTATGTAAAGTTTCCACCAATAATATAACTTTTAATCTTATAATGTGATTCATGTCTCGACATGTTTCGACACGCTTTTGTTTGTACAGTAATCATTGTTGTTTTGATGGAAAGTAATGTAAACACCTCTGCTCGTCACTATTGTTAAAGATTTAAGTTAAAATGGCTCAGAAACGTAAAAGGTGTTCCTTATCGGTCGCAGAAAAGCGAAACATCATTAATTATGTTGACCAAAATTCCATGACGAAAAAATTAGACATAGCTAATAAGTTCGGGATTCCCGCAAGTACATTGGCTACAATTTTAAAATTTAAAGATAAGTTTTCAGAAGAAAGTGGTTTGAATGTAAACAGTAAAAGATTAAAATCATGCGAGTTCAAAGACGTAGAGGAATGTGTGTTAAAGTGGTTAAAACAGTGCCGAGACAAAAAAATCCCAATCGGAGGCCCTATTCTTCAGGAAAAGGCTCAGCGGTTTGCAGTAGAATTGGGACATGAAGGGTTCCGTGCTAGCAACGGGTGGCTTCAAAATTTCAAAAAAACGAAACGAGGTTGTTTTTCGAAAAATATGCGGTGAAAGTGGTAGTGTTAATGAACAAGTATGTGATGATTGGAAAGACAAACTGGCAGAGCTGACCACCGGATACGATCCCGAAGACATCTTTAACGCCGATGAAACTGGACTATTCTATAAATGTTTACCTGACAAAACCTTATCATTCAAAAGCGATAAATGTAATGGTGGGACAAACAGTAAACTTCGCTTAACAGTACTGCTGGGAACAAATTGTACTGGGACTTACAAACTAAAGCCACTCATCATCGGAAAATATAAAAAACCGCGATGTTTTAAGAATGTCAATAATCTGCCAACAGATTACACGTCCAACCATAAGGCTTGGATGACCAGTGATGCTTTTTGCAATTGGCTTAAAAGTCTGGATAAAGAGATGAAGAAAAAAAACAAGAAAATTCTAATGTTCATCGATAATTGTACTGCACACGGAGAAATTCCTAACCTGAAAAATATAAAAATAAAGTACTTACCTCCAAATACCACTTCAAAACTACAACCACTGGATCAGGGCATCATCCAAAGCTTCAAAATGCATTATAGGAAGGAAGTTGTCAGACGATTTCTTGCTGATGTTGAACGTCAAACACCAACTACAATTGACGTTTTACAAGCCATGTGGATGATCGCCAAAGCTTGGAATTTAGTCACTGAAAAGACCATTGCAAACTGCTTCAAGAAAAGTGGGTTTAAAGTAACATGCGAAGATGAGGAGGACGATTTACCAGTCGCAGAACTTGCTAGGACCTGGCAAAGAGTTCAAGAAGAATTACACCTTCAAGAGACTGACTTCGAAGACTTTGTTACCTTTGATAATGATTTGGCCATCTGTGGAGAACTAACTGATGCTGACATCGTCACATCTGTGTTGCCAGTTACTAATGCAGAAGCGGATGAAGACGAGGAAGAAAAGGGTGAAATTGATGAGCATAACTTCACAATAAAAGATGCTTATAATGCTTTGAATACAATAAAATCTGTGTTTCTCAAAAAGGGAGGTTTGAGTGACGATGTAGTGAAATCCATCACGAAATTAGATTGCGCTTTGGATGTCATAACTCATACCGGTGGTAAACAGACAACTATCAATGACTTTTTTTCTAATCAATGAACAAAATTGAGATTAAGCTACTATATAACCACATTGTTAATTGTTTTAGATTATTAATGTAAGAAAAAAAAAATATTATCTACCTAATTGTTTTTAAATACATAGCAAATACATATAGTCATTTGATAAAAATGTGTTATCATTTATTAGTAGAAGTTGTTCGCTATAACAAGATAAGTACGTAATATTGAGGTGAAAAAAACTATTCTTTTACCTCTTTATAACGAATTTTAGACCAATCTAACCTCAACATAACAAACCTCAGTTCAACGAATTACTTGATATTACGAATATTTTCTTGTTCCCCTCCGATTTGTTATATCGAGGTTGCACTGTACATCTTAAACTTTGATTATTATAGTATTATAAACGCCAAAGTAAATCTTCACAATTATCATCCTGCGGCATTTATAACAAAATAAACTACCCATGTTCTAATTGTAAATTGTTTTTTTCAATTTACCAAAAAAGAGGTTTTTTGATTTCGGTCATTTTAATACTAAGCGTGCGACATGTATTATTTTTGCTAACATTTTGTAGATACTTCTTACATATAAACATATACATAACACAACACTAAATAACATTATTTATGAGCACGATACAACTAAGATGCAATAGAAAAATTAACATAATACCATGAAAAATGATATCAATAAAGTAATTTTTTTAGAATATAGCAAAATGTCAATCAACTCACTAAAATTAATGAACTGTAAGTATATTTCTCGTCTTCCTATAAATAACAAGTTTGGCAAACAAAAATATACATACTGTTTTAATGTGTTATGGGTAAATAGAATTCACGTCCCTGGCAACATCTTTTTTTTTATTTTTTTTTATTTATTTAACATCTATAGTAATGGCGTCGCTATTTTATTAATTTGAAATGTTGTTATATTTTTTATAAATACATTAGCAAATATATATACTTAGATATGAAATGTGATGTTCGGACACACATGATTTTTTTTAGTATAATTTTTACAGGATTTGACAGCACAACCAGGCATTTTTGAATATTATAAATAGCGACTCGAGACGTACTTCAGCGGCGAACGTTCGCTCGCGTGTGACGAGTGAGTCGCTTATATTTGTAATAGTCGCTTATATTTTTTGGCTTCAGTTTTGGGGCACGGATTAGGCATCTGGACCTATATATAATCTAAGTATAGATGGATCTGCATAAAGTTTGATTCTAATAAAGAGAGTTTAATTGATAATGTTTTTTTATTAACAGGCTGTGGCAACTATATTGCCACCACATTTTCCAAAAGTTTCCCATGGAATTTCCCAAAAAATAAAAAATATTTTCATCATAAAAGTATTCGTTTTCACTTTTTGTTTGGTATATAGTGTTATCACCTCTCATTTCTTCGGCCTTATCAAGGGATAATGACCGCTTGTGCTATGACTATGCATAAGTCTCAGGGTGGAACTTCCGATGAAATCGTTTACGAGTATAGTAAAAGTCATTTACAAGAACTTGTATGTGTAGCACTTTCCCGAGTATCAAGCATCGAAGGTTTGTACATAGTAACACCCGATGACGATGAAACTAAGTTTAAGTTTTATCATAATCGAGTGCAAGCTAGATCGACGGAAAGGTTATTTACAGAATTCAAAAGGTTATCATTAAATTCTTTACAATTCCCAATTACCTATCTTACTTTAGTTTTATGGTCAAATTGTTTTTTTTTTATGAAATCAGTAATATTAACTTAGGCGAAGCCATTATGATATAATCTCTATATCAGAACAGAAAGTCGTTGATTCTCATAAATACTCTCGAATGGATTTAACCAGTTTTGCTTCTGAACGAAACATGTCAAGCTTTCAATAAATTTATTCTTGCAATCCATGGTCTCACCCATCACCGTTGACGTTATATTTGCTTCTTTTTTGTTTATTCCTTGATTCAATTCATTGAAACTTCATCAGACTGTAATTCAGACTGTTCCCTTCTACGTGATTCCAGCTAAGCTGTGTGAACATGGAATGAAAGAAAAATGCATTCATTCAAGTCAACTTTCACTCGAGTGAAGTATCTGATTCCACCTTAAGATAAGTTAATTGCATCTACGTGGCTTCATCTAGTCAAGATACATTGTGGTTACAAATATGGTTTGTAACTAGGTTGTTATATTGCAATAATGAACACAACTTCTTCAAGAGGAAATCGAGTCAAATGTGGACCTGGAATTTTTCTAATCAATGAAATAAATGTGTACCAAACCCAAAAGATTAACAAATATTCCTGGCTGGACGCCAGTAAAGATTAAGAACAAGTGGAAAGCTATGGAGGAGGTTTTTACCCGAAAGGGATCCATTTCAAAAAGGGAAAAAAAACAAATTAGTTATAATCAAATACCGTAAAATGGGGTGTAACACTGAATAGGTCTGGTCTGTCAGGTCACCACATTTCGTGAATTGATATTTGTTTCATACTTTTAAGTGGACGTTAATGAAGCGGTATTATTGCTTTTGTAGTGTTTTTTATTTATTTAATTATCGTGTTTTGAAAAAAAACTTTACAATTTACATTGCTTTTGGGGTCACTAGGGACGGCAATATGTGTAAAAAGTACCGGCGAATGGGTTGAATCGGGACGGGTTAACTGGGTTATTAAAGAAGAATGAATGGTATATAGGTACGATATAGTGTTAAAATTGGGACAGGGTTGTCACGAGTCTAGATTTCGTTTTTTTTATAAATTGTTTTTGAACTTCGAGGGTAGATTGGCTTTTGTGTATATGTGTATGATTGAGAAGTGCCTGAACATATTCGTTCATTAAATTTTGATGGAGTTTAGAAGTTTGGTGTTAGCTAGTGTAGCGGACCCTAATAATGTATTGTCTTAATTAATATTCTATTTTTATTTTATTTTGTACTGTGTAAACTTATTTATTATGTTTTAAATTATTTTATATAATTATAATATGTTTCGCGCAAACCGACAAAAACTACAAGATTGTTATTAGTGATTGCATCGAGTGCAACGTCACAGCGGCCGCAGCGCGGCGGCGAGCCGAGAGCTCTGTACAGACATTCCTAAGCCGCCGCCGCTCGCCAGTCGTGCCTTGCACCCGACGCGAATAACATTGCTACCGCTTGTAGTTTGGACTGTCCTATTATTTGTGAATATTTTCGTAATCTATCTAGTATTCTCTCACCTTCTGTTACGTGTATATTTCTTCTTGTGTGTTCACTGTAAAACTGTTGTCTATACTTCCACTCAGTGCCTAATACATCTAACTTTCTTCTACTCTTCCTGTGGACTTTTATTTCGCCTCTTACCGTGAGTACCCACTTACGGCACTTCACACAGTGCCCCATAACTGGTGACCCCGAACTGTGCACATACGAGAATACTTCGAGAACGAAAATGCCGTTAGAAGATCAAAAGTGCGCCGAGTCATGCCGCGTTGGCGTACGGGTACCGCCCTTTTACCCGGAGAAACCGGCATTGTGGTTCGCTCAACTAGAAGGACAATTCGTCCTTGCGAACATTTCTAGTGATACCACTATGTTCTACCACACCATCGCCCAACTTGAACCACAATATGCGGTAGAGGTAGAAGATATTATTACCTCACCGCCTACAAGCGGAAAATATACCAAACTCAAGGCGGAGTTAATCAAGCGACTCTCAGCAAGCCGGGAGAAGAAAGTCAAGCAGCTGCTCACCCACGAGGAGCTTGGCGATAGAAAACCGTCCCAGTTTCTTCGCCATCTACAAAATTTGGCTGGCCCCGGCGTACCGGAAGATTTTTTAAAAACCATATGGTCGAGTCGCCTACCACAAGGGACGCAAACAATCATTGCATCGCAGCTGAAGGCGTCTTTAGAAGAATTGGCAGAGCTCGCAGACCGCGTGCATGATGTGGTACCAACCCATCACCACGTGGCTTCCACATCCCAGACCCTACCTGACAGCTTAGTGGCAACTATGGAGCGACAAATAGCAGCGCTCACTGACCAGGTTAGGTCGCTTTCTACCGAGGTCAGAAGGTCACGAACGACACGACGGGGACGAGATAGGCACCGTTCCGGTAGCCGTCATCGTCATCGGTCCAGCTCCACGAGGTCGGAATCTAGTTACCGCAACTACCCTCTGTGTTGGTATCATTCCAAATTCGGAGGCAAGGCGAAGCGTTGCATTAAACCGTGCGACTACGCGGGAAACGACGCGGGCGGTCGATAATGGCGACAAACGACCGTCCGAGTTCCGGTCGCCTGTTTATTACGGATGTGAAAACGAAGGTACAATTTTTAATTGACACTGGTAGTGACTTATGTGTTTTTCCGATTAAAATGTTAAAACAAAATTTATCTAAAACAAATTTTGAATTGTGTGCCGCTAATGGCAGTAAGATAAATACATATGGTTATGTAAATTTATTGTTAAACCTTGGGTTGCGCCGTGACTTTCCCTGGCGTTTTATTATAGCAGACGTCACAAAGGCGATAATAGGCGTAGATTTTTTATGCCACTTTAACCTAGTTGTTGATTGCAGGAACCAGAAGTTAATTGATAACAGCACTAGCCTCGCGACCGTGGCTTCACCTGTCTATCCTTGTGACATTATTTCTTCGGTTAAGGTTGTCACTGGTGAGTCTGTATATCATAATATACTAAAGGAATTTCCTGACATCACACGCCCATCTGGCACACATCACGCACCTAAACACAATACCGTTCACTACATACGTACTACACCCGGGCCGCCCGTATCATGTACACCACGCAGGCTGGCCCCTGATAAATTAAAGATCGCGAAAGAAGAGTTTGCTACTATGCTGCAGTTGGGCATAGCCAGACCTTCTGACTCTCCTTGGTCTTCTCCACTTCATCTGGCCCCTAAAAAGGAATGCGGATGGCGCCCCTGTGGTGACTATAGGATGCTTAATGCTAGGACCATCCCAGACAAGTACCCTATACGCCACATTCAGGACTTCGCACATGGTCTTTCAGGATGTAAGGTCTTCTCCACAATAGACCTGGTTAAAGCATACAACCAGATTAGACTCAACCCTGAAGATATCCCGAAGACCGCTATCTCAACACCGTTCGGTCTCTACGAATTTCCATATATGACCTTTGGCCTTCGTAATGCTGGACAGACTTTCCAGCGTTTTGTGGACGAAATGCTTCGTGGACTGGACTTCTGTTACCCATATTTGGACGATTTCTTAATATTTTCACAGGACGCGGCCTCCCATAAATGTCACCTGCGAGAGGTATTCACCAGGCTAAAGGAATACGGCATGGTGATCAACACTGCTAAATGCATTTTCGGCGCCTCAGAGGTAACATTTTTAGGCTATCACATTTCAGCCAAAGGGACCATGCCGCTCCCAGCCAAGGTCCAGGCCATCCAGGAGTTCCCAGCACCAAAGACCGTGAAACAGCTAAGGCGATTCTTAGGAATGCTTAATTTCTATAGGAGATTTATCCCTGACGCTGCCCAGCACCAAGCGCCTCTGAATGTACTTCTGGAAGGCTCTGTAAAGGGTTCTCACCCTGTTACATTCACCGAGACCGAGCACGAGGCTTTTAGGGCTTGCAAGGCAGGTCTCTGTAATGCCAGCTTGTTAGCGCACCCAAACAGCCAGTACAAGATGGCTATAATTACTGACGCCTCAGACACGGCGTTAGGCGCAGCACTACAACAGCAACGAGAGGATGGCGTTTGGCAACCCCTGGCTTTCTTCTCTCGTAAACTCAGCCCTTCCCAACGCAAGTATTCACCCTATGACCGTGAACTGCTAGCGATTTACGAGGCCATCAAGCACTTTCGGCATATGGTCGAGGCTAGGGATTTTGTAATTTTCACTGACCACAAACCTCTGTGCTACGCTTTCCATTCCATAGCGAATCAATATAATATTCCGAAATCTGTTCTACAAAGACACTATACTCGAGTTATGAAGAAACCGGGTGGACAAACAGTTTTGAGTAGAAATATAGAAGAGTATAGTATTGAATATTTAAATGTTTGTAGTGAATGGGGCTATCAGCTCGATAACTTCGATTTGAGACTATTAGTAAAAGGCTTTCTAGACAGATCAGATATACAGGTCAAAAGATTTAATAACAATATGCCAGGCCCTGATTTTGTTGCTGGCTTCTTAAAAAGACATCAAGGTAAAATATCAGTCAGAATAAGTCAAAATATAAAAAGATCCATAGCATCTGTATCTCCTGAAATCATTGAATCATATTTCGATGAACTTAAGATACCTATCTTTAGAAGGCGTGCCATTAGCCAATAAAATAAACTATGATGAAACGAATTTATCGGATGACCCAGGCAAGAAAAAAGTCATAACCAAAAGAGGTGTCAAATACCCGGAAAGGGTTATGAACCACAGTAAATCGTCCACGTCATTAATGGTAGCGGCAGCCGCAGACGGCACTTTACTGCCTTGTTATGTATTATACAAATCGCAGCATTTGTATGACACCTGGATCGAATATGGTCCTGAACATTGCAAGTACAACAGAACGAGTTCAGGTTGGTTTGACACTATAACCTTCGAAGACGGTGCACACAGTAGCTATGCCGTACTTTGACAAAAAAGAAGGAAAAATAATTTAATCGTTGATAACCTTTCCAGCCATTTATCAATTGATTTAATTCGACAGTCTAAAACAAAAGACATTCATTTCGTTTTTTTGCCCGCAAACTCAACGCATATAACCCAACCGCTTGATGTAGCGTTTTTTAGGCCTACCAAAGTTGTGTGGCGGGATATTCTATTTAATTGGAAGAAAACAGAAGGACGAGCTCTCGCAACTGTCCCAAAGAGTATATTTCCACGTCTTTTAAAAAATGTAATTGAGCGTTTAAGTAAAAATGCGTCTTCTAGTATACTCGCCGGGTTTATGAAAGCGGTTATTAACCCATTGAATCAAAATAAAGTATTAGAGAGACTACCCGGACATGTCTCACGTCAAGACGACAACTTTACCAAAGAAGCTGTAGATGCCACGGTAATCTCGATGCTCCAGGAGATGCGCGCTATGGCACAGGCATGATTATATCTAACAAGATATCGTAACTACAGATAATGCGGATACGAAAATTGAAATCAGCATTTATCCTGATGATGGTAACATTAATTCTGAAATTATTAACACAGATTTTGATATAGAAACACCAAATGAAGAATTAGAATCAGGAATACATAACCGTTCTTTAATTTTAAGCAGTGAGGCTTGCCACATGGAAGAGTTATCAGAAATCAACACAGTTATAAATACTAAAGTCTCATCTGGAACTAAGACTCTTGTTGTCCAGGGATCCAGTTTTGAAGTTGTTCCTGGACCTAGTGGCATTAATGTATACAAAAAACCTGTTGTTAAGAAAGAAGCTAATCCAAAGAAGAGAACAATTCCTGATATAAAAAAATTGGTTGCCTGTAAAGTCGGTATACGGGCGAAAGTTTTACGTGACAACGACTTTGAGTGGTAAAATAATTTTAATGTGAATATTCATTCGTATAGTAGGAAGAAGGATGAAATAATAGTAACAATTTAAAACATTTATTTATACAAAGAATTATATTTAAAACGCGTGCCTCTCACTCGCTCTCATTGTGAGCGCATAACGTGAGCGGAGCGTAACGCAGTTTCTTGAAGTGTCACCCGGCAAACCAATTTATAAGACGTTGTCACGTCAAAAACTGAAACCATAACCACTTCTAAGAAAAAAACAATTTTTAAACAAAGTGCTGAAGGTAATATTAACCCAATTCAAGTAGACTGGTAAAGCCGAAAAAGAAAATATAGAAGAAAAATGTTGTGCCGATGTTTATGTTATGGCTACTGGATCTAAAGAAAATCAAGATAATGACATAGTAACAGATTTAGAATTCACTAAAATGCATATAGTCTTTGAAGACAGTAGCGATATTGCAGAAGAACTTGAACTGTCCTATGAAAAAACAGACAGAGTAACCAAAAGACAAAAAATAGAACAAAATGATTCCCGTAAAATACATATAATTTCTTCTTATAGATGATGATGAATAATAAATTTAATCTTTATGTTTAACAATTAATCCTGTACACTTTATTAATTAAACTGATTATGAACAACAATTGTTTGTGATATAATTATGTAAGGTTGTGATTTTAATAGGTAGGTATTTGAAGTACCTAGATAATTACTGCAAAACTGACTGAGATTAAATTAAGTATGTTATGAGGCCCTTTTAGTTCTAGTTCTGACTAGATATTAGTTTAAATGTGTTTGTTACCATTATTATAAAGCTTAATTCAAATAATACTGTTAGTTGAATGAATTTTTATACAATACATACCTACAAACACTCCTACTTCTATATTTCCATCCTAAATTGCAAGTGACGTAACTTATTAGCTACCCACTGCTTATTTGTTTAACATAAAGAATTATATTTATTGTTTTCGACAACCCTGAACAGTTTTCTCTAGCAACCCCATGCCCGTCCCTAATGACCCCACATTCAGTCTGAATAGGGATGGCATAGGTTTTAGCGAATATTTTAATAACCACTTAAATAATAGTTATTTTAATAATAGTATTGTATTATTAGAGCATGCGGACACACATTCCAGTTAGATAAGATTCATTTTTACTAGAGTAACATGGTTCACCCCATTTTACGGTACTAACGAATAGCAGGAGTAATAATATAAATTATGATGAACTGACTGACTGAAAAAAGTATGACACTGTCGCGGCAGGACGCTTCACTCCTTGAAAAAGGGCCCCCATTGGGTCCGTTGTAAAATAACGAACTGACATAAATAACTAAGATATGGAATAAAAAACTTTTAATTTTTATAATTTATTTTGAAATTTACAAAATTAGGCTTTTGTTACTAATTATTGGTACATATTTGCAAACTAAATATAATTTTTCTGTTTATTGATACTAAAATAAATTTGATTTAATTTGTTTTGTATTATTTTTGTGACAACCATAGTTCCTAAAACCATTAGGAAAGAGCTGATGATTTTCGAAAGGCTGAACAGATTTTCTTGAATTATATCTAAGAACACTCTCGATCAAGTCACCTTTCGAACAAAAAATAATGCACTGAAACTGGTTCATTCCTTTGGGAGCTACATTGCCAAAGACAGACACACACAGACCTTCTCAAACTTATAACACCTCTCTTTTGGCATTGGAGGTTAATCATTTATATAGAAATTAGCAAAACTTAATAAATTCAACACAGTGCAGCGAAAGTTAAAGCTTTTGCAGATCTCCTTAGCATAGATTCTTTTTTTATTATTATTATTATTAAATCAAAAAATAGATCTTAACTGTACGTACATAGAAGTTATAGTTTATAGTTAACTGTAAGGGGAGGTACCTTTTGCCAGTATTTTGAAATCAATGTGTAAGCATATATCGCCTCTCTGCAAAAAAAAATATATGTAATACAAAAACAGCTATTTCGAGAAGACACAACTTTTATGCCTGTGAATTGAACAAAACAGCTAATAACAATGTTTTCACAGCTGACCAAATAATAATAATAATAACTCCACACATCTCACACCCGGCCGTCTGATCCCAAACTAGGCAGAGCCTGTACTATGGTAACCAGACTGCTGATAAACATACTTATATATTTCTAAATACATACATATTATAGATATTTATCTGCAACATAACATGTGATATGACACTTTTTTTGCCGGGAGGCGATATGATTAACATGTTAGATATTTCGAAAATGCAGTAAACTGAATAAATTATTATGATTAAAGAGATTTAAGTGGGTACCAACATAATGGTCCGTTTCATGGCGATAGATTACAAATATGTTGTTCAACTACGACAGCCTACTTTGTAACTAAATAGAATAGTATTAGAATAGAATAGTACTTATTAATGTGCTTGACAGTGCCCATGGTGTTTGATTAGAGACGGGAATTTACTATCAAAACTCGATGCCACCACACGACATGCGACGCGTGTTGACTCTAAATAAATTCCATTACTTTCTATGACTAGCATCACAGTATTAACACCAGCGGCGAAATTTACACATTTGCCGCCAGTAGGCTATTAAAATTTTGCCGCCCCTACCGGTCGGTCTATCTAATTCGATTCCCCCGGGACAAGACATAGAAAATAATGTAGGCCCTAAATTTCCCGCCCTAGGCTTCAGCCTACTGGTAAATCCGCGAATGATTAACACCCTAGATGCCACACGTGCTATTTATAGAAAATAAGTGGTCTGTTCATAAAAAGTAAGTCTTAGTCCAGTAACCGTCACGTAAAGATGAGCAGAGCAGAGTTTACTGAACGTGTAACTATTCTTTAAGAAACTATTCCGTACAAGATATGCTTATTTTGTGAAGATTAGTTACTTATTGGTAGGTAGGTAGTGTACGTCACTTGTAGCTAAATCATAGCATTACATAGGCCTGATCACTTACCAAAGCAAGAACAACTTTAATAAACCAACACAATCTATTGCAAGCATGATACAATGAATTATAACTTCGAAATACATAATGTATAGAAAAAAAATCCATTCCACTTTCCAAAAATAATTTAGATTATTTCAACGATATCTAAAAAGTTTTGAATTCCGTCGCAATCCGGTTCAATTAAACTTTTGATTGAACTGTTTAAATTTTAATAAAATTTGTAGCGGCAATGGAAGTTCAACTTCAACTTTTGGTTTGTGGCTTTGTGGAGTTACCACAATTTTGCCAATGTCAAGTAGGTATACGGAGGACAATGGAAGTTTCTTTAGACGTGAATTTGCAACAGTTGCACTCAACTTATTTTATTAAATCACCTACCTACTCAATAATACATTTAGAACAAAAAACAATGCACGTAATCACATTAATCACCCATGCACTTTGATGCACTTGCACTGGTCGAGCGCGAGGCACACGCGGCACACGCTCGTCACCGCTCCAGTGTGACCAGATTTAAATTGAATAATCTGCTAACTGCAAGGCTAAAACCTGCTAAAGTCTGCAATTTTTTTTATTTTAAATGCAAAAATTCTGCTAATGAATATTACATATAAATATATTATATTTATACTACTATTTTTCTACTATATATGCCTGTAAGATAATGCTTTTAGTGATAAGGCCGCCCTTTGTACATATTCAATTGATGAACTATTCCATTCATTTCATTCAATCTGTGGCATCTGTGCTGTCAATATTTTTATACAGAGCTGTCGATCTTTGTGCTAACTTTAAAAAGTTTTGTGATGGCGTAAAATTTACGCACCCAACCTGTCCTTTTACTGCCTGTTTGACATGTAAGATTGCAGCAACATGTTCATTTTTTAATTTGTGCCGCATGTCAGTTTTTATATTAGTCATTTGAGAAAATATGCACTCACAAGCCCTATTGGACATAAGCAAAATCGTTATGGCCTTTACAAAATCGACCAAGGGTGGATACTTCTTTCTCCACTGCAGGTTTCAAAACATTATATGTTAATGTGGCAGCTTTCATTCGTTTGCATGAAAACGATTTTGCTATTTCTGAATCATGAAAACATTTTTCTAATAATTCACTAAAATTATCCATAACTCAAAATGGTAAATTATATTCCGCCAGAAATTAACGTATTTTGATCTCAGCTTTCTTTGTCTCTTCTGTGACAGATGTTTTTGCACCTGCAATAAGAACGCATAAATTAGACAAATCAGAATAAAATAAATGTTTACAACAAAAATAGGTAAAATCACCATAACTGTCCAGAATACCCATTGATACTTTTTTATGTTTCGATAAGTTTAAATGATCTTTGAGAACTGAAAGTCGTGAAACTAATTTCATATTACATGCTTCGCAAAATGGTGTATTGTTGTCATCCGTGGATCTCGATAGCCAAGATGAAACAGTGGATCCTTTTCCCACACGGAACGGTAGCTCTGCTCATATTTTCTTTTCATTCCCCTTTGCATTCCCCTTAAATTGATTTAAGGGTTTCCAGTACAGTAATAAAATTAGTACAAAATTTAAAAAATGTACAGCTTTGTAAACATTGCTAGTACAACTACTAAGCAGAAGCTCATATAAATTGTAAATGTTGTGATTGTTAATCAAGCTAATTTTCTGCTGAGATGTTATTTGATTCTGCCAAATACTGCGATCTGTTCAAATCTGCGACACAATCTGCTAAGCCCTAAATTGGGGATTTATTTCTGCTAAAATCGCAGAATTCTGCAAAATCTGGTCACACTTCACCGCTCGTGTAACCTTTTTTAAAATAACGAATAAGCTACTACAAACTCTTTTAAAACAAATAAATGAAATTACTAAAAACAATTCTTGAAATATAGCTTAATAAATATGTCAATAAATTTTACATAACTTTAAATGATTTATTTTACACAAATTACATTTATTTATTAACAAATCAATATTATTTTTATAAAGATCGTCAGCAGATGGCGCTGCAATCAGGATTCATCAATAGAAATTAAGTTTTATATAATTTTAATGCATAAAAAAATAAAATTTGATGCAGAATATTAATATTAATTGAAATAGACTTCATTTTGCACATTTACACAATTATTTGAATATATTATTATTTTAAATGAATATTTGAATCATAACTCAAAACAGTCAAAACAGTGTCTATCAAAACTAAATATTAGTGCTTGATAAATAATTGTTTTACTAATTACTAATAAATTATTTGAATATAAATCTAATGTATTTTGGATATTTCTATAATAATTATAATCACTTAAAACAAAATTTGAAGATTTGCGCCCAAATACCTCTATGGAATCTGCTGGTTTTGCACCCCGTTATCTGTTGCTAATTTGCCATGGTTACCCCTGACACTATCAATATTATTTCAATACAAAAATTCCAGACCAAACACTTGACATTGGCGGAATTCCTGCGCTGATTCTTCGCGTGGGATAGAATCCATAATAAAATAATATTTATAAATATACAAAGATTCCAAATACTTTTTAGGCAACAAGTGTGTCGTGACAGTGTAATTTTTTTATTTTGCGGTGACAATGTGTGCGGATACAATGTGCGAGGCACAAAGAAAGCCTAGCGTGACGAAAATGCGAGTCCACGACTATTTATATGGTAATATTATGATTTCACCACACCTATACTATAGTTTAAGACTACTAGAAGCATTTAGCAGAGCAGCAGGTTGTCCTGATCATGTGTATCTTTTTCATCCTCCGAGCCTTTTCTTAACTAAGTTGGGATCAGCTTTCAGTCGTGGACGTATAAAAAAAGGACTAGAAAAGACTTTTTTTATACGTCCAAGCTTTCAGTATAACTACGAAACGGCCGAACTTCGACTGCCATCAGACCTCCACAACCTAAGTACTAAGCGCTATCGAAGTTCTGTAGTTAGTCCAGGTTGTCGAAATTTTTTCACTGCACCAACCCTTAACGCTACAGATGTTCGTATAGTAAACGGGACCGACGGCTTAACGTGTTCTCCTAGGCAGGGAGGGGCCCCAATGTGTTAAGAATGGTCACCCATCCTAGACTGACCTGGCTAGTATTACTTAACCTTGTTATCTTAATAATATTTGTTTGATTTTATTTCAGATTCCGCTTTCATTGTGTCCGGCGCGCGGGACTACGCGCGGACGTCATTCAAGGCAGCCATGGCGTCTGCGCAATTGGTAACCAATTCACATCAAATATATTGTTCAATTCAAGATTTTTTAAAGAATAAACACGAGAGCGTAGCCGCGGATAACAGCTAGTGCCATAGATGTTTGATTGGCGCTCAAAAATCGCCCATACTACCTAAGCTGTGCTTAAATCAGTTGTAAGCACAGTTTTGCTATCAGACGCTTTGCGCTCGCGGTAGGGATGTGTCACTTCTAGTGTTTGTAAAAAAAGCGAAAACAATATTTTATAAGCGCAAAAAAACAATGAAACCGAAAATCGATTGGCCTGTCGGCTTAGTGGTTAGTGACCCTGACTGCTATGCCATAGGTCGTGGGTTCGATTCCCACCCGAGTCTGGGTGTTCTTTGTGTCCGTTATTTGTATGTTTGTAAAGTTCCCCGCGACACAGGAGTAATTCCCAATGCGGGAGTTGTCTTTTAAAAAAAAAAAGAAAAAAAAAAGAAGTATAACATTTTTATGATAACTTTGATGTTTTATAGTACAATAATGGGTCTGTAAGTGAAAAGTTAGCTTAGTATTTCGAAATGCGTAGCTTACCCACAGGTCCCTTTTATGCATTTTCACACACACTCACGTTTTCTATATAAACAGTAACGTGAGGGTTGAGCAATGTGGGAAGCTACCGCGCGCGCAACCGTGTACGTGTGAAAGGTTTACGTTTGTGTGAAAAGGGACTTAAGGTCATCACACACTATAACGGCACAGCTGCAGCACGGCGCGCCTGAAGTTGAGGCTACCACTAGCCACCAGTGTGCTTTACCACGCGTCGCCCGCGAGGTGTAAGCTCGCAGTCCGCGCCGCCCGCCGCCCGCGAGGTGCAAAATAATTCATCGTCATCATGTGCGAAGTTTTTTCTCTGGCGGCTCCCAGTCAGCGCGTTATAAGCACGCGGACCGCGCGCTGCGGGTTGAGTTGTATGGTTGCAGCAAGCGTGCTTACTGCCCGCTGTTGGCTTTTTCATATTGATATTATGAAATATATTATACGACCACGTTTTAATGCTCAGATTTGAATGACAATTACTGGGTTGGAGCCGTGCCGTTCCGTGACGGTATAGTGTGTGAGGACCTCATATCTCTCTAGCGCGGTGTGTGTCTAATATGTTCCGTTTTGGCAGGCCTATGCCACTCGATGTACTTACATGCGCTAAATACCTCCCGGCCGCTCGACCGCTGGCGGACCTTACACGCAGTCTCGCGCAGTGGGTTGCCGACAGCTGCACCGAGCGCTCACGTTTTTATTTTTAAATTTTAAAGTACAAAAACGTAATTCGAAATCGTATTGATATACTTTAAATACAGTCAAATTCACGGTGAAAATTGACATGGTTTCTGATAGTTTATGTGCTGTGTAGGGATGTAGATCCAGTAATGTATGATGATATAATATAGTAGTATAATGATGTAGTTTTTTCTTGTCTATTTTCTTTGCTATTTTGGTTTCTTGAGACTGTGAATTTAACTGTTATAATAATTTATTGATATTTCTCGTTAGAGGTTTGGATAAGCGAGGTCGCGTGGCTTTGGTGATAAGTTTTTCGTAGAAGCGCGCATTTGTTGTTAAGTGATTCGAAGTGATGAATTAAGAGATTTGGTTATTGGAGATCGCATGGCTACGGCGTTAAATTTTTCGTGGTAGCGTGCATTCGTCGTTAAGTGTTTCGTATTAGTAAACTTACGGGGACGTGGTATTCAGTGTTACATTTTTCTAAGTCAGGTAAGAAACCCGATTTTTTGTGTAATAAAACTTCACGTAATCAACATAGGCTTTTTTTATAAAAATATAGAAATTGAATATTACATAAAAAGAGGTAACCCTAAACTCACTTACGGCAACGCAACCGTGCGCTATTGCGAGGCAATAATAATCGTGTTTTAAGAACATTTAAGATCATTTTCGCATGCAGCGGTCATCGCTCGGAAAGAGTAGGTAATTAAAACGGTAGGTATGGACGTTTTTGTAGGGAGTGATTTATCTGTTACGTAGTAACTATTTAGTAATCTGTGGTTTTGGTAAGTATTAAACTCAAGATGTTATATATTGAAATTTTTGGAACAAATTATTACAACATAATATATGCTGCAATAGTTACAGTACAGGGACATTGATTGTATGTTCTGGTTTATTATTAGGTTATCTTATTAAATGCATGCATCCAGTGGCGTAGCTACCGGAGAACTAGACGGGGTAGTGCTAGTGCTAGCTAGCCCCCAAGCTCAGGCGGGCCCTCAGACTCCACAGTAAAACGACAGCTATGCCTTAAGAGCCATTTCACAAAAGTGTTATCATAGACTACCTATTTGAGTAAAAATGTCTCTCTCTTTAATGTATAAATTACTTATTCTAACATCGCTTGAAGCACGCAGCAGCCGCGCTCTAAACAGTGATGTCAACTTGGGGATTTTCTCCCTAAACTTAGGGAGAAAAAATCTATACAGGGAGTTTTTTAGGGACAAAAACTTTTAGGGGTATTTTTAGGGATAAAATTTTAATTGTTTTTTTTTTATTGCACTACTCTCCATACTCCATACTTGTATTGAAGTGGGTAGGGGACTTTGTTTTATAATATGTGGTGATTGTCTTTGTGTAACCATAAAGTTTTATAACAAGTCTGTGGTGAATATAGTTTCCAAATATTTGATTGTTATTTACTTCACGAAAGTTATTTATTTTAATTTTCCTTTTGTGTTGCTGTGTCGAAAAGCAATGAGTTAATTATGCCTAATTATATTCCAAAGCTTTTTACTAAAATTTGAGCAACAGGTCCAGAAGTAAAAGGTAGTTTTGTTCCATTGTAGTTTATAAATGATCAAGATGGACAACGTTTAATCCAAAATTTATAATCCTTCAACATAGAATCACCAGCGCCATTGAATTACGAACAAAACCTTCTTCAATAAAACTCAGAAGAATATTTTATTTAGCTAGATCATTTCGAATGCAAGTTAAGTACTTGTAAATTCGGTACTGAAAAAAGAAATACATATGTCATTTAAGTTTTTTTATAGTTTTCCTGAGTTTTATTTTTAGGGAGTTTTCTAGTAATTGTGGCATTTTTATGGTTTTTTGACTTTAGGGATAAATAGTTTTTGGAGTTGGCAACACTGGCTCTAAATTAAAATTCATTTCTAAAATGGCTGGCACGCCAAGTGCACGCTCTGCCGTGCACGAACATGGCGCTCGTAACTGCCGTGCGCAATCGAGGTTTAATCGGTATATAACTTTAAATTGCCTAACGTTTTGACCAGGTTGCACTACCCGTGGTCAGAAGCTGACTCGCCCTCCGTCGTCAAATCCGTGATGTAGAAAGTAGTTTATTCACTTGCACACTTTTGATATTCTTTCAATAATATGTTTCATTTTGTTTGCAGTCTTTACATCCTGATTACGGGAATATGTTCTCGGAAATGATTAAGTTCCCGAGGATTCAAGTATGTGAGTATTAACTTACCCTCCGCATTGAGATAGATGATGCTACCAGAAGACATACTTTCATCCATCCTGACTTGGCTCCAAATGGCTATTTAAGTGCAAAAAAAATATTTCAGCCCAAATATTAAATTAAGCGCGGCGGCATTTTGCGCCGTCCTAATAATTTAAAAATAAATTGGACACCTCAGATTACCCTAAATTCGACCAAACAATTATCCTAGCAATAGGTTGGGTAAGCCATGCTTCGGCACGTATGGTCCATCTCGACCGGAGTGATACCACGACCTTACAGAAAACCGGCAGTGAAGCAATGCTTTCATTGTATTTTGCCGAGGAAGTGATTGTTACTGGAGGCCCTAATTCACCTCCCCCCATTCCCCTACTTCCACCCTTCCCTACTTCCACCTTCCTCAAAGGCCGGCAACGCACTTGTGACTCTCGAGTTGCAGGTGACTATGGGCGACACTAGTCACTTACCATCAGGTGACTCGTCTGCTTGTTTGCCCGCTGTACCTTAAAAAAAGGTACAAAGGTTGTCTTCAAGAGATCGCCTTCAGTGATCGCCAATTATTATATACCTCAATGTTTTTAAAATGTCTATAATGAAAATTGTCATACAATTAATATTGGTTTTATGGTCGTTTTGCGCTCTTCTCCTAGCTCTTGTTGTGATGTACAATGTACAGTCATCAACTAAAGTACATACATCCCACTAATATTATAAAAGTGAAAGTTTAAATGGATGGATGTTTGTTACTCTTTCACGCAAAACCACTGAACCGATTGCGATGAAACTTGGTATGTAGATAGCTGGAGACCTGGATTAAAGCATAGGCTACTTTTTATCCTGATATTCCCACGGGATCGGGACTTACGCGGGTGAAACCGCGGGGCGCTGGTAGTTGTTTCATATGTTTAAAATATGCGTTCAAAAAACTTATTGAATGTTACTTAGGATTAAAATTTTCTTTCATATACAGTGCTCCATCCAAATTGTCGCCTGCCAGAACACATGGATAGATCTTATGATGCTTATTTGGATCGTGTTAAGGAAATGAAGAGTGTTCCGACTCCCGAATTTGGAGGAAAAGATCGATTTAAGTTTATTGCATTGTGAGTCAATTTTATTATTTAAAGTCAAATACATTCATTTCTTTAAAAAAAAATTAAAAATTGGATGAAATTGTATTTTTTTAAACTAACACACGTCACTGCAACAATAGGTTGATTTGTCAAAAACAGTAAAAATAATATTTTGTTACGAGCTAAGGTTCGCGATTAGAAAGGTACAACAATTTATTACCAAAATAGACACAATTTATTTTAATAAATTAAAAATAACACAATTATTAAAGATACAATTTTCGATATTTCTATTCAATTCTCACTTGTCCTTTGCACTTAATGTACTTGTTCACTCACTGATCCCAAAACTAGAACTCAACTAATACTGTTGCTAACCGCCTCATATACTCGGAGCGTTAATTTATAGAATTCGTGAGATTTCATGAAAATCGGAACACCTCTGACATCTTCTAATACATTGTGGACATCCTATAAATAGACTATTAATTCCGTTTATATTCAAAAGATGGCGTTCGTCTCAATTTAGGTTCGTAACCCTATATGACTTCTTCTATTGACTTGTCAATAGATGGCGCCCGCGGGGCAATGTAGGCTTCCGTAACTTACTGCAAATATTTAAGATCGCTATCTGCCAGTGTAGATATATAATCACTCATTTCCAAGTGGTTAAGCATTGTGAGAAGAAATTGGGCAAACAAATTCACTTCCACTCTTTTAAATCACCAGATAGTTTAATAAAATTGTGTGAAATGTCTCACAGCACTGTTTTATTGCGCTATAATGTTAGTAAGTTTCAAAGTAAGTAAACTAAAATTAAGCTATGAAAATATGAATATAGAAAACTAGATAAAATTAAATTAAACAAGAAAGAGATTAAAACTTATTTTTTAGGCTGTTGATTCGATATAAATACACTGTTCCATGCGGACGAAGTCGCGGGCACAGCTAGTTTGTTATAAAAGTGTTAAACAACAGATATTCAACAATCTTTTATTGAGTTTTAAGTTCTCATTAAGATGAATTGATAAGAACAAACACGAGATGGCTGCTGTATACTGTTGAGGAGTTCCCTCGACTGGCTTCCGCATCCATCATCAAATCGACTACAGGTATCCGTCATTTTGTAGTGTTATTATAACTACATATATGTGCAGTTTAACCAAAATCGGTTCACGGGTGTAAAGTCAATGGGTGACCAATCATTCGTCCCCTATTTTTCTACCCTTAGGGTTGAAATTTTTATTTGAAATATTAATTTAACCAACTTTGACGTAAGCCCTATTCAGTAAATAAGAATTATTGAAATCAGAGTATCCTATAAAAAGTTACACGTGGTCATACAGAAAAAGCTAATTGACTTGAAAAACATAATAGCCCACATTACATTAAAGACATTTTTTTTCAAACTAATGATTATTAAAACTAAATAGTTTACCTATGCCTTTTGTTCTCTCTTGTTTGGGTGCTCCTCCAGCACCCAGAATTCATGAAGGTTGGCCTTATCTTTGGCGAGGTGACAAAGTGAGGCCATCCCTTCCTGGGTATTTCGCAACCATGACTTCTTTCTACGACCAAGTCTCCTCATCCGGTAACTTTTCTCATCATAATTAGTGGCAGAGGATTGAATCCGTCATACCTAAGTACGTAGATGTACAACTTTAGCTGTTTTAAATTCCTGTACTGAAATAAAATATAGCCAAAGTCGTTTATGAAGAAAAAGCTTTCCGATGGTGAAATATTCATTAAAATCGTTTCAGTAGTTTTAGAGTTTGTCGACTATAACGAAATCTTTATAACATTGGTATTTGTGTTACTAATCTCAGGAACTCCTGGTTCGAATTGAAAAATTATTTTAGTGTTGAATAGCCCATTTGTCGAGGAAGGCTATATGACATCACGCTAGAACCAATAGGAGCGGAGCATCAATGAAAAATGTTGCTTAAACGGGGAAAATTTATAAACGCGGACGAAGTTACGCGGGTCTACTAGTAATATATAAAAAAAGATAATTATATTCTACGTTTTTGTTTTTAGTCCGAAAAAAGTGAAGAAAATAAAGTTGGTGTCTCCCGACTTCCAACCACCGCAGTTAGGCCAAGTAGGGCCTACGAAACCAAGGAACAGGGGAACACAGAGCGTTTATAGGTAAGTTAAAGTAAATCATTATTTTATTATTAAATCATTCAGTTTTAATGCATGTTTTTTTATGAAATTAATCACTGTTCGCATGAATTGAGAGTTATTAGACAAAATAGTGATTAGAAACAGATAAAAGAGATTTTGCCGAGCATCTTGCGGAGCTGTTTCAGGCTTCGATGATCACAATTATTAAGGAATTTTTATTTGTAACTTATTCCTCCTCTAAATCTGCTAGTTTTCTTAGGTAAAATACATAAGTATGTTCCGAACAATAGGGTAAAATTTAATTATAGTAAAATAGTTCAGTATTCTTTGTACTAGGAGCGTTTTACATTGGTGTCCCCAAATGAGGCCAATGGACACATCAGAGGCAAAATATTCGTATAATTGTCACACTGTATTTTTTGAAAAACAATGTCTAAACTGACATTTAACAGTTATAGTGACTACTTTGAGTTTCAAGAAGCACTTGATGCTGTAATTCTTGAAGAAGTCGATGTTACAGAGATAGATTTAGTACATACTAGCAGCACCCCGCGGTTTCACCAGGATCATTTAATCGTTCGTCCGCTCGTTTCATTGGGATAAAAAGTAGCCTATGCGTTAATCCAGGTCTCCAGCTCTCTACATACCAAGTTTTATCGCAATCGGTTCAGTGGTTTTTGCGTTAAAGAGTAACAAACATCCATCCATCCAAACTTTCACATTTATAATATTAATGGGATTCCTGCTGAACCAAGTGTGTTTACCTATAAAGAAGATGGCGATGTAGACCATATACAAAACATGGCTATTCCACAAGACATACCAAGTAAGATTTGAAGTATTCACGAATCGAGATGAAGAGGACTGGAAAAGTAGCAATGACGAACTGTTCGCTGGAACTAAGAGATAGGACTAATTTTGCGGAATCCCGCTGGTGTAAAACAGAGACGTTCAGTGAAATTATAAGCTTATAGTTTCTCTAACGGTAATGTGCAAACGCATCTTGATAAATTGATAGATGTTCTGAAAAAACAAAATAGTTGCAGTGAAAGATATGAAGAAGAAAACCTGTGCTGATCTTGACTTTCGTTTCGACCAAAATTTATTCGTACGTTGGATGGGCAACAATCTCTGCGTCATGGGGTCAAACTAATTTAACAGTGACAAACTCATGCCGCCTTTACCTTGTAACTTATCATATCAAGTTAGAGCAGCTTTAATTTCGTCGTAACATTGCTCTTCATTATTTGAGACATACAAGCAGTGAAAATTTGCATCCAACAGCTGCTGTGGTGCCAATTTTGCAGCACGGTAGGTCACTACCCTCAAAAACTTTTGAAACACTTTGATGTACCGTGTGTTATAAAAATGCATGTTGGAAATGCAAAAAGCGTGTGAAAACTTTATGCATTGAAAGAAAATGTTTTAAAAATTTACACACCGCTTTAACCCATTGTCCCCATTTGAGGACGGCTTTTTTTTCAATGAAGGAAAATATTTGTTATTAGTTTCTTTAGGTTTTTATTATAATAATATTAGTTTCTACCAATTAATAAAGAAATTTTGTTATTTCCGCTGTAAATTTGTATTTGGGTCCAAATGGGTTAGACACGAGGGGTTTACTAGTAGCCACTAGAGTTCCACTATTTACCTTCTGGCTGATCTGATCAGCTCCAAGATGCGAAATTATAGTATTGTCATCCGAACTACATATACAAACAGAGTTTCATTTCGATACGACATTATTAGCAGTAGGTTAAAATTGACCACCAATATCTGTTTACGTATATAGTTAGTTAGACTGACGAATCTGATTTTTTATTCTTTCATAACACTTAAATTCATGAAGACTTAAATCATTTATTTGGACCATAGGCACAGATTACTAAGCAGCTACTACCCATAGGCAGGCCAGGTCCACTCCACAGAGTCGGTATAAAGCTATAAGTACACGGCAGGGTCGACTAAACGTGCCAAAATTCAGTGGGCTGCCGCACGCCGGCCGAGCCGCACGTTACTTCAATGCTCACTCACGCGCGTCGCGTCATCCGTTCGTATCTAGACTATCGAGTTATTAGTATCCAGCCTAGGTTTATCTGTTCATAAAAATAGAATAATAGGCACATAACTTACTGGTAATTAAATATTCAGATTAATTATTAAAAAAAAAAAGACAACCCTAACGTCGCGGCGTCGCCAGAACAGATAAGATTTACGCGGTACAGAGAGATTAACTTCTAGGTGAATTATATAACTGTAGGTAATTAGCGCTGTGTGACCTAAATTGCGACTTTATTGTGTCGTAACTAGAGTCGCTATTTATTTAAATTATTTGACGGAGTGGGACTTCTTTACCTGTACTATTATGTATGTGCCAAAGGCAACTGCTATTGTAGGAAGGTACTACAATATTACAGTGATGCTGTCACTCGTGATGCATTAGGCTGGTGATATAACTCCCATTTGCAGCAGTGCTCCTCGTTACATTACGATGTCTTTTTAACCACCAAGTTTTGTCCACACTTGGTGATTAAAAATTGGTTCTATTATTATCTCCATCTAAAGGTTGTCTGGTAGATATCGCTATTAGCGATAAGACCGCCCATTGTACCTACTCTAATTTTTAAGCTATGATCTGTCTCAATGAATTTCAGTTAATGGTGTACAATAAAGAATATTCTATCTATCTATCTATCTTGTCTGTAAAGTCGGTTTACGGACTATAACTTTACGTGATAACGTCATAAGAAAACAGTGGAAGAGAGATAGATGCGTCACAAGCCGAATGCGTAGGCCGATCGTTCCTTTCTGTCGATTGTTTCGCTCTCTGGCTTCCATGCTCGGCTCAGGCGGAACGTTACAATGAGTCATGCTTTTTTGTGCGTGCAGCCGATTATAAGACGTTATCACGTCAAAAAGTTAAAATCTTTGATTTTTCAGTATTTCTTTATTACAGAGAATCCTCAGCGCAGACAATACCTTGGCAACCAGACGCCCAACCGGCAGAAGGGTGTGAAAATACCCCAGAAGTGATGTACCTTAATCAGTTACAGTGGGGTACGTATATACCTCCCTTTTAATATCCCTAGAGACTCCATGCATGGCATTCTTCAGCAACGATTGAAACTTAATCAATGTATTATTAATTACAGGACCTGGTTGTCCATATCGGATCGGGGATCTTCCAGCTGACTTCCATACAACAGAAATCATCAACAAGTAAGCTATGTACCTGTTAATTAGTATTTACTACAAAACATAATTTATCGCCATCTAGCGAAGACAAGCCAAACCACTTAGTAACTGTTGATCTTGTATCGCGTAATCAACGTTTTCGCACCGATTAGTTTATATGTATACCTCATCGCAACATTAATCGTTGGGCTGCGGTCGGACAAACCTTTCTTAGCGTTGAATATACATAACGGAGTTGCTCTGCCGTTAAACACTTTAAGGAAACATTTGTTTAGTGATTATAGTTACTATTAAGGATGTGGATTGCATATCCATAGCTCGCTGGTTTATATCCGGCTCGAAGGACCAATGTTAAGTTATGTGGAATAATTGAATCCCGGTCAGTCAAAATTAAAAAATTAAAAAGTGTGATGACTCTTGATGACACCTTTATTGGTTAGTAGCAAAGTGCCGAGTGACTTCAAAGTTCTTAAAGTCCTGCTTGAATATAGTGAGCTTATTGGCTGCGTCACTTCCCTGCGGATTGCTTCTATTATTGTAACAGGCGTGAACATTTACATTAGTGTGATTTAGATTCAGTTCTCATCAGCGCTCACACTCTGTGGAATCCTAAATCCAGCCGTACCATATCATTTAATACCGTCTATTTTAACTTGGTATAATTATTTTCCAGGATGCGTCATGCACGCGTTTGGATGGCAGTTGCAGAGAAAGGTGGCTTCCCACGGTGGATGAAGAAGAGAGATGAAATAATAACTGACGTAGAAACCAAAGATTGGATATTTAGAGAAACTGTACGTATTCCGTGGCCATCTTTGAAAAACTCAACTAGTTTTTCGCTGTACATAACGCGCCTGAAATTTAACGACACCTTTCTATAACATCCTACTAATATTATAAACGTGAAAGTTTGTGAGTATGGATGTATGCATGGATGTTTGTTACTCTTTCACGCAAAAACTACTGAACCGATTGCGATGAAACTTGGTATGTAGATAGCTGGAGGCCTGGATTAACATATAGGCTACTTTTTATCCCGATATTCCCAAGGGATCGGGACTTACGCGAGTGAAACCGCGATGCGCAGCTAGTCTTATATATTTTTATCAAAATTTTCTTCCATTAATTAATCGTACTTTACAACTCTTCTTAAATTGAATGTTGTATTGTAATGTAAATGTAATTCATGTTTTCTCTTTTCATAAAATGCTGCCATGTTGAAAGAGATCGTTCGATTCGAGATAAGCTCGCCTATTATGCAAAGATTTTTTTCGCAAATATACATCATCATCGTCATGTTCTTGACCTTTACCCAACTTTATTTGGGGTCGGCCAACGTTTTGGCGAGTTTCTTTTATAGCCGGCCGCTTCCCTGACGCCAACCCTTCTTGGGAATGTAATTGTTTTCTGATGGGACAAAGGAAGAAGGTAAATTGGGGTAAGGAGAACGGATAGTGCGAGGAAGCGAGGATAAGAGATACCGCAAGTCTCGGATGGAGAACGGGACTGAGACTGCAGTAGCTCGCAGAGGCCGGGATCGCGTACCCTAATGTCCGTCCGTGCGATGCGAGAGGCCACTAGGACAGAAACATAAAGTGATCATCTTCACGTGTACTGCTCCCGAGGGATCAAATATAACTTTTAGGCCAGCTAGTAAATTCATAAATGTTACTTTACTAAAAATCGAATCAAGGTTTTTCCGAATTTATCTAGCATCTATTAATTACGTGACTTGTTTTCCTTGTAATTTAGACCAAGAGGGGAGCCTTTTGGTGATATTTAGTGACATTTGTTTGTTTGTTAGTGTAATTTACGGATAATTTTTTTTTATTTTATTTTATAGGGGACAAACGAGCAGACGTGTCACCTGATAGTAAATGACTACAGCCGCCCATGGGCACCTGCAACTTAAGAGTCACAAGTGCGTTACTGCCCTTTAGGGTGGGAGTAGGGGAAGGGTGGAAGGGGGGATAGGTGGAGGGAAGGGTGGAAGAGGTAGAGGGGGAAGGGAAGGGTGAAAGAGAGGGGGAAGGGTTAGGGCCTCCGGTAACCTCACTCACTCAGCGAAAAGCTATGCAAGCATTGCTTCACTGCCGGATTAATTTTATTTTCATAGAACTGTAAAGTAATACACTGTTAAAGAGTACTAAAATTGTTCAAAGTTGGCTTGAGATTTTCAATTGAGACACCCTCAGTAAAAACTAGATTTGATGACATTTTATTGAACCCCAAATTTTGAATCAAATAATTAATTGAAAAACATAATATAAATTATGCTTTAGGAAATAGATGAACTCCAAACGATAAGACTGGAACTGCTCCATCGACTTCAGGCTGACCAGAGACGGAAACAAACCAACAGGACCAGTAAGAAACTCTCCAAGTTGTGGTTCGCCAAGAAGACGGAAATGGAGAGGAAGATTGAACATATTCGGAAGACCAGGGATAGAGGTAACTGCTCAATATTGTAAATTATCTTATTAATATTATGAAAACGATATTTGTTACTATTTTACCCAAAAACGGCTGAACGGGTCTGGATGAGATGCACATAGACTACTTTTATCCCGAAAAAAATTACGGCTTCTGTTGGATAGATGTCACCAAAATGTCTACGCAAGTCGCGGGCAAAAGCTTTCACGTCTTAACTACTAGTGGCGATATCTACATACAGCGGCACGTATGGGCCGGCTCGACTCCGCTCGATACCACGGCCTCACAGAAAACCGGCAGTGAAGCCATGCTTGCATTGCATTTCGCCGCGTGAGTGAGGTTACCGGAGGCACTAACCCTTCCCCCTCCCCTATTCCCGTCCTTCCCCTATCCCCCTCTCCCCTCTTCCTACTCTTCCCCCCCTCCCCCTTTTCTCCTACTCCCACCTTAAAGGGCGGCAACGCACTTGTGACTCTTGAGTTACAAGTGACCATGGGCGGTGGTAGTCATTTACCATCAGGTGACCCGTCTGCTCGTTTGACACCAATACCATAAAAATAAACAGCGAAAAACATACTTCAATGTCATATAACGAAGACACACCGAACTACGGAGTAACTATTAATCCTGTAACGCGCTATGAAAGTTCTCGCGTCGTTTAGTATAAATAAAACTTCCCAGCATCAACCGTAGGGTCCACTAGGCATGATCACTTCGTCTGATCGGAGGGTCTTCACCCATTCCTTCACATTGGGAGTATGTGTACGTTGCCAAGAACACAGATAATAATAATTATCTTTAAAAAAAGTATCACCGACTTCAATGTACCTCAAAATACCCAAATCGCTTCAAGTGTGCCTATAAAATTTGAAGACTTTCCTCGATTTTACCAGGATCCCATCATCAGACCCTGTCCTGGCCTAGGCAGGCGTCTTTGAGTAATCGGTAAACATACATAAAAAAATATACAGTGGAACATAGAACTTCCTCCTTTTTTGAAGTCGGTTAAAAATACATAATTTATGATTAAATCTTCCCAAAATTAGCTCCTATTCAGGAATCATTAAACTATTTACACTTTACCGAGGCTAGTAATGAATTGGCATGTCTATACCACTTCACTGTTAGCCCCAGTGATGTGGCCCATGATGGTTTCTACACGATATGAAAAGGCCTCATCAGACATGCTTGGTTTGGAAGCCAAAGCTTGACTTAAATATTTTTTCATCTTTACAGAACATCGCAAGTTAGTGGCAATCCACGAGGGTGGGGGTCGAGTGGGTCAGGTGGCGCGTTCGAGAGCAGCCAGAGGTCACGGGTCCGTGTGCAAGTCGTCCTCAGACCCCACTTCAGACCTTTTTGCGCCGTTGTTGAGACACGGGTACCAGGCTCGCAGAAGACACGCAGAGATTTACTATGACCCTTCACTGTTGTGTGAGTTGGAATTCTAACTATCCTAGCTACGTAGGTATATCATAACTCATGCGAGCGCGGCCGCGGATATAAGTATTTTTTTTAAGTCAAATAAAATGTTATATTAGTACCCACAGTACTTTATTACCTACATGCATATATATATAAATATAAATAATAGGTAATAATGTTACTATTACATATAATGCAATAATATATAAATACATATAATCACTACCCGCCGCGTCCATCTGTCCGCGATAAACTGAAAAACTACTGAACGGATTTTCATGCGGTTTTCACCAATAGACAGAGTGATTCATGAGGAATGTTTAGGTGTATAATTTATTAAGATTTCACATATATAATACTTCACGTATAAATTGGTTGAAATATGCTGATGATTGTTTTTTTTTCTAATATATTATAGGGGGCAAACGAGCAGATTGATTGATTGATTGTTGAAGGTGTCTCTGCTACCCGTGCGAAGCCGGGCGGGTTGCTAGTATATAATATAAATTCTTCAAGGTTTAAAATTAAAAATAATCTGATAAGGCATGTTTCCGCAACATGTATTTGAAAGTAAGCCAACTTTTTGCCATCCTGATCTCGAGAGGGAGCGCGTTCCATAACAGGACAGATTGAACAAAGAAGGTAGAATAAACGAAGTCGGAGCGATGAGTGGGAGAATGGAGAAGCCGATTGTGTGAAGATCTAAGATTTACAGTATGATTTGCACCTAAATATTGAAATTGAGAAGTTAGATGGAATTTTTTTTTTCATTTCTCAGGCGCCGCTACAGTTATTCTGTTAACAATAATAACTATAAATAATAACTCCACACATCTCACGCACGGCCGTCTGATCCCAAACTAGGCAGAGCCTGTACTATGGTAACCAGACTGCTGATAAACATACTTATATATTTCTAAATACATATTACAGATAAATTACACCCAGACACAGAACAAATGATCATGCTCATCACAAAATTGTTTGTCCTGGGTGGGAACCCGACCCACGACATCTGGCTTAGCAGTCAGGGTCACTAACCACTAGACCAACAGACCAGTTATACAGTTACAGTCGAGTTAACAATTTATTATTGTAATGTCTGTTTATATATAAGTATGTCGTTAGAGATGGCATATTGCCGCTTAATATTTCACCGTCACAGATGTTGCTGAACGCAGCAGCCGGTAGTTTAACAAATTATGGAGAGTTTATAATATTTTGAAATTAATAAACCTAGATAGGTAGGTAGGTACACTTGACGAAACGTGGGACAGTTCTGAGCACTTGTTGTCAGCTCGAAGTGTCGAAAGGAACACAACGCAAGCAGACCTCTTATTGACTCGAGCTAACGTCATGCCAGACTGTCGAAATGCGCCAACTTCACTTTCGTTTTGTTAATAATTAACAAAACCAAAGTGAAGTTGGTCATCAGATTCTTTTTAATTTTAAACCTTGAAGAATTTATGTTATATACTAGCAACCCGCCGGCTTCGCACGAGTAGCAGAGACACCTTCAACAATCAATCAATCAATCTGCTCGTTTGCCCCTTATAATATATTAAAAAAAAACAATCATTAACATATTTCAACCAATTTATACAAAATCTTAATCCCACTAATATTATACATGTGAAAGTTTGGATGGATAGATGGATGGATGGATGGATGGATGGATGGATGGATGGATGGATGGATGGATGGATGGATGGATGGATGGATGGATGGATGGATGGATGGATGTTTGTTACTCCTTCACGCCAAAACTACTGGACCGATTCTAATGAAACTTGGTATGTAGATAGCTGGAAACCTGGATTAACATATAGGCTATTTTTTATCCCGATATTCTCACGGGCCGATCCCGTGAGAATATTGAGAGATTTACGCGGGTGAAACCGCGGGGCGCTGCTAGTAAATTATACACCTAAACCTTCCTCATGAATCACTCTGTCTATTGATGAAAACCGCATGAAAATCCGTTCAGTAGTTTTTCAGTTTATCGCGGACAGACAGACGCGGCGGGGGACTTTGTTTTATAATATGTAGTGATTATATGTATTTATATATGTATGCATATATTGACGTCCCGTATTAATGGCAGCTCCGAAAAGTATATACTATGTATATAAGACTGTAATGCCAGAGCTCGCCGGTTCGTTTCCCGCTCAGTGCAAATATTTGTGTGTGTGACTGTGCCTTTTTGCATAGGTATGAATGTATTTGAAAAAAAAATCCAACCCAAAAGCTAAGCGCTTGTCCCTTAGTTGGGTCATTATATTATTATTTAAAAACTGAGAGCAACTTAACTATAAGTTTTCGTTTTTATTGTTTCATAATTTTTGAAAACTGATTCGACTGGAGAAGTACATCCACACCTGACTCCAGAGCGGGAATCGATCCCGCGACCTCTGATATTGCAATAGAATATTCTTGTTTCAAAATCGCTTGAAACCTACTTTTCCACTCCCAGCCGCAGAAGACCACGCAGCAATAGCAGAGCCTCCGGCATGGCTGAACCGCTGCCAAAACCTGACAAAGAGCTGTTCCGGCCATCACCTGCCACGGGATCCCATGAAACTCTGCGAGCGGGAGACAAAATGGAGCGAGCAGTTCTTAGAGAATTTACACAACGATCTGAAGAGTTAGTATGCTTTTGGTGTCTGCTGGAGATAACAGCCATCTAAAATCTTGAGGTTTAATTTTAATCATTTTTTTTTTCTTTATTTAAAAAAAGACAACTCCCGCATTAGGAATTACTCCTGTGTCGCGGGGGACTTTACAAACATAGAAACAACGGACACAAAGAACATCCAGACTCAGGTGGGAATCGAACCCAAGACCTATAAGCATAGCGGTCAGGGTCACTAACCACTAGACCAACATCCATAAATTACGTCACAAGAATTTTATAATTTTTTTAACCCCTCGTCGTGGTCACATTTGTGGTACTCCAGCTACCCCCTATGGAGTGCAGTCATTTAAAATCCTCGCTTTTGGTTTGTGATTTTTATGTTTTTTTTTAGTTATAGGGCAAACGAGCAGATGGGTTACCCGATTGTAAGTGATTTGGTTGGTGTGGTCTGTGATTAAAAGCAAAATAAACAGTTGTCAAGAAATGAAGTGGTGTACAAAATTTAAAAATTGGATTCGTTACTATTTTGAAGTTTGATATTATGTTTTAATATTAAACAAAATATAACCTACTTTGACGATATCTAAATATGACGTCATAAATTTCATAGAAATTGTGTGATAATGAATATTCTGCGACTTTATATAAATGGTTCGAACTATCGCTTACACTGGCCAATTCATCCGTATTCGCTATGTGCGAAGTGCATGGTTGGAGTATATAAAGAAATCGCTGCGCATGCCGTGGCAGAAATCTGCAACGATTCGGGATAGTCTATGACATAAGGTAAACAAAATTACTTTGAGATTGCCTACAATTTGTTAGTAATTTGAAATGGGTCATATTTTTTTTTATGGTATAGGGGGCAAATGAACAGACGGGTCACCTGATGGTAAATGACTACCGCCGCCCATGGGCACCTGCAACTCGAGAGTCACAAGTGCGTTACCGCCCTTTAAGGTGGGAGTCGGGAAAGGGGGAGAAAGGGGGTGAGAGTAGGAGAAGAGGGGTTGGGGGGGAAGAGTAGGAAGAGGGGAGAGGGGAGGGACAGGAATAGGGAGAGGGGAGGAATGGGAATAGGGGTGAGGGAAGGGTTAGGGCCTCCGGTATTTGCTTTCATTGCATTGCTTCACTGCCGGTTTTCTGTGAGGCCGTGGTATCGAGAGGAGTCGAGCCGGCCCATACGTGCCGACGCATGGCTCTCCCACAAAAATAAAATTGTTGTTGTGTTGTGAACTGCAAAAATTTGTTAAAGGACCTTACATAACGTAAACTACTAAATTAAGTGTGCTACATAATGTAGTACATTTAATTACTATTATTAATAACATAATGTACAATGTGATGTAGCCTACATTACGTTTAAAGCATTATGAGAGTACTTACTTTTAAACTTGTTTTATAGGGTGTTAATGTCATCGATGTTTGACAAATGATGTGGGCTCTTATTAAATAACTATTGCCATTATTTCGTAGCTCTTTCTTACATGTTAAGCTAAAACTAATTTATTTCCTTTGAACAGAGTTTGAGGTTAAAAAATTAAGTTGTATTTTATACATTCAAAACCGGTTTTTAAAATTATATCCATTTTTCTATATAACTAGATGCACCCGGCATGCGTTGCAATGCCTTTTTTTTATAATTTTACATGAAAATTTATCGTACCTACAATTATTGTATTCGATTGCCATCTTGCAACCCTATTGCGGATCTGTGGATGGAACAGAATAATATAAAAATCGCGATTAAAAAATAGGGGTTGATCGTAGAGGGTTGAAAATTCAGGGTTGTATGTATTTTCTAATGCTGTATCATAAAAAATAATGAATTTTTTTTTATCTAAAAATTAAAAAAGGGTGGACTACCCTTAACATTTAGGGGGATGAAAAATAGATGTTGTCCGATTCTCAGACCTTGGGTAGGTTATGCACACAAAGTTTCATGAGAATTGGTCAAGCCGTTTCGGAGGAGTTTAACTACAAACACCGCGACACGAGAATTTTATATATTAGATGTTTCTAACAAATTCCTTTAAAAAAACCGTTTCTTTCTATGTACCGTTAATTACTTTATTTTTTAAAAAATAATAAAACATTTGTATGTCATTATTTGACATAACCCTGAATAGTTGCGCATGCTAAGTGGCGCTACTGTCGTGCACTATCCCAAATAAGAAAGCACGGCACGTATGGGCCGGCTCGACCGGAGTGATACCACGGCCTCACAGAAAACCGGCAGTGAAGTAATGATTTCATTGCTTTTCGCCGAGTGAGTGAGGTTACCGGAGGCCCTAACCCTTCCCTCCCCCCCTCTTCCACCCTCCCCCTACTCCCACCTTAAAGGCAGGCAACGCACTTGTGACTGGTGACTCTCGAGTTACAGGTGCCCATGGGCGGCGGTAGTCATTTACCATCAGGTGACCCGTCTCGTTTGCCCCCTATACCATAAAAAAAATACAAATAAATATTGGTTGCCTGTAAAGTCGGTATACGGGCGAAAGTTTTACGTGACAACGACTTTGAGTGGTAAAATAATTTTAATGTGAATATTCATTCGTATAGTAGGAAGAAGGATGAAATAATAGTAACAATTTAAAACATTTATTTATACAAAGAATTATATTTAAAACATTAATTTATACAAAGAATCTCGCACTGACACTCGCTCTCATTGTGAGCGCATAACGTGAGCGGAGCGTAACGCAGTTTCTTGAAGTGTCACCCGGCAAACCAATTTATAAGACGTTGTCACGTCAAAAGGAAAACAACTCATAGAATAGGGTAGGTAACTGTCAAGTCAAATCAGTATCTTTTAGTAAACGTCAAAACGGTAGCTTCCGTACATTTTTGTATGAAATACTAAGGCGTGACGTCACGCCTTAGTATTGTCAAATCATTTACTTTTAATGTTAATTTAATAAATAAAAACATAATAAAAAACGTTAAAATAAAACTGGACAACAATTTTCACAGTATTTTAAGTCGTTTTATTGCGACACTTGGCGAAATAATTTATTTTGAGCATAGGCATCTACCCAATTGCCTTGTAAGCACTTGCACGTCACTCATTAAAATTGGTCACGCTCGCTCAGCATTGATGTTGACGGTGCCGGCTAAAAGTTGCTGAGTGCCAAACGGTGCTGATATTCAGCGGTGACCGTGTGGAGTAGGTGCGCACATATATATAAATAAATAAATAGTATTATTATTATTTTTCAAGTGAATCTTCTTCAGAATCGTTGTCATTTGAAAAGTCGATGAAACGAAAAAGTCACACTAAAAAGAGAGAAACACAATACAAGTATACAACACTGAAAAGAGGCAAACATATTCATATATAGGATTTAGCTTGCGAGAGAATGAGAGATACTACAAGTATACAGTGTTTCCTATAATCTTTGTCTTTGCGCCTGCGTACCACGAAGTCTTCAAAAAATGCGTCATAGTCAACGTGGTGTATCATTTTTGTGGATTTGCGTATTAAAAGTCGTTGGATAATTAATTTTGAAGTTTCACTTCTGCCGTGTGTGAATTGCACACACACACTTTTTTTTTAACTACGATATCCAAATAGTAAGCAATTAAAACTGTGTAATATATTTGTGGCTGGCAACACTAGTGCGCCTATTGCGGCCGACGGTTATTTATATAAACAATATATCTTATCTTCTAAATGTACGCCTGTATCTACCCCTTCGATACAGGCGTGACTGTTTGTATTAAATATACTGTTATTTATAAAATTCCAGAGGCCCGACTTGGAGCGGGTCAGACTTCAGCTGGGCCTTTACACGTTCTAAAGCCCCGGAAGCTGGTGACCACTCCTAGACCTGCTACTCCTACGGTGGAAGCGGTTGATGATATGGATGAAGCAGAACACCAGGCCGCACTACTGCTTCAGAGAATCATCAGGGGCAGGGCCGTGCAGTACTTGGTAAACTTTAATTTTTTAATTATTATTATTTAATTCAACTTCTCCTTTTTGGACTCAGATTTTCCGATTGAGACGCGAACCTGACCTGCACTCAGCAATAATAATAGAATATTGGCACAATCTTGTGCATTCAGAGGTGCCATATTATAGGTATGTGCCCGACCCAGTTCTCGAAAATAGTCGTGCCACATTGTATTGGGATCGATCTATCACTACTGACAGAACTATTGTTATGTTACAATAAAAACCTTCGTGAGTGGTGGAAACTATACGGTTTTACTCACGTTTGTATTTCGGGGATGCCCGACTAGTTTCGGACCAGACGGGGGCCCTTTTTCAAGGAGTGAAGCGTCCTGCCGCGGCTCTGTCAGGTGTATCACTGGGATTACTACATCGCCACCGGGTCTCGTGGTACGTGAATTTTAAAACTCACCTTCCACGAGACAAACCTGAGCGACCTTACAAAAAGTGTCACAGTTAGTATATGGTGTGCACCGCGGTGAATGTTGGTAACAACAGCGAATCACACAACGCAACAGAAACGCAACGGTCTACATCCGCACGTTCCGAAAGACAAAGGAACCTACAACGCTACAACTTTCTTTGCACGATGTAGGATTACGTAGTTCAGCGCATTTTTACTAGATGGCGTTAAATTACGTTTATGCTGTATAAGGATGTCACCACACTCTTATTTGTTTTTCTGTTCATAGATGTACGAAGGTCGCACTCGAGCTGCTGAACTGACCGAAGAGTTGAAGACTACTCATGGACTTCAAAGGGAGGACAAGATACGTATAGCTCGTGAAGAGTCCAAGGCTAGAGAGTTCAATGCCAGGAGGACCGAAACAGAACAAAAGGTATTTTATTCTTATTAAAATATGTGTAAAAGATAATGTCTGGTAGAGATCGTTTTAAATAATAATAATAACTTAAAAAACAAAACACACTTATATATTACTAAATACATACATATTATAGATAAATTACACCCAGACTGCTCATCACACAATTATTTGTCCTGGGTGGGAATCGAACCCACAGCTGGCTGGCTGGCTCAGCAGTCAGGGTCACTAACCGTTAGACCAACAGGCTAGTCAACAGGTTGAACAATACATTGTATAAAAGGGAAAGAATGTGATTATTCCGGCGAAGGCGTATAGTTAACCACTTATCTCCGAAATTCAGAGAGATAATGGTGTCAATTCTGTTGTATTTCTCTCTTAACTATAATTGACAAAATTTTCTTCATACAAGATGTAAACCTTGTACCCTTCGAAACAAGGTCTTATTTCAAATATAAACAAGTAGGTAATATACGTCGCTATCGAAATAAGCCATTTATTTGTCGACTAAAGTCTGACACGCTTAAATAAATTTTAATACCACGTGGTATACAGCGAGAGCTACTATCCGTTGAATGCCATCTCTTTTGCTCTGTGTTTTTAGTAAGCGTCTTCGTAGGTGTCGATTAAAATAACGTCATCTTAGTCCGTTTTGAACAAGTTTTTATACGGCATTTGAATAAATGGGGACCCTCGCTGCGTGGAAATAAAGTTGAGTATACGTTGACAGGTTTTAGTGAAATTTAGTGGCGCTGAGAAATAGATGCCAGTAACAAATAGATCTTGTTACGAAACAGACAAGGTTGATTTCATATTAAGAAATTAAGTTAGGTTTTAGTTTAGTGAGTCTGACAATAGAACCGGCACCATTATCGCATTTATGCAAACCAAATATAAATTTAATGCAGTAATTTTGAAGTCGCTCAAGTTTGTCTAGTTGGTTCTCGGTGGCATCAGCATAGTTGAGGATTGGAATTAGAAGGAGCTTTTAAACTTTCGCGTTCCATGATATAATTATGGGAATTAACGCGATCACGAAAAGGTATTACATACCTCTGAATTGCTTGACGTTTCGACCAGGTTGCACTGGTCGTGGTCACAGGCTGACTGGCTAATTCAGGGGTATGTAATACCTTTTCGTGATCGCGTTAATTCCCGTTTAAATACATAATTATAATCAGAAGGACGTTAGCAAGGGCCATTTTGGTGGCGGTTGGAAGAAGGTTCCGTAAACGTTTTAAGGATCCTGCGGATGCAAACATTCTGCGGCTTATTTCCTGGAAGATTGTTGCATTAGAAATGGGTTCACGCACAATTAGCTTTCTGATAGAACCTGCTACATCTAGGCTGTAAACCCGATCCTAATCTTTCTCAACTATTACTTTTTGTATCCAGGAAGATGCGATCTCAGCGTTGGTAGATGAACTATGTGGCGGCGCCATGTCTGCCGCCCTGGACTTCTTGGAGAAGGAGCTGAGAAGGCTCAGGGAAGAGAGGAAACAACATGCCTTTGTACTCATCGCTTGTAAGTATATCCAGAAGTATCTGAAAGAGTAATACGTTAGATTACAGAAGAAAACTGAATACCACTAAATAATAATTTTAATTTGGAAAAGTTTATTTATTTTAATAAACATAACTCCTGCACTGGGAATGATTCCTGTGTCGCGGGGGGACTTTTCATTAAAATATTTTTTTTTGTCTCGTTTGGGATTCGAATCCCATACCCTCGGCAAGACGACTGTTGCGCCATCCGTGCAGTCAAACTCTCACTCATTACCAGTGGTCGGCGTAGGTAGTGCCATTTAGGATGAATGACCTCAAATGTTATGTTAACATGGATATACCCCGAGATTCCTGCATTTTAAAATTATCGAGTTCACTTAGTTAGACTTCCCTCTGAACTTGCCTCTGGGAAATTTGTTTTTTTTTTTAATTATAGGTACAGTACCCTTATACTGAAGCGGTTTTAATGCTCATCTTTGTGAACTGTTTTAGAGTGTACACCATTTACGTAAATTAATATAATAAAAAGAGTGTTGAGGATTTTAGGAGTTAGCGATATACCAATAAATCAAAATATTGGTCAATATTTATTTAACGAAAAGTACAATTAATTTGACAACATACAAATTATCTTAAATTTAACACAAATTAAATAAAAATAATTAGTACATTATAAAAAAATAAAATGTTAAATCGATAAGATATGACTGAGAATGACTGTACTACGTTTGTTTTATGAAAACATAATTACTATTTAAGTATTTAGTTCTATCTCTTTTTCAGAATCACATATTTCCTCATTTTTTGAATTAAAATAACTGACTATAATTTTTTCAATATTTTCTACTTTAGCGAATTTCTTTTTACATTCCGAATCCACTTATAAATGGAAAAGGAACGTTCGACGTCTGCTGAAGTCAGCGGTGCATGCTGATAATTTAAGATATCGGCATCAAAAAGTTCGCCTTGTGATAAGTTTTCACTATAGTGGTTATAACCCCTAATAACAGAAGTCTTGATTTCTGGAAATAACTTGTTCAAGCTTATTTTTTACAGTGTCTGGCACAATCCAGTCTATTACTGCCCGTACCTCATCAAAAATTTCGAATGTCTGTATTATTGACAGATTATATTGTTTTTTTAGATACTGGAACAAAAGGAATTGGTACGTTTTTTGTACCTATAGATTTTTAAATCCCTGCCGACTATGTATTTTAAAATGACAATAAAGGGCATCGGTATGTTTGATCTTTTTACCTTAAGGTTTTTAATCCCTTTCCGACGATGTTTATGAACGAAAACAAACCGCGTCGGCATGTTTTATTTAAATGTATTTTGTGTGTGTAATTTTCCACAATTACAATTGATTAATTTTTAGTTGTTATGGTGACAATTAACAATTAAAACTTTAAGAGTGTTAGCTTTTTAATCTCAATATATTTAAAAATCCTATATGATGTGTGATGTTCGTTCACGCTAATCTCCGAAACTACTCAAAAGATTTAATGAAATTTTGTAAATGTCTATTGCTTATGTACCCCAACTAGAGAGACAATTTATCCCGGTGAGGGATGGTTTTTTTGCAAAATACAACGCCTATGGATCCGCGGGAATAAGCTAGTATTAGTTTAGATTTCCCGTCCGTCCATCTTCCCGATTTACCATCCGTTGTAAACAATATTTAGTATAAGAAATGTTAAAATCGCGAAACATTAAAAACGGTGTTTGTATACGAGTAGGTACTAATTAGTCATAACGCTATTCGGTTAGTTTTTATGAAACTGATATTCTATTAATAAAAACTAGGAAAGTAGACACTCTTAGGGTGCGGATTTCTAAATTATATATCGGTAATATTTGATCGAAGTTGAATCTTTAGAGTCCCGGGATTTTGAGATGAGTGGGTATGTCCACGTTATGCCACGATGGACGAATCCCACCAAATAGCACTACCTACGCCGACCACTGCTCATTACAGACAAAGAAATAGCGGCCATCGGATTAACGCAACTAAGTACAATTTTGAACGAAAAGAATAAATTCAACATTCCATTTTCAAAATACTTTTGCTTTCGTTGTGTGAGCTATTATGTGTCTTATCTCAACACGCTAGAGTTTTAAAGAGGTGCAAGATTATTATCTAATTTATCGGTTGCAAATACAAGAAAGAGATGGATGGACTAATATTGCGACTTCCTATTATAGTACGCGAGAAGTCAATGCGAGAAGCCGCAGAGGCTGGCAGAAGACAGAAAGAAGAACGCCGCAGAAGAGAACACGATGAAATGTTTAAACAAGTAAGTGTGTGTAATATATGACCGTTTGTATTTCAAGGTATTTTTACTTCTGTTTCTCAAAAAAGCACGGATTGCGACATACCACTTCACCGTTAACTTCGGTGAGGTGATGACCCACGGGGGTTTCCACACGAAAAAATAAAAAGAAAATAAAAGTATGGTGGAATGTGTGAAGTTAAAGATTTTAATTCGTAGTTACGTATTTTTATTGAGAAAATCCATAAAATTTAACTTAAAGAGATTTTGAAGTTAGTTTTTTACTAATTAAAACAAGTTCCTAATTTAAAAAAAAAAATTACAAACACAGCTGCCCTGCCAATATACGAATTACGCACCATAAAGCTGCCATTTTTTTTTAAATTATAGCTAGTGTCACTCGGGATGACGTAAGGATTCTAACGATACTCACATCCAAACCTGTCCAGGCATTTAAAAGTTATCGTGGAATAAAGAAACTCACATACCGACATTTATGAACTCTGAAATTATAACACTCTTTTTATAACCGACTTAAAAAAAGGAGGAGGTTCTCAATTCGATTGTTTTTTTTTTATGTTTGTTACTTCAAAACTTTCGATTGGATGAACCGATTTTGATGATTCTTTTTTATTTGAAAGCTGGTGCTTCCCGTGTAGTCCCACAATTAGGTCCAGTTCTGACAATGGCATCCATGAGAAAACCATATATAAGTGTTTTATGGAATAGTTTTTTTTGTTGAAGTCGGTTTTTTTTAAAGAATTATCGGGCAGTCATGTAAAAAAATAAACCGTAATTTGATATTATAGGTATTGGGAGTAACGCAAGGAACCGTGGATGCGTATCTGAAGCAGGTGATCGCAGAAGGGGTTGAGCTGGCGGCCGAACAAGAATCGGTGAAAGCTGCTCAATTACAAGCGGATAACATCGATAAGTGCATCGCTGAAAACAACTCTATGTGAGTGCATTTAAAGCTTATTATTCCTTGTATCAACAGTTGCAGTTGTGGACTGGCCCTGACCCTGACTGCTGAGCCAGAGGTCGCGGGTTCGATTCCCATCCAGGACAAATAATAGTGTGATGCGCACGATCATTTGTTCTGTGTCTGGGTGTAGTTTATCCTACTAATATTATAAACGCGAAAGTTTGTAAGTATGGATGGATGGATGGATGTTTGTTACTCTTTCACGTAAAAACTACTGAACCGATTGTGATGAAACTTGGTATGTCGATAGCTGAAGACCTGGATTAACATATAGGCTTTTTATCCCGATATTCCCACGGCATTGGGACTTACGCGGGTGAAACCGCGGGGCTCAGCTAGTCTATAATATGTATGTATTTAGAAATACCTACCGTACCATAGTACAGGCTCTGCCTAGTTTGGGATCAAACGCAGACAACTCCCGCATTAGAAATCTACCTGTGTCACGGGGGGCTTCACAAACATTCAAACAACGGACACAAAGAACATCCAGACTCGGGACAACTATTTGTGGATCACACAAATTTTTGTCCCACGTGGGACTTGAACCCTCAACACTTGGCGCGGCGTAGTGGCGAGGTGACCAAAATCAAAATAATTCATTTCAGTTGAACCCATTATAGGTATTTTTGAATTGGCATGAGTAGTAGTCAGTCGGACTATCATATCAATCAGTCAGTCGTGAAGCTAGTTGCCTGTTCGTACGTAAGAGGCAAGTACGTGGAGAAGAACAGGCAAGAAACGCCAAGGACACTCTTTTTACAAGCATTAATTTAGTTTCACCTGTCCCGATGTTTGTCATCAAATGTTGCAAGTTAAATTTGACACTTCCCGGTTTCCGATTGAACTGAAAATTTGCACGCATGTGTATATCGCGTGACAATGCAATATTATGATGACACGGAGCTGGAACGTGGCCATAGGAACTCTGTAATGAAACGACGCAACCCCACCTAGCTTGGACTCATTTGATTGATAGTAAATCCCTAATCATAAATACCAAAAAGTTAAAAATTAAAACGAAGAAATTTTTTTTTTTATAAACAATCTCTTATTACTTGTCAATAAAAATAACTAAAAAGTTAAAAATAATAATAAGAGCGTGTTACATTTTGACGGTAAGAGAAATAAAGGAGACACCTCCTTTCCGCGCTTTTATTATTACTAGAGATCGCGTGGTGGTCGAATTTCGACCATGGTTTATTTCATTGGCCAATATTACTTGACCTGTCATTGTATAGACTTTTGTACCATGACAGGTCAAAATATATACTGGACACTCATAGCTGTATGTACCCGTTTTTGCATTTTTTTTTAACTTTGTAGCAAATATTGTTCAAAAATTTTAGCATTCGTCACTTCTTCTCTGTTTAAACTTCATACTCCTCCGTCCGCCCAATTTTCGTAAACAGGGATCCAAAGTTTTCGCTTCACGTATTAATATATAGATTCAACATGTTTTATACAAGTCTCTTAAACCGTTACCATCACTAAACCATTCAATCAATCAATCATTTATTTGATGATCAAGGGTATACAGTGGTGTTAACATTACATTCGTGCTCCATAATCTACCTTTACAGGCATGCAAATTTTATAATAAATTTTTTTAATTAATATTTGAAAATAATTTGTGGTAGTTTTAAATAGTAGTATAAATTAACATTAATTACAAAAATATATAGTAAAAATTAAAATAAATAGTTCCAATTATAAAATTGTAGTAATAAAAGGCAACAGTACAATTTCATAATACAAACCAAACCATCCGACAAACAAGTATTTTAGAATATAAGTAAAATTATAATTAAATTCATTTCATCAGGGCCATGTAAATACAAAAATGCTCAATTGCGCCATCCGTGTAGACAGTTGTCTGAAGTTATTATTATAAAATAAATAAAGTTTTTTTTTTTTTTTATGGTATAGGGGGCAAACGAGCAGACGGGTCACCTGATGGTAAATGACTACCGCCGCCCATGGGCACCTGCAACTCGAGAGTCACAAGTGAGTTGCCGCCCTTTAAGGTGGGAGTAGGAGAAGAGGGTGAGGGGGGGAAGAGTGGGAAGAGGGGGGAAATGGGAAGGACGGGAATAAGGGAGAGGGAAGGGTTAGGGCCTCCGGTAACCTCACTCAAGCGGCGAAATGCAAATTGCAAGCATTGCTTCACGGCCGGTTTTCTGTGAGGCCGTGGTAACGAGCGGAGTCGAGCCGGCCCATACGTGCCGAAGCATGGCTCTCGCACATATGTATCGAACTACAAATAGCTCTTTCCACCCCAGGTCCACAGCAGAACAAAACGAGTTGGTAGCAGAGTTGGTTCACCAGTTCCTCCTGCCTCACACCCACCAAACCGCTGCGAGGCACCACATCACTGAGCTACAAAACGCGAAGCTGGAAGCAGCCAGACGAACTATATTCGGCCTTTTGGATAACGCTGAGATCAAACAAGGTATCATCAAGCACAATGCATGCAATTATTCAAACAAGTAATCAAGAACTTAGAGGTTAGAAAATCTAGGAAAGACTTATAAGATACAAGTTACTTGTAATAACCCTAAACTAAAATTACGTCATTACTTAATAAAGGATTATTAAGTAATGACGTAATTTTATTTTTTGTTCTTTTTGTGTTCAACCATCCGTATAACGTCTATCCATCCATCCGGCCTCACAGTGGGAGAGCCATGCTTCGGCACGTATGGGCCGGCTCAACCGGAGTGATACCACGACCTCAAAGAAAACCGGCAGTGAAGTAATGCTTGCTTTTCGCCGCGTGCGTGAGTTTTCCGGAGCCCCTAACCCTTCCCTCCCCCCTCTTCCACCCTTCTCCTACTCCGACCTTAAAGGGCGGCAACGCACTTGTGACTCTCGAGTTGCAGGTGCCCATGGGCGGCGGTAGTCATTTACTATCAGGTGACCCGTCTGCTCGTTTGCCCCCTATGCCAAAAAAAAAAACTTTCCCCATTATAACATTAGTAAGTTGAGTAAAACTTACTCTGAACGAAGTCGTTGGTTTGTGAGGATGGATGGATGTTTGTTACTCTTACACTCGAAAACAGCTGAATATATTAATAAGGTAGGATAATATTTGGCACACAATAGCTTATGACCTGGATTAACCCATAGGATACTCTACAGCTGTAAACAAGGCCCACGTGGGCGAATCCCGGGCAAAAGCTAGTCTTTAAATAATTGTGAACACCACCAATAATAATAACTTGACACATCTCACACACGGTCATTTGATCCCAAACTAGGCAGAGCCTGTACTATGGTAACCAGACTGCTGATAAACATAATTATATATTACTAAATACATATTATAGATAAATTACACCCAGACACAGAACAAAATTAATGATAATGCTCATTACACAATTATTTGTCCATGGTGGGATCGAACCCACGACCTGTGGCTCAACAGTTAGAGTCACTCACCAACGGGCCAGTCATAATTCTAATACGTTGTGTTTTTGTACGAGAAGCGCAAGAAGACGAGGTTTTGCATTACGACTGACCAAAAAAGAGTGCTATGTTTTCAGAGTTCATGTATGTTTGTGAGTTTCTTTATTTCACTATAAGTCCTAACTGCCTGAACAGATTTCGATGTATGGGATATCGTTACAATCCTTACGTCATTCCGAATGACACCTGCTATAATTTTATTACGTTTGTATTACGGCCGTACAGTCTTTTTTTATTTATTTTTATTATTATCTTGTTTTGTTTTTTAGAGATTTGCGAGCGATGTGGTCGCAATTTGGACGGCTCCTGCCGCTGTGGAGTGTGTCCGGTCAAGAGGGAACCAGTCGAAACCGTCTACAGACATGACCCGAGGTGGAAGTTCACCAGAAGTTAGTATAAATTACTTGTATCATAAATACTAAAAAGTAAAAAATTAAAATAAAGATTTTTTTTAAACAAGCTCTTATTATTTGTTAATAAAAAGAACTAAAAAGTTAAATATAATAATAAAAGCGTGTTACACTTCGACGGCAAGAGAAGTAAAGAAGGTGTAACGCGCTTTTATTATTATATTTAACTTTTTAGTTATTTTTATTGACAAGTAATAAAAGCTTGTTTAAAAAAAAAAAATCTTTATTTTTATCTAGTCGTTGAACGGATTTTTGAGTCGGGGGTGTTTTAAATTTTGTAATATATGCTTGTGGTCATTTTATCTAGATCTTATTTTAGCCTAATCATAGTCCATATTTGATGAAGGTATTAATGTTGTAATAATAATATTCTCTTTGTAGTGCGTCCTGAACCACCATCGAAGACGACCGAAGAGAAATATCCCATGTCGCATGAAGCGAGACATCTCTTGAATGCACTCGTTGATGACGGTGAGTTGTACTAATAACGGAAGAAAAATATCTTTATTTTACACTCTTACCTATACGGATATGAGGTATTTACCCTGGTGTAGGTGTGGGTGTGTATGTCTAAAGCACCTTGTTAATGCTTTATGTTCTTTATCCGTAATTTTTAGTTAATGACTGCAAAAATCTTTCCGTTAAAACGGAATTTGCCAAAAAATAGAAAAGAAACGAAATTGTTCAAAATTTTGAAAACGAAATTGTTTAAAATGTAGATTTATTTTAAAAAATTCTAGCTTTACTTTTGAACAGGTTTTGCTAGTTTTCCTTTTTATTTTATTTCTTTGTTTTGCTTTTGCTAACTTTGTCCTTTTTAAAAGCGATGAAAATATAATATTTTTGGTACTATATATCATTTGACTAAAATATAGTATAATACCATAATTATCACATAAACATAAACATATAAGTAGGTGTACATCCTCGTCGGATCGCTTCATAAAACATACACAGATATTAATTAATGCCGCGTTCCAGTAAACAAAAAACGATTCGTTTTGCTTACGGACGGTAAAATTTTCATTGAAAATTCAACGAAATTTTACCGTCCGTAAGCAAAACGAATCGTTCCTTGTTTATTGGAATTGGAACGCGGCATTAATGAGTCACCCTTCAAAGGTTAACATTTTGACCAAATAAATATTTAGTATGAGTATATTACGTGGGAGAGCCATGCTTCGGCACGTATGGGCCGGCTCGACTCCCCTCGATACCACGGCCTCACAGAAAACCGGCAGTGAAGCAATGCTTGCACTGCATTTCGCCGCGTGAGTGAGGTTACCGGAGACCCTAACTCTTCCCTCTCCCCTCTCCCCTCTTCCCTCCTCCCCCTCTTCTCCTACTCCCACCTTAAAGGCCGGCAACGCACTTATGACTCCCGAGTTACAGGTGCCCATGGGCGGGGTAGTCATTTACCATCAGGTGACCCGTCTGCTCGTTTGCCCCCTATACCATAAAAAAAAAAGGTGTTTCGCTGCGAAGATAGGCCACATAAGCCATCTTCGAGCGCACCAGCGCCATCTCTTCGACTAGGGTTCGAAGTGGTCGCCATGGCCGAAATCGGTTGGAACAATCATTCATTCATTCATATTCAAATTGTCGCCTGCGGTATTTCCGGACCGATACGACCTTCAAACCTTCAAGAAAAGAGCGTACTCCCATCTCAAAGGCCGGCAACGCACTTGTGACTAAAAAAAAATATTAGTACTGTGGAAGCTTATAGCAAGATGACATTTTGAAAGAAGAAAGAAAGAAAATTTTATTTGGCAGAGTCAGAGACACTTAATTATAATTATAAGATAGTACTCATCCATTAGGACTCACAGCACTAGGAACCTGTACCTTATTTATAAAAGTGAACGGCGCGAAGTCTTGAAAAAAAGAAAAAAAAAAAAAGAAAAAGAAGGCTTTTACTAGTTAGAAACTAGAGGGGCCTCCCTAAAACATACGTTAGCAGAAGCCGTTCTTTTTAATAAATAAATAGTGGACATTACTCACTAAAGTTATTATACTAATAATGTACCTACTTAGGATGCTAACAATTTTTCTAGATAACTTATTCTGTGTCTCACTATTGTACCAAATGGGCGTCCAGTTCAGCATGTGCCAAGCGAAGGCCCGGCGCTGGTTTGGAACCCATGGTGTCTCACGGACGTAACATGCAGCGTCTATTTACTTAAACCATGGGGTCCCATCTCTAACAAAGGAAAAATGGTTCAAACAAATATCAATAGATGGCGTTACGGGTATCGATTTGTTATTGAAGTTTATGGAAAATCAATATTAGGTCCTGATAGTATTTTCTAATTTCATAAAATACCCTAAACACGGGAAAATTGAATAAAAGTTTCTTAAATCCAGTTTTCTTATTTTGACAAAATTCAATATTGTCGTTGTTCCCCTGGCGGCAATTACTGGTCCTACGTTGAAGTAACACTCAATAACAAAACCGTATCGGTTTTGTTATTGAGTTTGTAGGTACTAACTATTGCTAATTGGTCAAATTTTAATGAAACTGTACTGCACTCGATCGCAGGGCTGCCAGATTGTATAATTGGATACAAAATTCGTATAATTCGGTAATCATAAGTTTGCTCTTTGTATAGTAGATGCATTGTGTAATCGGATACAATGTCATTACTGATGTCATAGTGTAATAAGTACGAACATACACATAGAGATATCTAAACAAATCGTGTCTGTGATAACCTGTTAAGTAATTATACGTTAAGAGCTATAACACATAACTGTATTTTACAAAATTAGGTATTTCGCACGACGACGACTCGGTTGGACTCGCGAGTTCCCGACACTGTGTTACGGCAGTGACTAAGCAATCATGATCTTTTTTCTACTATTAAATTATTTGTTTTACTTACTGTCTTAAAATATTGTTAATAATGCGTAATGTTCCAGCCACTAGCTATGCGCCTGCGGCTTTGCTTGTATAGATTTTGATAGTATGAGAAACTTCATTTATTTTATTTTTAAAAACATTAAGTAGGTAGGTATTTTAAATAAAATTATTTCCATAATACAAATGTGATTTAAATTAATAAAAAACTATATAAATATTTCAATTTAAAAATACCTATTGGTAATTAATCCAATAAGTATTTTTGAATTGTCAACGTTTTGAGTCAGTCAGAATAAGTCAGTTGTGAAGATAGTCTGTTCCAGTGCGTAGATCCTTTGGAGGAGAACAGGAAAGAAACTCCAAAGACACTCTCTTTCAACAAGTTTTTTTACAATTTTCTGGTTCATAATCGTCAATCTTTTCGCCAATCCTCACTGTGTGAATGTTGTGTGTTACCAGGGCCAGTTGTCGCCTAAAGGGTTGTTAGCCGGACGTTTGACACAATTCAAATTCAATATCTTTATTTCATAAAATTGACCATCAATTATTCGGAATCGTCGATTTAATAAATAATTATCATAATTAAAAATTATAGATCAACACACACAGAGTCACGGCAACAATAGTTTGCTTCGTCAAACGTAAAATTATTAAAGAAAAAAAAAATGGATAACAAAATGTCACATCTGCCTGTTTCGATCTATAACCGCCCGTTTCCAAATGGTTGAGCCCTGTGATCAGATACAGTAACCGCTACCGTAGCCAGGAATAGCAGGGCTGCCTGAGACTCGAGGCCTGATCATTCTGTTTGCTTTCATTGCGGGTTTTTTACCAATACTCGCCACGCTTGGTAGGTGGGCGCAGTGTTCGGGTTTGGGGTTTTGTGGTTTCGCGGTAGACGCTGCACACCTTATGGTTTTTGTACCTAGCCAAATCTTATGGCACCCACACTAAGAGAAAGAGCGAAGAGGGGGGAGGGGGGTAACATTCTTGGTCAGCACCCTACAGCATTTTAACAGGTATTGAACTATCAAATCTCATTCACATAGACTATGAATCTTCATTTCTTAGCCGCGCCTTGCAACTCTTCGGCAGTTATTGCTTGTCAATTTCAAACAATTAATTACAAAAGAAATCAAAAGTTCTCTGTCCCTCAACTTCGTAATCTGCTTCCTTAAGCAATTATTTTTATTTGTTTTATTAATAAAAATGAAGAAAAATCATACTAGTAGTAATGAATAAAAATGAGAGATTCTTTCTTACGAGACTGTTTTCGGATTCCCTATGTCGTCGTATCGTGAAACATTCCTATAAACTTCTAAGTACGAAAATTAATATGTTATTTTTTGAAGTGAAAACTTCTTTAGCGGTGTTGTGCACTTTTTGGGATGATTAAAAAATGTTAAACTCGCGTCAGGACATGTGACCTGATCGAAAATTGGTAAGACGGAGCCGAGTTTCTTATATTTAAAAAAATATAACATTCGAAATTCAAACATTTATGACCGGCTAGGAGCGCAGAACTTCCAGTGTACCCTGTGTATACATTTAGATATGTTATTATCTACTTTTTATTTTTAACCTAATTATATATATACAGATGTGTGTGTGTATGTGTATGCAAATACATTGTGAAGTTGTTTTCACTTCTGACATGCAGTCCTACTACTGACTGTTTTTTTTTATAATCATATTTCGTTTCCTTTATTATACTCGTAAATCGATTGCCACAAAATAAAATAACATAATGATATTATAATTTTATTTAAGGCAGGTGCACCTTGCTTCATTTGCTTTTGTTAAAGTAGATGTATATAATATCTTTCTAAAACATTTGTACACGGAGCATTTTCGACTCATGCCTGATACAAATCAGAGTCATCAATATTAAAAAAATGAAGAAATGTATATATCACACCTCAAGTTAACTAAACACACTTGGACGTACGGCGTGCCAAACAAATATATTTGCATACTATACATAGTTAATGCATACAATTGAAACTCTTACGTACTTACCTATTAGATACATACATAGTTACAAACATACAGACATAATTATTTATACACAACTTAAATTTGCATTTTTTTGGAGGTGACGTCACGGTGGTGACAAGACGAAGTACTTGCTCTGTTTGTATCTGGTTTTAAAACTGTTATCATTTCATATACATAACATCAATAGTTACATTGTGATACCTATTAGTGTAATAATCAACAACAAGTGTTATCCAGTGACAATATTCAGTGAAAACAAATAAAAAACTCAAATTAAAAACTGTTTATTACAAGAACTTAAAATCTACCCTGTGTTACAAAAAAAATAAAACAATTTTCATATAAAGCAACTTCTAGTGGAAAACTTTGGTATTCAGTAGGTGGTGCAGTGCTTGTAACTATTTATTCAAATCTTGGCGCGTGGTGACGTAACAGCGAAGCCTTAAAACTCAGCCTTCTCATTCTTTAAGGTCAGCGCCATCTCTGTTTACGTGACCGGACCAAGTGCGTAGCATTGCAGCGGATAGAACTATCGACAGAACGCAATAACTTAGCTGGTTTAGCTCCCACATACTAGGTGGAGTTCGCATAGATATAAACAATCTTACTATTTTATTTAATAACAATTATTATCTTATTTAATAACAATCATGCCTAAGTGTGGTGACTGTGCCAAATATATGTCTTTGGCGGACGGTGCCCGCTGCACACAATGCTCCGGAATCTTTCACCGTACCTGTGCAGGCATACAGGCCACCACAAAGAAAATTCCTCCTGGCTGGATGTGCCCTGTCTGTCGTGCGCATGCTAAAAGCGATTCAGGCAATCAATCCGATCGCTCAGGAGATAACACCCCCTACAATTCTGCGTCTAATACTCCAGAAAATATAGACCTAGTCAATGAACTACGCAATTTCAGGCTAGAAATTTCCGCTATGAGAGATGAGTTTCGCGAGCTCCGCCAGGAGATGGCGGGATTCCGGTCCGCTGTAAACGCTTGTGAGGAAAGAATTAGCAGTGTGGAGGATCGTGTCTCAACACTTGAAAAGCGTCTTGAGGTGAGGGAGCCACCGGTGAACGATAGCCTTGAAAGCACTATCACAGAACTAAAGGCGCAGCTAAACGAGAGGGACCAGGATATGCTGCTCAACGATGTCGTGATCTCTGGAATACCTGAGGCCAGAGACGAAAATGTTTACCACCTCTTGAACGTCGTCTCCAACAAGTTAGGCGTAAATATCGATGAGCGGGATATTGTCAACATCGAGCGAGTGGGTGCGGCAAATCGTAACCGCGTCGAGAGTGCCGGCGGCACCTCCCAGCAGCGTCACCGCACCATCGCGGTGCGACTGACTCGTCGAGCGGCACGTGAACAACTACTACGTGCTGCACGTGTGAGACGCAACCTACACACTGCCGACCTCGGGCTTCAGGGACCATCGCATAAAGTTTATGTCAACGAACGTCTGACACGACAAAATGGAAAGCTCTTCTATATGGCCCGAGAGACCGGGAAGCGTCTCAATTACAAATACATATGGACAAAGGAAGGCCGCATTTACGTGAAGAAGGACGACGGCGCGCAAACACAGCGTGTTCGTTTTGAAGCTGACATAACACGGATTTTTGGAAATGGCGCGGTTTGAATTGCCTTAAGCACTGCGACCTAATTTTGATACAATGTTATTATCATACTTTTTCATGTTTATCATTTTTTCGTTTGTTATGTACCAATTTTGTGTCTCAGTATAGCTTGCTGAGGGGGCGTGTCACGGTAAGGCTGATTTTCGGTTGGCATTGCTCTTTTATAAATACCTGTAATATATATGTCCGACTCTCGATTATATACTATGTATATTGTCTATTTATATATCTTGCTGGTCTTATTACGTATCTCACTGTGCACTATAATATTTTGTACTCTTATGCCAAGCCCTTTTCTAATGACTACCGCAACTTTATACTGTCAAGATACCCAATCAATTATTTAGCCCAACGATATTTTAATGTATATGTTATACTTTTATATACTAATAATTTAAATGACTAATAAAAATCTAAAAATTGGATTTCTCAATGCTGGCTCACTAGGTACCAACCACGATGAGTTTGTGGCCGCATTGCAACGCCACGATGTAGACATCATGGCAATAAATGAAACATGGCTGAGAGCGGGCGAGGAGGGTCGCGCGCCCGCCGTACCCGGCTATCAACTGCGGCATGTACCGCGGCCGATGCGCGTATGCGGCGGTCGCGGTGGCGGCGTTGGTTTTTACATAAAGCGAGGCACTAAAGTACGCTCGTATAGACATCCAGTTGAACCGTCACATACAACAATAGAGCAAATGTGGCTTATTTTAAACATCAACGGGATTCAATTAGCGGTTGGTACAGCCTACAGACCTCCCTGGCAAGGTATTGAAATTTTTCTCGACGCTTTAACTTGCGCAATAAACTCATTACATTTCTGTACATACACGATACTTCTGGGCGACTTTAATGTGAATTATTTTAATCAGTCAGACTCCATAACAAACAAGCTTATCACCTTTTTGAGATGTCTTAATTTAAAACAATATGTAACTACAGCAACTCACTTCACAGATAATAGTCAGACCCTTATCGATCTAGTTTGTTCTGACGCTAAAGTACGTAATGTCGAAGTTGACCCTATTTGTGCTCTCGGCGGGCATGCATTCATCTCTACCACTTTCGTTTTTAAAAGAGAAAAAACTGAACCAATCACCGCAACGTTTAGGAACATCAAACATATTCCATTGGAACAATTAAACACTGCTCTCGATAACGTGAACTGGAAACTAGTTCTACCTTCGCTAAACGTGAACGAATTAGTTTTCTATCTGAACATTAATTTGATCGCTATATTTGATAAATTTGCACCTCTCAAAACTCATATTCTCAAGGAAAGGTCATACCCATGGATAACTCCAAATATAAAATTGATGATGTCACTACGGAACCAAGCTCGTAGAGAATACTTAAATACTAGATCAGAGGTGAAAAAAGATTACTATAAGGAACTGAAACAACTAGTTAATAAGTCTATTTTTCACGAAAAAGCTGCATATTTTAAACAAAACATAAATTGTAAAATAAAAGCACCCAAATCTCTTTGGAAATCTCTCAAGTCCACTTTGCTTCCACCTAAAAATGAGAACGGAATACCAACGCATTTAAATGATCCCAATAAAATAAACTATCACTTTCTCAATGTACCCAGCACCACAGTGCTTGTATCTGACTTAACATATTATGAGTTTCATAGATTTCATGATGATACATTCTCTCTGACGGTAGTGGACCAATGCACCGTAGTCAGAATCCTAACATCCCTCAAATCCAACGCGCAAGGTTATGACCACATCACTATGGACATGTTTCTTTTAAGCATGCCGCAAACCTTAGAATCTCTTACAAACGTCGTCAACACATCCATCGTAACATCTACCTTTCCTGATCCTTGGAAAATAGCTATCGTTCGACCTCTACCCAAAAATAACAACCCAACGGAATTAAAAGATCTCAGACCAATCAGTATCTTACCGTTTTTATCAAAAGTTCTGGAAAGGGTCGTGAATACACAGCTAACAAAATATTTAGAGCGCAGCAATATTCTCCCACAAGTCCAATCCGGGTTTAGGAAGGGACGTAGTACTAGTACTGCGTTATTAGATGTCACGGATAATATTCTTGCTGCTCAGGATGAGGGGATGTGTACTTTATTATTACTATTGGATTTCTCTAGGGCTTTTGATTCCATAAATTTAACCCTTCTTCTTTCCAAAATGGCGTACTATGGCTTTGATAGAAATGCAATTAATTGGTTCAATAGTTATCTTAGTAACCGCAGACAAATTGTGGAAGTACGCGATCTTAATGGCTCGAGCCTTTTCTCCAAGATAACACCTGTAGAGAAAGGCGTACCACAGGGCTCAATTCTCGGTCCTACCCTATTTATCTTGTACAGCGCCGACATAGTCAAAGTTATAAAAAACTGTAGATACCATATCTATGCTGACGACCTTCAAATATACATATCATTCAAGCCCTCGGACTACCTGTCAGCCCTTCGCGCTATAAATGAAGATTTAACTAGGGTAGTGGACTGGTCGAAACGAAATTCGCTTATTCTTAACCCAACTAAGACCAAATATTTGATTTTTGGGACTAAAAACCAAACTGACAAGTTGCGACGGTTTCCTGCTTCACTGGTTGGGATAAACGTCATGGGAGAGCGCATCGAGCGTGTGAGCGAAGCGCGAAACCTGGGTCTTCTAATGGACCAGGAGCTTAGGTTCGAAACTCATATTTCAAACTGCGTACAAAACTGTTTTTATCGACTCAAGGTATTATATAAGATACGCCCTTTTCTCAGCGAGGAACTGCGTATTCTTTTAGTCGAGTCGATAGTTCTGTCCAAATTAAACTACGCAGACACAGTTTACGGTCCCAGGCTCCTGGCACGCACCGAAAAATTGCTACAGCGAGTTCAAAATGCCTGTGCTAGGTTTTGTTTTTGCATACCACCCAGAACTCACGTTACACCTTTCCTAAACAAACATTTTATGCTAAAAATGAAGCTGCGTCGTAAACTGCACCTGGCATGCCTTCTCTTCAACGTGGTGGTACATAAATATCCATCGTACTTGCACTCCAAGTTAAAACCAGTCAGTACGCACCGCCAGAGTGCAAACAGACGCTGCGCTCCGCAGCTGTCCGTACCACAGCATAGGTCCACAGCATTCCGAGGCAGCTTCCGATATGCAGCTACCAAATGTTGGAATAACATTCCACCCCCGATCAGGGACCTGAACAGTATTGTTAGTTTTAGAAATAAATTAAAATCTCAATTAATGTCAACTCAAATAAAATACGAATCTTCTAATGTAAATTTATCTATAAGTCATATTAATTTATAATCCTTTAATTTCATATAGTTTCATTTAAAATTTTAATTTCATCTATTAATTATCTTTATGAATTCAATTCCAATTTAATGTTCTAATTTAATATTTTACTTGCCTGCTATTGTAATACTCATCTTGGAGAGGCGTTGAGGCGGTGAGTATACAACTTCCTGATTATATACCTATATATATATGTATGTATTCAGTACGGGCGAGCACGTCTAAACACGATAGTTGTTTACGAGTAGGTACCTATACACTGTACTATCGTTGTCTCTGTATTGATGTCGCGTATGGTTCATTTGGTTCTTTCTCTTTAGTGCGCACAACACGAATCAATTTACGTGATCGGTCGCTGGTTTATTTTCACTTCGTAACTCCTAAATAAAGTACCTATGGAACACGCGCGCGAGCAAGACAGACCCTCTCGCGACGGCGCACAGCGCGGTATTAAGAAACCAGTTAGGCCGTATAATGCACGCCAAAATATCTTATTACTTAAACGAGCAATTCTTGTATGTGTGTATTTATTTTTGTATGTATTTATATTTTGGGTATCCCGGAAGCGGCTCTAACGATTTTGATCAAATCTGGGATAAGTACGGATACAATTTTGCATTTTAAGCTCAACAGCATAGTTGTATCGCTAAACTATCTGTCTACTGATATTTACATATTTTATAGTTACTGTTCCTACCGTGAGTCACGTCGGCGGGCTGCCAACTGAAAATCAGCGCTGGACGGTTCACCGTCTAGCAAATGCTGAGGTGGTGACCCTTTTCGGGGGTTGTGCTGGGCATGCATACTTGCATGTTGTTTAATAATTTATTGCAGTGTATAGTAATTGTCATATCAAGTGTATGTATATGTAATTATGTATGTCTTAGCATGGCGCTGAAATAAACACATTTCATTTTCATTTTCATTTTCATTTGTTTTCAAATGTATGACGAGATTGATGTGATGCTTAATATATATTTCTTTTAACATATTTATTTATTTCAAAAACTTAACTATGTTACAGATAATAGTTTGGCAGCTTGGCTATTATCTGTAACATAGTACTAAGTTTTTTAAAATAAATAAATTTAAAAAAATATGTTGCTACTTTTTAACTGTAGTAAGGTGTTGTAATTCGAACTGGCATTATAATAATAGTCTATTCTATTCATACACTCGAAATACATAACCTAAATTGAGGCAAAAGTTCACGTTCTGTTGTTTGGCGTTCAAAAAATTGGCACAGGTATTTCCTCTACAAGCGCTGAGTTCTGGGCAGTTGTAATTACGTTTATTTAAAGGTTTTTAATTAGTTATTTAAAAAAATACAGATACCTAATTACTTATGAACTAACGTTTATTCTGGTATAAATTGTTTGTAAAAATAATAAAGTAGTAAAGAGAAATTTACAGCTATTACGGATGCTATTACCGTTTTAAGTACCTAGGTTTATGCTTTTGATTGTGTTTTTTTTTCTACGTAATCCATACTACACGTATCAAATTTTGAGGCCGCTATGAACTATATTACTATTTCAGATCAGATACATTTTTATCCTTTTTTTATTTTATTTGCTTAGTCGCTCAAAAAAGTGTCGTCGTGCAAATTATGTAAAACTTGCTTTGGCATTTTGACTTTGTCTATAAAGTTAAGACAAAATTAAGAAAAGTGAGGCCGCTATGATCTAAGCTAATAACTTTTGCTGTCGGTGTTTTCAATAAGTTTAAGTGCACGGTACGTGTTCGGTACACGTGACGTGATTGAGTGACGTAACATCGTACATTGTACAATACTGATGATGATACGAGATTTTGTATAACTTTTGAGACTCGGTGGTACAAAATAAGTTGTCCTTACTGGCAGCCCGGTTTGCTCGTGATCGTCGCGTCGCAGCGTCAATCCTACAATGGTAGGTATATAGATTATCTACTTACTGCTAAGAGTGTTCGCAACGATGTCAAACGAGTTATCCGCACTGATTTTCTTCAAACAATATTCTAATCTAAGGTTTAAGACGAACAAGTATATTAGTTTGACGAAACTATTATCATATCTGTGGTTTGACTATTATTTTTACTAATATTTTTGTACATTGATGAGAATATAGTTGTTATGAGGTTGTACTAGAGCATAGTTTGGCATGGGATACAAATATTATACAACGATGATCGAAGTGAAATTGACCTTGAATGGCGAGATGTTGCACGTACTTAGTTCTGGTCGTATGTAATAATAAATATATTCACGCAATATAAATAATGCTTACCGGCTGTATAAATAATAGGCCGTTTGATTATTTATAAGTAATAAGTTATTTTATAGGTTACTAGCAACCCGCCCCGGCTTCGCACGGGTACAAACTATACACCTAAACTTTCCTCATGAATCACTCTGTCTATTAGTGAAAACCGCATGAAAATCCGTTCAGTAGTTTTTCAGTTCATCGCGAACAGACAAACAGACGAGGCGGGGGACTTTGTTTCATAATATGTAGTGATATGTAGTGAAGATTTTTATGAAAAGATTTTTTTTTTATCATTAGCTCAGCTACATGATATGATGATGATTCTAAACGCAAAAACCTCATAAAGTAATGAAAAGTAAACAGAAACTATTTGTTGCCACAATTTTCGAGGGTTTCTCTCAATTTTATCAGGATCCCATCATCAGATCCTGACTTCCTTGACATGGGACCACCCTTGAGGTTCCCTATCTAAAAAAAAAAGAATAATCAAAATCGGTTCGGCCCGCCAGCCGCTCTGCCCCCGCTTTTTAAATCTCTGATATCTTCTAAGATATTCTTTTTAATAATATGCTGGAAAAGGCAATTTTGATGTACATGAAATGCACAACGTATCTAATGTATTTAATTGGATAAGGAATAATACTGTATTGTTTAAAATAGTTTAATAAATAACCCGTTATTTTTTTGTAATATGTAAAAGATAAAAATGGTTACTGTGGGTTATTCTTAGGAGATAAACATATACCATCGCTGACTTTTTTATTGATCTTTTTAAGATATACAATTCCGTAGTACATTAATTTGATCTATCTCCTAAGGTTTAGCCAGCGTTTGCAATGTAAGCGCACAAAAAATGTTTGGTACGATATGACATTACAAATCTTTGAATTCCTCGACTTTTCTCTACAATAATATGCATGAATACTACATAGAAACCTTTCTCTTGAATCACTCTGTCCATTGGTGAAAACCGTTCAGTAGTTTTTCCGTTTATCGCGAACAGACAGACAGACAGACGCGGCGGGGGACTTTGTTTTATAATATGTAGTGATAATTGTTATTTTCCTCGCTAGATTAAATCTGTAATATCTTCGAAAATATTCATTTAAAGTGCATGCTGTAAAGGGCCATATTGATCATATTAAATGTACAATGTATTTAAGGTACTTAATTGAATAAGGATTAATGCAGTATTGCTTTAAATCGCTTCGTGAAAAAGCCATTATTTATCGTAAAAAGTAAAGGATATAAAATGGTTATTGTGGGTTATCCCTAAGAGATAGACATATACCATTGCCGACTTTTTTGTAGACCTTTTTTAGGTGTACAATACTGTAGTACATTATTTTGATCTATCTCGTAGGGTTCAGCCAGCGTTTGCAATGTAAGCGCAAAAAAATGTGTTTATTTACGACATCACATTAGAAACCTCTAAAATTATCAGTGTTTCTCTACTATATTATGCATGTATTATGCATATAAACCTTTCCCTTGAATCACTCTATCTGTTAAAAAAACGCATCAAAATCCGTTGCGTAGTTTTAAAAATCTAAGCATACATAGGGACAGACGGACAGCGGAAAGCGACTTTGTTTCATACTATGTAGTGATCTAATATAACGAACACTCCTACCTGCTGATTACATACTAATTATCGCCATCTATTGGTTGCGCGTTTATTAGTAGGTAAATAAATCCATTTCATCGCTAGGAGGCTCTAACTATCTATCGCGCTGCTAGCGGCATCTAGCGCCTTTGTAGGCTAAAAAATAGTAGCCCGCGGAATTGCTCGAGTTAGGAGGGTCGCATTTCGTTGTATGGGATGAGGTATCTGTACCTAGTATAGTATTATGTTATCTGTGCTTAAACATATAATGTTGCGTTTACAGTCAATATTACATGATTATTAGACGGTGTGCTTAATATATTTATTATATTATTCATGTGCAGCATACGTATGTTATGTACCTATATAACTTAATAAATAACTTATATTATTTGTATTTTTAAATTATCCCTATATAACTCGTAACAGTGCATTATTTTGGTAGTCTGTACGCATATTATCGCAAACCGAACATTTTACCGATAAAGTTTTACATTGCGACCGTTTCACTCTAGATTAAACTTAAATTAAATTATGGAAATATTTTGATTAAAGCTATCCAGCTTTCGTTGTTCTTCCAAAAGGTATTGCCGTAAATGCTTCTTGAATATGGTTACCGACTTAAGCAATCATAAGGGTGGTGGTAAGTTGTTCCATATTTTGGAAGCCGTATATCGAAAGCTTCCCTTGAATGCAGCCGATCTGTGCAGTTGAATCGAGAGCTGCTGTGAGCATTGTCTTTGGCACATGAGTCTACTAGCAACCCAACTGAGCTTAGTGTATAAATATTGTGGCTCTGCGTATTTAGTGATACCGAATAGAAGACATGCCAAATGCATTTTTCGTCTAGATTTCATTTTAAGTATTAAATGCTCACTTAGAAATGGAGTGACATGACCTCTAGGCGGTATCGTGAAACAAAAGCGCGCACAAGCATTTTGAACACGCTGAATGAGTCTGTCGGTCCGTGCTAACAAACGCGGGCCAAAGACGACATCTGCGTAATTAAGTTTTGATAACACTAGCGACTCCGTCAGTTTCACCCTCAGTTCCTTCGAGAGATGTGGTCTCATTTTGTACAGAACTTTAAGCCGGTGAAAACAGTCACACAGAGTGAACAAATCAAATTTTATTTCATTCTTGCAGCGGTGCTAATGTCTCGCCACGGACGAGCCCACAAATGTGCGGTTCTACGTGATATCAAGATTATGGTTGAAGAGCACGTGGACATGACAATAGAAGCTAGAGCTTTAATTAATAGAGGTTAGTTTAATATTCTTACTATGTAACACGTACTTATTCCATTCATCCCACTAATATTATTAATGTGAAAGTTTGGATGGATGTTTGTTACGCAAAAACCACTGAACCGATTGCGATGAAACTTCGTATGTAGATAGCTGGAGACCTGGATTAACTGCTTTTTATCCCAATATTCCCACGGGATATGGACTTACGCGGGTGGTACTAATTACTAAAATTAATGAGTGTTGCCAGGTCAAGGTGTTTTAAGTCTCAATCATTTGAAAGTGGGCGGTTATAGATAGACACAGGCAGATATGGTATTATGTACTGTTTTTGTTACGGTGACTCTGTGTTTAATTTGTTAATCCTATATTATAAACGTGAAAGTTTGTGAGGATGTATGGATGTTTGTTACTCATTCACGCAAAAACTATTGAACCGATTGCGATGAAACTTGGATTAACATATGGCTACTTTTCGGGATCATCGCATCGGGATTTACGCGGGTGAAACCGCAGGGCGCAGTTAGTTTTAAATATTTATGAAATTTACGATTTCGAACAATTGTTGAGCAGTGTTATGAAAGATATATGTATCGAATTTGAATTTGCCAGCAGTAGGTAATAATGTAGGTAAATAATAATAAAAAAAAATACTCGGAATTATCAGCGCTATCTAGACTGAAACTAGTAAAGCGTGTACTGTGAGTACACGGGAGAGCATCTGCCCCCCTTCCCCTCCCCTGGCGTTAGTATGTTTATTTAGGTATTAAGTTTATTAAAGTAAAAAAATATTTTGCCCACCTGCCCTTCAAAACTGATGAGGGGACAAAGCTAGGTACGCCCATGGGCGAAGGTATTGCCAAATCTCTTCGGGGCAGCCTTACGAGAAGAGCAGTATCTTTGCATCTCTGTATAGGTAGGTAGTTGGTGGTGAAAATTTTAACTATTTACATCCCTTTTACATTACATTTAATTTGTATGTATGTGTATGTATATAGATTTATGTATGTGTTTATATATGTATACCTATGACGATGACAATAATAGTTATAATTATATACCTACTAAAAAAAACGCAAATGATATTTTTATTTATTTTACTTCAAACACTATTATTACAGACGGACCAATACAATAGTGTAGGACTTACTTTCCAAAAAAAAAACAATAAATCTATATATAATACAAAAAAGAGATAATTAATAATTAACTCCACACATCTCACACACGGCCATCCGATCCCAAACCAGGCAGAGCCCGCACCATGGCAACCAGACTGCCGACAACATACCTATACATTTCCAAATACCTACATATTATAGATAAATTACACCCAGACACAGAACAAATGATCGTGCTCATCACACAATTATTTGTCTTGTCTTGATATATGTATCTTATCTGAGAGTTTTATTAATCGCACACTGCAACTCCTCATTTCATTATTATTGTCTCTTTCCATCCACCGGTTGTCTGGAAGTGATCGCAAATCGCGGTAAGGCGGCAATTGTTGTAAGGCGGTAATTGTACAATGTTTTTTTTCTCTTTCTCAATTGTTTTTTCTTCTGTATTTTTCTTTTTAGGCTTTTAGTTTATAAGAATGTATATAAATTGTATCTTTTTTGTACAATAAAGAGTTATCTATCTATCTATTCCTCACAGCGATCGATGTAGCAACTGGCATCACTACCCTGCCGGTGAAGAAGAGCGAATATCGACACCTAATGACGCGGGTGGTCATTGACGCCTTGGAGCGATCTGAACCTTTCGAAAAACCACAATGTGAGATTGATTAATTTTTTTTATTTTATAGTGTATAGTGATTAAAGCCGTAAAACTGTAATATACGGTTTTACTCACTCATTCGGGATGTTAGACCAGTTTGGGACCTACAGGGGCTCTGTGAGCTTGGGTGTCCGGTGTCGCCGGGATCGACGAGCAGGAGCGCAACAGCCCTCAAAAAGTAGGGGTGTCCAAAATTTTTTCATGAGGACTAAAGAAAAAAGGTCTTCAAAATACATTTTATTGAAGTATTTCAAAGTATTATAAGGCTTACTAAATAATTTGGTATTACGATAAATATTCTTTTTACGGCTAAAAAACATTTTAATTACAATTTATTTTGATTCACATTTTTATTAAAAATTTCCGCAAACTCGTCGGCGCATCGTCTTCTGGGTTATGTAGGGATATTTTGACACCCTCGAAGGGGGCGTACACAGATTTTTAAGGGGTGTCCGGACACCCTGAACACCCCCCGTTGTTGCGCCCCTGCCGACGTGGTAAGTCGCTTCTCCACTAGTTAAAGGGCCTCCGCCGAGTCCGAAACTAGATTATTCTAATTACCTCTAAAATGTTTATTTCTTTTAAGGCAAGCAATCAAGATTGCCGATTGACTTACTGTCCCAGGTTTAAAATACAATGTAACTACTTCTGTAAACACAAGTGGCCAGGGAATCGAACCCAAGATTGCACGGTTGCATTAGAGCGTCAAGGCAGTTTAAAATTAACAGTAAAAGAAACACATAAATGATTTATGTACCTTCCAGGTCCCAAAGAGCTACCATCGGAGCTAAGGCGTCAGGCGGATGAGGAGATAGCTCGTTTGGACCCTTACTGTCACTGTACGGATGATCAGCCGAGCAAGGTTAAGTTTGGTCAGTACCATTTATTTTCTAACTCTTAAATAATCTATGGCACATTAAACAGCAGCGCTATTTAATTTCCAACTACACCCAGGACTACGCGAATAGACATATTCATGCATAGAAATTTTGCACTGGGCAGGAGGCCCCCAACCCTTCCTTCTCCCTTCTCTCCCTTTTGCCGCCCTCTTCCCCTACTCCCACCTTACAGGCCGGCAACGCACTTGTGACTCTTAAATTACAGGTGCCTATGGGCGGCGGTAGTCATTTACCATCAGGTGACCCGTCTGCTCGTTTGATCAATATACCAAAAAAAAAAATCGACTTGCAACCCTTGACGTTGCAGTTTAGTCTACAGCCACACCACAAAGATCGTCACCATGGTGGCTTGCACACGGCTTGTCTCATGGGAGGCGTTTACCTGGGTTATAAGCACTTACAACTCGGTTGCCAATATTATAAACGTGAAAGTTTGTGAGGATGTATGGATGTATAAATGTATGTTTGTTACTCTCTCACGCCAAAACTACTGAACCGATTGCAATGAAACTTGGTATGTAGATAGCTGAAGACCTGGATTAACATACAGGCTACTTTTTATCCCGATAGTCCCACGGTATCGGGATTTACGCCTTTGAAACCGCGGGTCGCTGCTAGTACTTTATACACTTTTCCTCTATGCCTATTATTTGGTTTTTAACAAATACAACTTCCAACTTCCTTCTTTAAATAGTCTTTTAAATAAAATATCACTAATATTTTATTTGATTTTTTTTTTTTTAAGATATTGTAACAATTAATCACCATTTTCCTCTTCTCACAAAGGACGCATTTCGATAGCGTTATACGACATTTATAAATCGTAAATGCACAGTTCGTTGTTAATTCGGTACCCTGGAGCTCCACACCTAACCGTGGTCAACAACATTTTTTTTTTTTTTTACAACTCCCGCATTAATAAATGCGGGGACTTTACAAACATAGAAACAACGGACACAAAGAACACCCAGACTCAGGTGGGAATCGAACCCACGACCTATAAGCATAGCGGTCAGGGTCACTAACCACTAGACCAACAGGTGTCATGTTTTTTTTTTACAATCCTACCATTTGAAATTAAAAACGAATTCTAAATTCAAATTTGTTTCCTCATATGAGGTCGGTTCACTACAATATCACCTCTCGCTCTAACAATTGAATGACATATGATTACATCTACATGTACTTAATCTTAGGCGGTTTTTCTTTAAGACAACTCCCAACTTCACAAACATTCTAATAACGAACACAAAGAACACCCAGACTGGAGACAATTAATCGTGGATCACACAAATTTTTGTCCCGTTTGGGCCGTGCGAGAATCGAACATCAACACTTGATGCAGCGTAGTGGCACCACGTTAACCATCATTGTGACATCCGTGCAGCCAATTTTCAAGTTTATAATACCATTACTAATTATAATATTTACAGATGTACAAATACCAAAGGATGAAGAGCTTCTGCCTTCTGAATTGAGGCAATGGGAAGAGTTACTCAAGTGCAAGTGTGATCCAAGAAACCCTGATGAACTAGGTATGACCCCACATTATTAATGTTGCATACGCAAACGTGTGTACTGACTGGCGTTACGCGACGTAATGTAACATGCTCGTTGCTCGCCCGTGCTCCAGATTCGTTGCCATTCGCAGTCAAGATGTCGGACGATGAAGCCAATTTAAATTTTTCTTTGTTATAATGTTCTGGATGAGCCGGGTTCCATACAACAAAATTTTCTCAATATTTTTCTATGAAATGAAGAAATTTTTCTTTGCCCCACTCCTTTATACAATCATACATAACAGGCCCGGAGTAATCGACGCTTGTGTTACGTGCGCTCGTGAAGACTCGCTGCGGCGTACTGACTGAATCGCGTAATACTCAAAGGGTTCGCCATAAAACCGACAGCCGGGTGTGGCACTGGAGCGAGGAACGATCCGCTCGCTGTGTGTTTCCCCGTACTGACTGCACGAATGCTCGCTTTGTAACATGTTACATTACGCCCTGTAACGCCACGCGCGCCGGTCAGTACCCACCTTAAGTAGTCTCACTTGAAAACAAATAAATAACGACTCTCTGATCTACATAATTGAGTTTAAATTAACTTAAAAATAATAAAATCAACAACCCGTACACAAAAACAGCACAGCAAGCATAGCTAGTATTAAATTAAATATTGGTTTGTTTAGTTTTTGAACCAGAAGAGTTGGCAGAAGATATGGATACTTCAGACACGTCCGTAAAGGAAGGTTTCAATATAGATGACACAGATGAACCCAAATCAGACTATACTGATTAGAGTTCAATTTATCCAGGAGGAGATGAAAAGGAGATAGATAGAGAAAGATGATCATGGTGGTGCGATACTCTGTGAAATATATTTTTTTAATTTGTAATTTATTTCCTAATATCAATAATCTATTATATCTAAAACTTCTTCAAAACATCATCATTAACGCTATGCAAATGAATTCACAATGTGATTACAATAAATCCTTATTATTATTAACTAGCTTCACCCTCCATGCGTTGCAATGCCTTTTTTTTATAGAATTTTTGTGCCAGGAACCCTCGCGGGTGTCCCCAGAAAACCCTTCCAAAGTTTCATCACAATCTGATCAATGGTTTCGGAACGCATAGGAGACAAACAAACATACATTGATGTTAAAATATATAGATAGATAAAATTGTTAAACCAAACATTAAAAGTAAATGATTTGACGATAGCGACATATGACGTCACAAGTCACTATTTCATACAAAATTGCTAAACCAAACATTAAAAGTAAACGATAGCGACATATGACGTCACAAGTCGCTATTTAATACAAAATTGTTAAACCAAACATTAAAAGTAAATGACTTGACGATAGCGACATATGACGTCACAAGTAACTATTTAATACAAAATTGTTAAACCAAACATTAAAAGTAAAAGATTTGACGATAGCGACATATGACGTCACAAGTCGCTATTTCATACAAGTGTTCTACAGAAGGTACCGTTTTGCCTTTTAATAATGAGACGTCGATTTGAGTTGACAGCATATTTTAACATAGATTTAGTATTATTTTGCTCCTTATTTTAGCTCAGGGAGAAAACGAAAAGTACTATACAGTGGCGGATTTACCAGTGGGCTGAAGCCTATGGCTGCAGATTTTACGGGTGGCAAATTTGGGGCCTACATTATTTTTCATGTCTTGTCCTGGGCTATCGAATCAGATAGATCGACCGGGGGCGGCAAAATTTTAATAGCCTACTTTCGGCAAATTTGTAAATTCGCCGCTGGTACTATATGTTAGAAAGAGACGTCGATAGACTCTCTAAACGAAATATTGAACTTGTAAGTTACGTATTAAATAATATTTTAGTCGTTTATTTTCGAGTCTATCGCAATACTTTTTTTATGCGAATGACTTGATAATTAACTAGTCTTTAAAAAAATTGGTTGCCTGTAAAGTCGGTATACGGGCGAAAGTTTTACGTGACAACGACTTTGAGTGGTAAAATAATTTTAATGTGAATATTCATTCGTATAGTAGGAAGAAGGATGAAAAACCATGCCCGAGTGGAAGGGACGCGTGCCTCTCACTCGCTCTCATTGTGAGCGCATAACGTGAGCGGAGCGTAACGCAGTTTCTTGAAGTGTCACCCGGCAAACCAATTTATAAGACGTTGTCACGTCAAAATCATTGAGCCTTTATTAAAATGTTTAAAGTATTTAAAAAGTATATCAATGGTACATACTTATTTTATGGTACGTTTAGTTGGTATCGATTTTGTTGGAAAAAATTGTTTGTGCAATCATGTTACATAAAACTATATTTATTTATTTAATTTTTGAATAAATGTAAATTATAAAGAATATTTTGTTTCATTTTATGTATAGGATTTTTATGCGTATATTTATGAACTATATCCTAATTAGTGCGAGAACTTAAATTGCGCGATGCAGAATCAGTAGTTGCTACGTAGTTCAGCTGGTCTTCGGTAGATGGCGCTGAAGTATGTTTCTGCTATTTGCAGAACTCGCGTACCCAAGAGTAAAAAAGACCTCAGCAACGTTTCAAGGCATAGTTTAGGCTCATTTAAGTCGATATTTTTAAGTAAAAAATAGGCCTTAGCGAATAGCTCTGCCTCACGGGTACGCTAAGCACTGCCTCACGGGTACTAGACTGGAACTACAGACGAGAGGAATGCCCGGTTTGTCCCGTGTAGAGATCGATCCCGTGCTGTTGCCGTTAGAAGCAACCGCTGCACCAACCGGCTCAGTTTTATAGGTAAGGTGTCAAATAAAGTTACATCTCGTCTGAAGGTAAGCGGTAACCTTAGCTTATGAAGATTATAGGTAGATTAAAACAACATTTAGCATTGCAATATTTTATTATACATGCATCAATATTTGTGCTTATAGCGTTAATATAAAATTCTTTCATTCATAATTATCTCCACCTTATGTTAAAAAGAAACCTTTAGGGGTATTTCTTCGATACAAAATTAACGCAAAAGTAGGAATTTACTAGAAAGAACTGTCTATTTTTTAACCTCCGACGCAAAAAGGAAGTTTAAACGTATGTTTATGTGTTACTGTTCAGTGTGGATTAGCAGCTCTTTTCTAATCATTAAATGGTTTTTTTTTTATTTGTACATGTTTATTTTTTTATTACAATAGTTCAAAGCATAATTCTTTAAAAAAAAACCGACTTCAACAAAAAAAAACTATTCCATAAAAGACTTTATATGGTTTTCTCATGGATGCCATTGTCAGAACTGTCGGTTCACCCAGTCGAAAGATCTGAGGTAACAAACATTTAAAAAAAAAAACAGTCGAATTGATGACCTCCTCCTTTTTTGAAGTCGATTAAAAAGGAAGAAACATTTAACAAATCAATTATTAAGACTAAAGTAACTGATAAAACACGTCAACCGCAAAGTCGTTAAAGTCAGCCATTATTCAACCTTCATTCAACTTTCTATAATAGAACCGTTATGTATTGCCCATAAATAATTAAGTTTGTTTGTTTATTACTACCAATCAATTCAGGTCTACCTCAGGAACATTACCCCTTTTCTTTACCGTACCTCTGACAACGTAAGAGTATAATATATGCAAAGTCTCATGATGATAGGTTGAGCGGTGGAAGGCTTAATATTAGTTAGGAAGGATACAGAGGTTAACTTATTACTGTTTGATTAAGAATCTCGATTTAAGTATCACTTAAGTTTTATAACGAAACGTCCCACACTGGTAAGGAGAGAGCAGATCTATTTGCTAATCTCTTCACAGAATGTTCTCGTCTACACAGCAAAAGTAAATGCTCACCTCCATCGACCCAAAACGGGAGCCGTTTAAATCCGGCAAAAAGCTACTTATGTATGCTGCATCTAAACGTGAATAAGGCCAGCGGACCAGATGGCCTTCCCGCAGTGGTTCTAATGCGTTGCGCAGCCGAGTTGTCTCCTGTGCTGACTCGCCTCTATCGACTGTCAATAGTAACTGGCAAGGTCCTGGAAGCTTGCTAACGTTTAACCTGTACCCAAAAGGGGAAGCCGTGCAGACCCAGTTAATTAACGTCCTATTGCGATCACCTCCATAATATAAAAGATTCGGTCAGATAGACGCCAAGGTGTGGAATGAGCTGCCTCTATTTATGCAAACAAGAATTACCCGAGTATTGTCAGCTTGGTCAAATATACGTACGTATATCTATACACGATCTCCTGCAAAAATCGCGTCAAATAGTGCCAAGCGTTTAATATGTCATCGTAATAATGAGCCTGACCATACAATGAATGTTCCTAATATGAATATATTTTGTAATAGTTTGATACAAAAACTGCAATGTATAGCGTCTGTAGTTTATAACTTACCACAATACAAAATATTTTAGGCTTTTTTTGCATTTCTAAAGCATAGTTTAGCATTTTTCGGCTACACCTGATACGTCCCATCGCCAGCGCGGGCGCGAAGCGTCTGATAGTTCGACTGTGCTTACTACTGCATTTAAGCACAGTTTAGTCGTTGCCACTTTTTGAGCGCCGATCAAACATTTGTATATGATCAAAGATTGCCAGTATGGAATTACGTTGATTAGTTACTAGTTGGTGCCCGCGACTTTGTCTGCGTAGAATTAGAACTTTAGGTCAGTAAGAAAAACACAGAAACAACCTTTCATCACCTTCCGGTCTTTTTCCCAATTTTCATTAGGGTCGGCTAAATGTGTAACATTGGTTTGCATGTGTAACATTGTGACTCCTTGGGAATGTAGTCGTTTTAAGACTGGAAAGAAGGACGAAGGTAAATTTGTATTAGGAAAAATGGGTATGGAGAGGAACCTAGGGTAAGGGATACGGCAAGTCTCGGATGGAGAACGGGACTAAGACTGCAGTAGCTCGCAGAGGCCGGGGTCGCGTACCGAATATCCTGTATTTCCTGTGACTGGAGAGGCCACCAGGACAGGAACATTAGCTAGCACATCCTTTATTTTGCCTAAATTAGTCGAAAACGCAAAATCATTCTTTATTTCTTACTAAAAGTGTAGGTATGATCCCCTATTTTACCCTGTTCAAGTATTATTTTCGCAAAAAAAGTAGCCTATGTAATTACTAACTTTTAAACTGTTGTGTTTCATAATAACGGGTGTAAGGAACGGCCTGCCGAATCATGAAATGGTAGATTCAGGCAGTGGCGTAACTATACCATCTCAGGCCCGTAGCTAATTCATCGGATGGTGCCTGTAGGGTGCCAACGCACACATCGATCGATCATAGAATGGATCAGTTTTCGGCTATCATCAGTGGTTACCACATCAATCTGAGGGCCCCCTCGGGCCTGGGGCCCGTGGCGTTTTGCCCGCTCTGCCACCCTACAGTTACGCCACTGGATTCAGACCATCATTCTGAGTGAAATCATTGGAATTTTCTGCCGGAAAATTAAAAATATTTGTTTTTAATTTAAATTTTTTTGCTTAAAAGTGATATCACAATGAGTAAACAGAACATTTTACCGAAAAAAATATCAATAAATACCCCATACCGCCAAAAACTGCAATGTAATGAATTAAACAACATTTATGCAATCAGTTGCTTTAAGGGCGCCGAACGTTTAAAGTCATTCACCGTACCGCACAAAAATGATACCTACGTAAGATGCGTGTAAATCGCATAGCGCAAAATCAAACTAATGACTGTAAATCCTTAATCTCGCATTTATATGATGAACTGACTTTTGCATGTGATAAGTATCCAAAGAAAGACGTTTTTGTAGGTTCTTCGCGACGGTGATACTTACATGCTGTATAGTTATGTGTGTGTACGGGAATTGCCTGACGTTTCGAACATGTTACACTGGCCGTGGTCACAGGCTGACTTTCAATTCAAAGGTATGTACACATATACATAAATATAATATCAGAATACATCAAAATTGGTTTAGCGATTTAGGCATGAAAACTTAACACAATATTTATAATATTAATGATAGAGTTGTGCTAAGTGACGACTCATTGTCTCTTGAAACACTTGAGTATTGTATAGTTATCGCAAATGAAGCATCGTTATATTTGATTGGAGTTTGAGGATAGTTCTGTAATAGTTAAAATACTTGAGTCGAGATTTAATCAAACAGTAGTTAGTTGAACACCTTTCAAGCAGGACTTGAGTCAAGTTCCGTAACACGACCTTTACAATTGAATGCTAATTGTGACGAAATATTGGATCTGATCCCCGTATTAGAAGGCTGGGTGTATCCAACATTTTGTGAAGTTATACTTCTTTTGGCGCGTTAGGGAAAAATGATGAGAGTCTTTACTTTACTTACAGAATTTTTACGATGCGCGCGCACACCGTTACGAAAGACCGACACCCTGAAGTTAGCTAGTCAACATTTTAGTTTTTCAAAAAAAGTTACCAACTTCACGATATTTATTCAGGTGTTTCTGAACCTACAACACGTGTTTTTATCAGTCCGAATAAAATATATATAAAAATACATAAATATTTTTATTTTTTCAAATAATATATCGTGGTGACTGATATTTATTAACAATTTATTGATTTAAAGATAATTTACTTTGATTATAAGTGATAAAAATGGTTTTTACATATTACTTTGAGTACGTTTGTTGAATTTGAGGTTAGTTGACGGTATGTATTATTTATTATGATATTTAAATAAACTTTATTTAACTAGATAATGCGTTATAATAAAACTTTCAATGTATTAGATACCTTTTTTTCTATTATTAGTGTCGTTTTTTCTACAAACGTAGGATAACGCGAAGGATAAAATTTTTACAAAGATTTTTATCTTGTTACGCCTAAGAAGTATAACTTCTTACGTGCGTACATAAGTACACACACACTTTTTTGTATTGATTCTAATAAGTAAGTATATTATCTACTCCCAATTTTCCCATTTTGAAATTCCAAAATATCCGGTTGACAGCAATAAGCTTGTCCCAACTACGTGAATGGGACCAAATTAAAGTTGCCAAAATGTGGGTGTTAATAATGTCTCTGCCTACCCCTTCAGGATACAGGCGTGAATAAAATATGTATTATCTTTTAATAACCTAATATGCTATGTCCATTTTCAACGGACAGTTTAAAAAGACTGGTCGTTACCGTCGCGTTCAAAATTGCTTGGACAATCTTACATCATACAGTATTTTTATTTCATACACATTTCTTATTCCGGAAAATGATATGTTTACATGATTGCGATAAAAATGAGTGTAATGAGTGTATGACTAGAAAGCTTTGATGTGTTTGTGTGGTTTTTTGTTAGCTTCTGAGCAGTCGTAATGTTGCGAATATTATTACAATAAATGGTGTGTAAGGTTTATTATTATCGGAACTGTTGCACGCGTCGGCGTCGTTACAACTTTGTAGGCAGCCGTGGACATATCTGAAACGAATGATTTTCACGTTTATTAGACGGAGGATGGAATTTCTTTTCTCATTACAGGATTGAATAAATATACACTGGCAGGAGAGGCACCACAGCATTGGCCTCGTTCTACTGTATATCTATGCTAATATAATGAGGCTGAAGAGATTTTTGGAGTAAAAATTCTTTAGAATTGTTGTGATTTGAAACTCGATGACACAGAAGCATCACAATAAAGTTCTTAAAGTTCCTATAATCTTTGTCTTTGCGCCTGCGTACTATATGTTAATGTCAACGTGGTGTAATTTTTGTGCATTTTTTCTCCATATTTCACTTATCTTAATTGATTCTTTACAAATTTGCATTTAAATCCAACCTTAACCAATATTGAAAACGAAGTATTGTTTGTTTTGAAATTCTTCTTTCTTTGTAGGTATATCATCTGTTTTTTTGAAGTTTCACTTCTGCTGTGTGTGAATTGCACACATACATTTTTTTTTTGTATTGCATAGAGTATTAATTGAGGAAGGTTATAGGCTATGGAATGTCACGCTACGCTATTTTGACTCACCGGCGAAATTATGTCCTTACTTCCGACGTACATACATTGTCGCGCAACTCGGTAATTAATAATAACATAAGTATTGTTTTTTTCACCCAGCTACGTTATCGTGGGAGAGCCATGCTTCGGCACGTATGGGCCGGCTCGACCGGAGTGATACCACGACCTCACAGAAAACCGACAGTGAAGCAATGCTTGCATTGCTTTTCTTGCTTGCTTCTTTGCTTGAGTGAGGTTAGCGAAGGCCCTAATCCTCCCCCCCCTCCCCCCTTACCCTACTCCCACCTTAAAGGCCGGCAACGCACTTGTGACATTGAGTTGCAGGTGCCCATGGGCGGCGGTAGTCACATCCAGTTACCATCAGGTGACCCGTCTTCTCTTTAGCCCGCTATCCCAAAAAAGAAGTGTCGGCGCCAAACTTAATTTCTTATTTGTCGTATGGAAACCCCTACGGGTTCCCACAAGGTCCTTTGGCCATGATGTCGGTTCAAAGGAAAAAACCCATTAGATGAGAGGGATCTCACCTTTCATCATAGTAAAAGCGGCCGCAATGAGACATCCTTATGATTTCCGTATCCGTGGTTGCTGTCCCGGAGTCCAGGCCACACCCACGTACAGTAACCGTCTCCCCTGTATCATCTGAAATTTATTCAAATGCCGTATAATTGCCGTATAAAAACTTGTTCAAAACGAACCAAGATGACGTTATTTTAATCGACACCTACGAAGACGCTTACTAAAAACACAGAGCAAAAGAGATGGCATTCAACGGATAGCGGCTCTCGCTACGTGGTATTAAAGTTTATTTAAGCGTGTCAGATTTTAGTCGACAAATAAATTGCTTATTTCGGTAGCAACATATGTTACCTACTTGTTTAAATTTGAAATAAGACCTTGTTTCAAAGTATACAAGGTTTACATTTGTATGAAGAAAATTTAGTAAATTATAGTCAAGAGAGTAAATTTGTAATAAAATTGTAAATTTTATAGAACATTAGTGTTATTTTATACACTGTTGACATTGTAGTTATGATACGCTTTTTACTTTCTGTTTTTTTCTTTTTTTTAAATTGAATTGTACATGTGAGAACTGTGTAGTCACAAGTATTATGTTAATTTTCTGTGTTGCCTAGCAGCTCTGTGATTTTCTTTTCCATTTTAGAACAATATTAATTTATGTTACATTGTCCTCACATTAAATTGCGCTTATAAGCAATGTAACAAATAACTTTGTAAAAAAAAACACGTTGGAAAAGAGTGTCCTTAGAGTTTCTTGCCTGTTCTTCTCCATAGGATCTACGTTTTGGAACAGGCAACTAGCTTGACGACCTACTTATACTGACTGACTCTTCAATGGGCTTACTTGAAATAAATAATTTTGATTTTGATTGATTTTGAAACTAACTACAATAGCATTTTTCTGTTTTGTTTTTTTTTCCTCTTTAAATATCTTCGCTTATATTATTTAAATGTGGAAGCTTGTAATCGGCAATTGTTTTTATCTATAATTGTTATTGTTATTAGTCTGTAAACTTTCTTTAAAAGCAATAAAATAAAATATTAATTAACAGTAAAACAGATGGCATATCGGAACAAATATGTAAGAAAATTGCAAGTCTAGCAACCAATCAATAAAGTTCAATATTGATTACACATTTACGCGACACTACAAGTTATGTTTACCTAAATTTCCTTTGTTATATGTGATATATAATCATATTATTTTAGGGACAAGAGCGATTTTTACAGTTATGCAGCCGTCACACAAAGAAGGTTTTTTAGCCCTATTAACAGACCTACCATTGGCGGAATTTCGGCGTAAGTATGAGTTGATGAGTTTTCACGCTGCCCCACCAAAGTATAAATTACTAGGAATTCATAATATATGCTTGTCGAGTAATATATTTGCTGTATTTTAGGGTTCCGTACATCAAAAAGAAATTAGTAACCCTTATAGAATCACTTCGTTATCCGTCTGTCTGTCTAAAAACTAATATGGTGATTTAAAAGAGTGGCCGCGAGTTTGTTTGCCCGATTTCTTCTCACAAGGGAGGAAAGGGGGTATGGTGAGATTTTGAACTAAAAAATACACGTAATTTAGGCTAGGGGGGGGGGTGGGGTTAGTCTAAAACCGGGAGGGGTAAAAATTTGCTAAAAACACATCACGTGATTAATGGACGACCGCTTATTAGTAGTTTAAAAAAAAAATCTAAGATTAGGATTTCCTTACGGAAAACTCCAGCAATCTTGATGCACGACGTAGCAGGGAACAGGCCATCGCGTCCTTTCCTTCCCCCCATGCAGGGGGACTCCAGCATTTGTAATGAATGGTTGTTGTGGAATGGGTCATCACATGCCGGGAACCGACCATTCATGGACACACACTTGAAACAGTCTATGCTGTAAACTGAAAAGAGAAATATTTTTTTTTTCTTATTAAAACATTTTACACTACAATCATGCAAATTTTTGACTGGCCTGTTGCCCTGTGGTTAGTAATCCTGACTGTTGAGCCAAAGGTCGTGGGTACGATTCCCACCCAGGATAAATAATTGTGATGAGCATTATATTTGTTCTGTGTCTGGGTGTAATTTATCTATAATATGTATGCATTTAGAAATATATAAGTATCTTTATCAGCAGTCTGGTTACCATAGTACAGGCTCTGCCTAGTTTGGGATCAGACGGCCGTGTGTGAAATGTGTCAAGTTATCATTGTTATAAATACAACTCTTATTTGTGAAGTGAATTTATACAAACAACTAGCTGACCCGCGCAACTTCGTTTGCGTCTGCATAGTGACAATCTAGCTGCCTTCAGAGCCAAGCTTGCCCCTGTAGGCTGTTTAGTGATGTATACCTACTCGTGTATTCGCATTTCTTCGCATCCACCGCGTGAGGATTTAATGTGCTACATAAGCTTCGAAACCGAAGATCCAATAGGTCAGTCGGTGTCTTCCTCACTACCACACAAATTTTTAACGCATAAATTAAAAATAAAGCTCAAATATAGTCCACAAGCCGTCCTCACAGTTTCACCTGCGTTTATGGTCACTGCTCCGCTCCTATTGGTCGTAACCTGATGTTTTATGGCCTATAGCGTTCCTCGATAAATGGGCTATCCAACACTAAAAGCATTTTTCAATTCGAACATGTAGTTCCTGAGATTAGTGAGTTCAAGCAAACAAACAAAAAAACTCTTCAACTTTATAATATTAGTATAGATTAGCATCACCGGCAATTTGCAATTTGACAGATGGCCGCACTATTCTAATATTCACTTGTACTATTCGCTATTCTTTATACTTGTTAACTCGTAGCATCGCTTAACTCGAACTAACTTAAACCGGATGATGGGGCCTTTTTATACCGGCGACCTTATCTTATAGAAAGTTCATGAGCTTCCCGAAAACTCGAAACCCCTTCCTTTGAAATCTTTAGCACATTGTGGGACATTCTATAGACAAACTATTAGTTCCACTACTCGTCAATAGATGGCGCTATCGTCCTAATTCGGCGACCACAACAATACGTACCAAGTGACTTCTACGTAAAGTGAGACTCACCTGTTCTTATCCAAAACAAAATTAAAACTGCGGTGAAAATTAAGCTGTTTCTGCCACAGTTGGCTATCATCTCCATTCCTCGATTCTGAAATAAAAAGATATGAAACATTGTTATCGATTATGGCTTGACGTCATACCTAGGAAATACTTATACTAGACATTGGTGCCCTTTTTTGCAATGGGGCTAACGAGGCAGTCATATACCAGCAAAATATTGTCGATAGAAAAACATATAGAGATGTTTTGGGAACAGTGAATCACACACAACACACTAATAGTATACTTACCTTTAACTAGAAGCTTATGACCAAGTTTTTAAAAACGTTGTTGCATTTTTAACCGACGAAAAACGTAGGATGGTGTATACAGGATGTACCTGACATTGGAACACCATAAGAGCCATCCATAAATTACATAATTATTAATTACTCCTCCTTTTCTGAAGTCGGTTAAAAATCAGGTGCAACGTGTAAAGTTAAAGATTTTGAATCGTACGTAGTTATTTTGGAACTATTCACTCAGTTATTGATAAAATACATTAACAACTAACCTAAAAAGTATCCCACTAATATTATAAATATGAAAGTTTGGATGGATGGATGGATGGATGGATGTTTGTTACTCTTTCACGCAAAAACCACTGAACTGATTGCGATGAAACTTGGTATGTAGATAGCTGGAGACCTGGATTAACGCATAGGCTACTTTTTATCCCAATATTCCCACGGAATCGGGACTTACGCGGGTGAAACCGCGGGGCGCTGCTAGTATTATATAAAATATTGGCCGATGATAGTTGTTTATTAAGCAGACTTTGTTTTTTAATCTATTAGTGTGTATGTACTCGTATGTATTAACCTTTTTAACAAAATATTAAAGGTTATCATTTATGGCCCGTCTAAAAACGATTACATTCCCAAGGCGGGTTGGCATCAGGCAAGCGGCCGGCCATAAAGAAATAAGCCATAACCATTTGCAAACAATGTTACAAATTGCGCCAACTCTTAATAAAATTGGGAAAAAGGACAGGTATTGATGATCAATCAATTAAATCAGTAATACGAGAGCGAAGGTGCGTTCATACCCAGCCTTTAATAAGCTAACAGTTTTCTATCAATTAGAAACAGTTCATAAAGATAAAAATAGCCTTGAACATTCTCAATAATTACAAATTATTTTCTCAGAAGTGGGATAAATAAATGTATGTTTACGTTGGCTAATGTGTTTATTATGAGTTACAAATGGATTGGTATTTTAGTATTGTGTAATATTTTAGTAGTTGCCTAAAGTTTATATTTTAATATAGTTCCGTTTAAATTCGTTGCGAGTGCAAAGATAGTTTAACTTGGCTGTGATGCGCCAAATGTCATGCTTACTGTTCGTGGTTCACTGTTGTTGGTCTGTTGTTACTATGTATAATAATAATATGTATGTATGGAATGGTTAGAGTGATCGCCTCACCACTATGCCACGCCAAGTGTTGTGGATTCGATTCCCACATGGGACAAAAATTGTGTCATCCGTAAATGTCTTGAGTCCCATTACGTGCTTCTTTAGTAAATACTAGCAGCGCCCCGCGGTTTCACCCGCGTAAGTCCCGATACCGTGGGAATATCGGGATAAAAAGTAGCCTATGTGTTAATCCAGGTCTCCAGCTACCTACATACCAAGTTTCATCACAATCGGTTCAGTGGTTTTTGCGTGAAGGAGTAACAAACATTCATCCATCCATCCATCCAAACTTTCATATTTATAATATTAGTGGGATGGAAGTAACAAACTATTCCTCGTAGCAATATAAAATTAGTGACTTCTCTTTCGTTGAAATGAATGTTAGTTAACTGAAGCTAGCGTTAATCTATGAAATCGTAAACACAACACAAGCATTCAGAAATCTAAATATAGCTCGCCTATAGACCGTTTTATTGCAGAAGAGTATACCTCCACGCGTGTACCGAAGCATATATATAATTTAAACTTATCGATGAATAATAATAACATCTTTATCATATATAATAATATAAATGAAAATCAATGTAAGATGTTTGCCCTCTAAATCATTTTTAAACCATCGATCGGACTTTGATGAAACTTTGGCATGGTCTTCTGAGATTGCCCGCGAGGGTTTCTGATCAAAAACATCTTTACAAAAAGGCATAGCAACGCCGGGTACAGCTAGCTATTTAAAAAAAAACATTCGTGTCACGTTATTTGTCCGAAATGAACTCTTAAACTAATGAACCGATTTTAATGAAATTTTGCACACTGTACAGTTTAGTCCAAATTGAGATAGTTTTTATCTAAACTTATGGACGCAATATTTTTATTGTTAACTAGCTTTTGCCGATTGAGGTGCTGACTTTTATTGTCAACTTGAAGTTGATCAGGCCAAGCAAACGTGTTCCCATACTAACTTTGCCACCCCTTTTCAGTCCCTTGAGGGTGGATTTTTCGAAAATTCTTTCTAGTGGGATGCTTACATAAAATAAGGAATACGTTCTCCAAATTTCAGGTTTCTGCGACCAGCGGTTTAGGCTGTGCAACAATCTGTCAGTCAGGACAAAGGATTATATATATATATATTATTACATCCAAACCAATAAATAAAATTGAAGTGTCTGTTTGTAATCTCAAAATAATAGATTTTTTAAGCTTATACAGTTATTTGCACGTATTGAAAAGGCTTCTTTGATTTGCCTGATGTTTCATCCGAGTAACTCTGACCGTGGTTATAGGCTGACTGGCTCAGTGATGCACGCCCTCTGTCATCTAATCCGTGAGGTAGAAGGTTCTTCATCCATCCCTTCAGCCAACCGATGTGTCACATTGTTAGTATAGTATAAGACGGTACATGGCAAAACATCGAAATTAACAAAAATGTGCGGGGCATGAAGAACTACCTACCTATTCACCATCAATGCGATAGACAGTCCTCTAAGCAGAGGATGTCTCAACGCGGAGGAAACGGCCGCCCATGTTATCCTGGAGTGCGAGGGAGTGGACCACACAACGGGCAAGTATCCACCGCTCGCTAAGTCGCTCCTAGAAGCCTGTGAACGCCCCAGGAGGCTTGTGCTTCTGAAAGGATCTAGGCTGGCTAAATTAGTCAGCATATCTGAACGCATAATGGACCGTCTATGAGTCTAAATGCGGAAACAGTGCCCTATACCAATACCTCGCGGATTCAACGACGAAGGGCGTGCACCACTGAACCAGTCAGCCTGTGACCACGGCCAGTGCAACCTGGTCGAAACGTCATGCAAATCAAAGGTATTTAGTATCTTTTAAATAAATAATCGCGTTAATTCCCGTCAACTTAATTATTTACTAAAAGAACACCAAAGTTTAAAAGCCTTTCAGGCCTTAACTCAACCAATCATTATGCAATTTTGCATATAAGTCGTCAGGGGAGAGACATAGGGTACCTTACATCCAGATACATGAATAATATTATAGCAGTAACAAATATGAAATTAATTCGGATTATCCGATAGTTTCGGATATCAGATTTTGATTAGATTTTCAATTTTATTTATTAAATTAGATATTATTTGATTAGATATTAAATTTATAATAGGAAAATACAAATAGATAATGATTTGATTTTATTTCTAGGTTATCATTTAGTACTACAACCACGGACAAAATAGTGCATAAGTGTTAAATACTTAAAAATGCAAAAACAACACTGTAAATAAACAAAAACAATATTATACAATCATTTCAGCTACATAGAAACCATAAAAAAATGGCTCGTTCCATTAAAAACGTTCGTGAATGTTATTCATGTTTATTAAAGACAACGGTTTTACTCACGTTTGTATTTCAGGGATGCCTGACTAGTTTCGGACCCGACGGGAGCCCTTTTTCAAGGAGTAAAGCGTCCTGCCGCGACGACGTCAGTCGTCACACTGGGTTTACTACGCTGCCTCCGGTTCCTTTGTCTTTCGGAACGTGCGAAACTAGTCTACAAACGTGAGTAAAACCGTATAGTCTTTAATAAACATAACATGTCCCATTTAGACTCCACACCTATTCAAAATTATTCGAAACTTATATCAGATTCGATTACGGTTTCGGATAGATTTTTATTTCGGATATCCGATAGTTTCAATTCTGGTTACGGAGCTACATAACATCCCTGGCACAGTAAATATATAAGCATATATATTTACTTTGTCCCTGGTAAATATGATCGACCGAACTAAATTGTTTACAAAACGCAAAAGTAATATAACCGGAGTAGCGAGCATTTATTGGCTCCAACATTTAGCTGACGAGGCTGACTGTTTGTTATATACCAGGCAATCCTACTAATATTATAAACGTGAAAGTTTGTGAGGATGTATGGATGTTTGTTAAGTACTCTTTCACGCAAAAACTACAGAACCGATTGCGATGAAACTTGGTATGTAGATAGCTGGAGACCTGGATTAACACATAGACTACTTTTTATTCCGATATTCCCAGGGGTTCCCAAACTTTTCACAAGGTCACAGAACACTCATGAAATCCTTATAATTTCATGAAACCCTACATTCATGGGCATACCCTGTTTTTTTAATTTCTCCCGCGCTTGTTTAGCCTCCCCGGGGGAGAGGGGGGGGGGTTAAAGGTGTCAGTCAAACGTTATGTTAATAAACTTATAAGCATATCATATCAGGGGAGAGCGGGGGTGGGTCAGCTGCTCTCTTATGTCACTTGTATGAGCATATCTACTAGCATAGTAAGGGCGGGTATATAGAAATAAGTCCCCGCAGGCTAAGATGAATGAATGATGAATGAATGATTTAGTATTTCCAGGCGATAAACACGCGTAAATGCTACTCCGATATATCTCGGACAGTGACGTACTCCAGTAGGGTATCTATGTTAATACGCATTAAGGTGTACCTACTTGGAACCCTCATCCTATTCGTCGCTCGAAAGAAGTATTTGCGTAGGATTTCTAATACTTGACGGACAAAAAACCCTAATCTTAAAAGCGCGCTGGTAATCGCTTCCAATCACGCGGACCGTGTTATTACTTGACAAATTAGTTGTAAAATAGAACAATAATACTGAGAATCTATTATTACGAATACGAATTTAGCTGTTTATCAACTTCAACTTTTGGTTTAATGCTTTGTCGAGGTTCCACAATTTCGCCAATGTCATGTAGGTATCCGGAGGACAAACTGTTTATCAATAACTTGTTTTAATACATATAACAGAATCAGTCAAACTAACAGTCTAATAATATTATAACGTAAAAGTTTGTGAGGATGTATGTATGTTTGTTACTCTTTCACGCAAAAAACTACTGAACTGATTGCGATGAAACTCGGCATGTACTTTTTATCCCGATATTCGGGATCGGGACTTACTCGGGTGAATCCGCGGGGCACAGGTACCTATATATTAATACGTAAAGTGATTTCTTTGTACCTTTTTTAAGGAAATTTCGAGCACGGAGGAGTGTGTTAGTGTGTTTTTGAGTCAAATTTTTAGTTACAAATTCCACCCCCCCCCCCCCCCCCTCCTTTGAAGGCCCAAAAAAAATAATCCCACTGAGCCAAAAGCCAGATACGGCCATGAAATTATAATTATTTGTTGAAAATTTGAAATTCGACCACCAGGCAATCTCTAGAGGCAAAGACAAAACATTTAAGAACTATTTTCTTCTCTGTTTTGTTTCGTAGCTAAATAAGAGCTTTAGTGATGTAATTTCTTTTTTGGATCATATTGTTTTTTTTTTATGTAGATAGGTAAAGACAACGACGCAGCACCTTTCAGTCCTCCGATTTGTCAACCGATTTTCTTGTTTGGTAATGTAGTCTAAGTTAATAGCATCCTTATAACACCAGCTTTCGGCCAGTGAGAGTCCCGTGGAAATCGATCCACCCGTTCCGGAGATTACCCGAACAAACAGACAGACAGACAGACGAAAATGTTAAAAACTGATTTTAGGCATAGGTATCGTGCAAATAACTGTATGAGCTTAAAAAACTATTATTTTGACATTACAAACAGACACTTCAATTTTATTTATTTTTATTGATATATTATTAAAGTTTAAAAACATTTTTTATCTCAGGGCTTTCAGTGTTGTAATGGTGACACGGTCTAGACGTACAATGCGCGAATGTTTGAGCGCAGATAAAAAAATAAGAAACATGTGTGTCATTTCCAAGAATAATTATGGTCGAATTTTAAATTTAAGTAAAGTACTTAGGCACAGAAAGAGAATAAAGCCTTTAATTTTTCCAGAAAACCAATGTAGAAAGGCAAACATCTTTTATGACCTAAATAAATCGTAAACAAAGATGTAGGTCATTCAATCAGCACTTATTTCTGTATATTTACTTTAAGATCTATTATTAAATAATATCTAAACTCACTCAAGTCAGTCCTTGTTAAATGAAATAACAGAATTTGATCAATAATCACTTAACATTGTAACTAAGAGTACAAACATCTAAACATCCTCAAATACGAGGCATGGCTTTTAAATTCAACTTTTTTCTTCATTAACGAACCACAAATATAAATTAAATACGGATAATTATTGTATCTGACTAAAAATATTTTACTTTTAACACAATTCGCGTAATCACTCAACACTACAACATTATCGACTGATTTTGAAACGATGTTGCCACTACATATATTATGAACACCCGAAATAGTGGTAAAAATGTTCTGAAAAATATGAAATAAATTGTGGGAAATTGTTTAAAAAATATAATGATGAGTCCACTTAAACATAAGCAGTACAACTAGATGTACCAAGTAATGTGATATTTTAGCTGATTGTACCACATATTACAGTATAGAAGAGAATTCTTCTTAAACGTAAAATGATAAATCAAAGGCTTTTATTTACTTTAAGTAGGTACTAAAAGCGGTTCACTACGTGTTTTATTTATTACTAGCTGTGCCCGCGACTTCGTCCGCGTGGAATAGTGTATTTATATCGAATCAAGAGCCTAAAAAATAAGTTTCAAGCTTCTAGCTCTAAATATGACGATACTTCCATATAACTTTTCATCCCCACCTTTCAATCCCTTACACCCCTTTTTTAGCCTATGTCCCAATTCATTTTTTTATAATATATAGATTTTATACATAAAAAGTATTTAAAACAAATACTTTCTTTTAATAATATAGTGTACTGCATGGTAGTGAATGAAGTCCGTTTTAAGAAGGCTTATTTAGATATGAAAGATATCTTTTAATATAAATAAATCACGTGTCACGTTGTTTGTCCGCGATGGACTCCTAAACTACTTAACCGATTTTAAATTAAATTTGCACACCGTGTGCAGTTTGATCCAACTTGAAAGATAGGATAGCTTAAATCTTAATTAATAGCCGCAATATTATTTTATTGCAAATTATTTATCTATTATTTGACATTCACAATTATCTGTTAACTCCAAACGATTTTAACAGATGGCGATATCTGTTGACTGGATTGAGTAAGTAATCAATAGATGGCGCTGCTATGTTAAATCTACAAATGTGTCATATAAGCTACAATTTAATAGCATAAACCACCACGTGTTGTTGAGGCTAAAGTATAAGTTAAATTTATTTTGTAGTAAACGAAATACCGTGAAATTAAATTGTTTCTACTTTTTAAATTTTTGGTGTTAGCATAGCCAGTCACGTGTTACTTAGACTGAAATGTAAATGCAATATATATATATATATATATTTCTTCTGTACGTGTGTATATGACTGAACTCCTCCTAAACGGCTGGACCAATTTTAATGAAATTTTTTGTGTCTTCAGGAGGATTCGAGATTGGTTTAGATTTACAAATGGACCCGGTAGATGGCGCTGCGATAGGGTTACAGGAATAATGACCGATTTTAATGACATTTTTTGTGTATCTTCACGTGAATTCGAGAATGATTTAGATTTACAATTGAACCCGGTAGATGGCGCTGCGATAGGGTTACAGGAATAATGACCGATTTTAATGAAATTTTTTTGTGTATCTTCACGTGAATTCGAGAATGGTTTAGATTTACAATTGGACCCAGTAGATGGCGCTGCGATAGGGTTACAGGAATAATGACCGATTTTAATGAAATTTTTTGTGTGTCTTCACGTGGATTTAAGAATGGTTTAGATTTACAATTGGACCCGGTAGATGGCGCTGCGATAGGGTTACAGGAATAATGACCGATTTTAATGAATTTTTTTGTGTATCTTCACGTGGATTCGAGAATGGTTTAGATTTACAATTGGACCCGGTAGATGGCGCTGCGATAGGGTTACAGGAATAATGACCGATTTTAATGAAATTTTTTGTGTGTCTTCACGTGGATTCAAGAATGGTTTAGATTTACAATTGGACCCGGTAGATGGCGCTGCGATAGGGTTACAGGAATAATGACCGATTTTAATGAAATTTTTTGTGTCTTCACGTGGATTCAAGAATGGTTTAGATTTACAATTGGACCCGGTAGATGGCGCTGCGATAGGGATAGATAGGAAAAATTTACTAATGCAAACGAAGCTTTTTTTTTTTTTTTGGTATAGGGGCAAACGAGCAGACGGGTCACCTGATGGTAAATGACTACCGCCGAACATAGGCACCTGCAACTCGAGAATCATAAGTGCGTTGCCGCCCTTTAAGGTGGGAGTAGAAGAAGGTGAGGGGGGGGAAGAATGGGAAGAGGGAAAGGACGGGAATTAGGGAGAGAGAAGGGTTAAGGCCTCCGGTAACCTCACTCACGCGGCGAAATGCAATGCAATCATTGCTTCACGGCCGGTTTTCTGTGAGGCCGTGGTAACGAGCGGAGTCGAGCCGGCCCATACGTGCCGAAGCATGGCTCTCCCACATAAGACGTTGTTTGTTGCACGGGACAGCTAGTATTATTATATAATTATGTCTATGATATTGTATGATATATATATATATATATATGTTTGGGACAATATGTCCCAAAATTCAACGATAAGCCGGTACCGGTGTATGGTCAGGTCAACAACTACCTACGAAAAAATAATAAAAAAATCAAACTCTTTTTAACCGACTTCAAAAAAGAAGGAGGTTCTCAATTCAACTGTTTTTTTTTTGTTTGTTACCTCAGAACTTTCGACTGGGTGAACCGATTTTGATGATTCTTTTTTTATTTGAAAGCTGGTGCTTCCTGTGTGGTCCCATTTCAATTTGGTCCAGTTCTGACAATGGTATCCATGAGAAAACCATATATAAGTCTTTTATGGAATAGTTTCTTTTGTTGAAGTCGGTTTTTTTTTAAAGAATTATATTTTTCAATGTAACATTAACTTTTTTTTAAATGTTTGTAATTTGATACCCTACTAAACCATATGATTAGAGACTCTAGCTACAAATATGAACATATCCTTGCATTTTTTTTTTGTATTAGCTACCTAAGTAACATAGCTATTTACTTCCGTACTTTAAATACAAAAAAAAATATTTTTATTGTTTGGCTGAACTTTTAGAATATTTTAACTTTTAATGAACTTTGACATGCTACTGTGTAAAAAAAATGTATCAAGAGTACCATGGCATGTCATTATAAAAGTTAGCACAACTCATCAAGATTCTAAAATGGTACAATACTATAATAACACTTGCAAAATTCTAAGAACTTTCTTATCCAGAAGTAAAATTATTATTTAGCAGTTTCTAAAAACTTTATTGTGTTCAAAAAAGGATTTTTGGTTCACAGATTCAAGTAAAACAACCTTTATTCATAGATTTAGAGGCGCAAGCGAGATAGATAATAATATTATTGATAAGTCAGAGTGAGAGACAGGTAGTGACATTATCATAGATGGACCTGCTGGTGTTTCTGATTGGTGAACCTAATTGAACTATTGCAATCATTGTAATTTTTGTTGCTAAAAAAAATAAAAAATAGGAAATATTATGATTTAATTACAACACATTCAAACTTACAAACATCAACAATGATTTTTACATCTGGGTCTACTGATAAAACTTTAAATGGTTCATACAATTTTAATGCAGATTCTTCAACAATAGTAGTATTCATATATTTCTTATTAATTAATATTAGATATTTTCTATTATCCATATCAACAACATTTAACAAATAACAGCCATATTCAAATTCAAAAGTTTGAATACGGAACACAATATGTTCTTCTTTTGGTATAACAAAATTTGAATTACTTGCTAAAAATCTTTCATGTTGCCATAGAGAAATATGTGCAGTTTGTTTTTTCACCAGTGCATTTAAACGAAATGCTAATCCACCTCTTTTGTACTTAACTTTTTTAATATTTCTGTCAAAATTTGATGTGTCCGAGTTGGTTCCACTTTCACATTTTGAAGATTGTAAGTTGGTTACTGTTTGCGTTTTATAACTTAAAATGTCAATATCTTCATTCTTGGAACAATCACTAGGAGTAGTCTCTGTGGTACTTATATTTTGAGAGGTGTGTTCTGAGCTAAAATGACTATCAAAAAAATCTTTAACCTTTACCATTAATTTGGTTTTTAATGAAGAATTACTTTCATTTAATATGATAGGATTTGATTCTGATCTGTTTTTGAAATCATTGTCAGTAATTAGTACAGTGTAATTCTCTGTAATTTCCCTACCTAATCTTGTATCAAGCTCATTGACTTTATTACTGTTAAAAATTTTAATGCAATCATCTTTTTGGTAACTTTCTTTTTCATAACACAATTTTTTTCTCACACTCCCTGAAAAGTTAGGCGATGTAGTTTTAAGATTTAGAACAGGACTCTTCGGACATAATCTTTTTGTAGACAATACAGGCGAAATTGCGTCAGGATCTCGATTAGGCGGGAAATGAATTGTTGTCAAAACGGGAGACCCGACACTTGTAACGCGTCTAGATTTCAAAATCGGCGATTTTTCAATATTTACATAGCTGTCTTGGTTCTTACAAGAATTAACAAAAGTGATGTCTAAATTAGATACATTCTTTGCCACATTGTTCTTGCGTTTACGCTTGCGGTATCTTCTGTCTACATTAACCTTGTCGTTTATAGAAGGACTTTCAGTTTCACTGGACGATGTAGAAGACCACTTGATATCCTCAGTATGATCTTGTGAATTAAGTAATCGAAATTTCTCGCGAAACAAGTTTTCCTTTTGCTTTTTCATGTTGTCAAAACAAAAGCGTCTAGGAGGTAACAAAAAAATATTTTTTTTGGCAGCTTTATTTCATCAATCTGTCAAATCTATAGGCCTTGGGTAAACAAAATCGATGTATGAAGTCATCGACAAAACGTAAGGTCGCTCCATAACTTGGGAACTACTTAATCGATTTCATTCATCTTTTTTTCTGTTTTCTAATACTTTGTAGAGGGTTCTTACGAAACGAAAAATTAATTAATTTAGTATTTCACCAAAATTTCCACGTCAACGCAGTCTCGTGTACAAAATAAATTTTAAATATCCATATTTCGAATTTAAAATATCGGCTTTGCATATCAATATTTTTGGAAAGTAATAATCAATATTACAATATACACATACATCTACATCGCTTTTTTTACGCCAAACCTAGTCGGGAGTCGGGACCAAAGAGTAAAGTAATATTAGTCGGGACCCCACGTAGGGTATAAGTGTTCTGTGGTCGGGACTATGATTTCGGGACACGGAGCTTACTTGACATGACACCACACAGAGTACTTTATTAAAACTTAAACATGACACGGCAACACTGCATTCCTGTCAACTGCTTCCACAGAACACTTAGCATACGCATATACCCTACGGGCTGGCTGCTTCTACTGTTTTTATTTACGAAACTTGTGGAATGATTCAAAATAATATTATGATTCATATAACCGGTGTAGACCTATTTAAAAAATTGATGTTGCGATTTATAAAAACTGCATAATTGTTTTATGACATCATCTAACCAGTTTTTTCTTTAAACATTTATTTTCCTCCTGAATTTTTGAATCATCAATCTGAAGTGACAATAAATCTAAGTAGCTTGAACATATTAAACTAGGTTTAATTTTCTAATTTCCTTGGTCTTAGTGATTAAGTAACAAGTTTGTTCTATTGACAGGATCACTGTGAGTTATGCATTAAGTACATTTCTTTTGAAATCCTTTATAATTTAATATTCCATATTGTGACGACTTGTATAAATAAACTATTATGCAGTGTTATCGTTTATTGGTATACTAGCTGTGCCCGCGACTTCGTCCGCGCGGAATAGTGTATTTATATCGAATCAACAGCCTAAAAAATAAGTTTCAAGCTTCTAGCTCTAAATATGCCGATACTTCCATACAATTTTTCATCCCCACCTTTCAACCCCTTACACCCCCTTTTTCGCATTAAAAAGTAGCCTATGTCATTTCTTAGGCTCTAGACTATCTGTGTGTGTGTGGGCGACAGACAGACAGACAGAGTTACTTTCGCATTTATAATATTAGTAAGGATGTGGTAAAAAATGGTCACAGTGGTCATGCATGGCAAAGTGGTTTGAGTCGTTACTTGTAATGTCCTTAATCATCTGCTGTGCTATGGAGGGTAGCGGCATTATTATCAGTCTCAACTGATGTACTGCATCAGATTTTGGGGAGATGCACTAATAACCCATTTCTTAAAAATTAAAAGATCGCAAAGAGCCAGTCTAAAAGTAAGCCTATGTCTTCCTTTTTATTACCCAACCCTAGACCTCTATAAAAAATAAAAAGTCTTAACGGTCCGTCATTTTTATATTTTAAATACTGTGATTAAACAGCATACTCTTTTAAAATATGAACCACATAAAATTAGAAACCAGCATTGCAAGGATAGAGTTTGCACATCTCTTAAAACCAGATTGCTCACCGATTTTTCTGCTATCCAGGCACAAATTTTTACAATAACTTAAATAGAGTGTTATCTATTCCCTACAAAAAAATAAATGCTGCAAAAATTAGATTATAACTTCACAGAAAACTTGCTCCACATTTAGATACTGTCACTAACATGTACCTTAATATTACACTAACATTACACAAACTGCACAATCTAACAGAAATCCACATATACTCGCACAATTACAATTCATTCAACACAAACACAAATATACCCAATTTGAGGCTTTAGATTTTTACTTCTTAATATATTTTCTTTAGTCATACCTTCCAATAAAATTGTAAAGATACCAGTGCCGCTCAGAAAACTAGACTTTTTTATTACTGGGGTGTGGACCTCGTCATCTGTAATACAGGCATTTTTATATGTCTAATTCACACACCAGTTCCTCACCATATTTTTAAACATTAATTAGCATCCCACCCCGGCTTCACACCATGTAGTAGACACAACATCTATATCATAAACATACATCTTCAACAATCATGATCATATTTCAACATATTTACACAAAATCTTAACAAATTATATACCACCTAAACCTTCCTCACGAACCACTCTGTCTATTTGTGACAACCGCATGAAAGCTGTTCAGTAGTTTTTCAGTATCGTGAATAGACAGACGCAGCGGGGGGCTTTGTTTTATAATATGTAGTGGTATGAATGTAATAAATTTATTACATTTGTAACTCCTCGCATACAATTCTAATAAAACTTGTACTGGTTCTAATATCATGGTGTACATAGGTCACAGCGATAGGAATGTAGTTGGAATTGGTGAAAGGACATTTCAGTATGAAAATCAATTTCACACTTTTTTATGCTGGGTCAATTATGTATAAACTGCATTATTAAGCCTGCACTGAGTATTATCTGAAATATAAACGTATATTGTAACATAACTTGGGGTTATTTAGAAATTAACTGCCAATATTAGGTTAAAAAATAACAACAACGAGAAAATATTGTGACACTGACGTTAGAGTTTTTTTTAATAATGTTTGTGGCATCATGTTTTTGACTGGGATACCATGTATAACATTAATGCAAAACTAACACTGAAGTATACATTCTCTACATAAACTACGACTACATACACGAAATAATAAGATTACTAAACTGCAATATATTTTAATGTGACATTGCGAATTATTATCACATATTATTTTTAACCATTTTATTTTAAAACGTTGTTAAAAAAAGATATTTAAAAGTGAAATCATGAATGGGCATCTTCCTTTCTATATTATTAGTTTGAGGGCTCGAACTTCCCAGCAATAGCCAGTTCGAGTTACAGGTATACAACCCTAACCTTGTCGAGCCATTGCTTTCACTCCCCAAACCATCCGTAGCAATATGCTTTTTCATCCTTTCTGCCTTTTCTAAATACTCCCAATTTGCCCATTTTAACCCCCAATGCAAAAAGTGTTATAAGTTTGACGTGTCTGTGTGTCTGTCTGTGGCATCGTAGCTCCCAAACGGATAAACCGATTCGTGTGCAGTTTTTTTTTGTTTAAAAGGTAACTTATTCGAGAGTGTTCTTAGAAATAATTTAAGAAAATCTGTTTAGCCGGTTGAAGATCATCAGCTCTTTTGTAATCGTTAAAGGGGTTTTTGAGTAAGGGGCTATTTCATAAATGTTTAATTTCTGCTTACTAATTCACAAGGTGCCTGATTGGTGGCAATAGGCTTGCCCCCTATTATTTGAGTGACTAAAGTGTGGGTGTTTAATATGTCATACATTTATGTCTATATAATTCATGCTCATCCTCATCATCCTCCGAGGCTTTTCACAACTAAGTTTGGGTTCGGCTTTCAATTGAACGGCCGAAATTCAACATTTTACAGCAACCGGGACCGACGGCTTAAAATGCTCTCTGAGGCACGAAGGGGTCTCAAAATGTTAAGGATGGTCAACCATCCTAAGACCGACCTGGCTAGTATTACTTAACCTTGCAATGTGCTATCCTGCTCGGTTACCACTTAGCCACGCGCCCTTTATTATTATATTAGTTAATTTGTCTGGGAGTTTCTATGAATAATATATTTATGTTCATCTATGTTTTAATACCATATTAAGGATGCAACTACATAGTCACCGCAAAACTGGTTTGTTAGTTTACTGTGCTAAAAGTATTGCCTACATTACATTAGTAAGAATTCTCAATGGCTAGAGCATTAGCAGAGTCATGGGCGTACCCAGCTTTTAGCCCAGAGGGGAGGCAAAATTAGATTTTGTCATCCCAGGGGGGCAAAATTTGATTTTGTTAGTCCAGGGGGGCAAAATTTGATTTTGTCGGTCCAGGGGGGGGGGGGGGGCAAATATTTTTTTTTACTCATGTGATAATACCTATGTTTCTTTGTTATTAACACACTTCTATTAGCTTCTCTTGTATGTAACTACGTAAACAAATCTTGGAAATTTAAACTACTTCTAGTTGTCGTATTGAAATGAAACTTTGTATGTATATCTATTTTGGATGAAGATACTATAATTTGGCATCTTGGAGCTGATCCGATCATGAAGCCAGGAGGTGGATAGTGACTTTTTAGCGGCTACTAGTAAACTCTTCGAGCTTGTAACAGATTTTTTTTATAGTATATGGGGCAAACGAGCTGACGGGTCACCTGATGGTAAATTACTGTCACCGCCCATGGGCACCTGCAACTCAAGAGTCACAAGTGCGTTGCCGGCCTTTAAGGTGGGAGTAGGGGAAGAGTGGAACAGGGGGAGAGGGAAGGGTTAGGGCCTCCGGTAACCTCACTCGGCATAAAGCAATGCAAGCATTGCTTTACTGCCGGTTTTCTGTGAGGCCGTGGTATCGCTCCTGTCTAGCCGGCCCTTAAGTGCCGAAGCATGGCTCTCCCAATTAACACTAGTTTTGACATCCTTATCACTACATATTATAAAACAAAGTCCCCCCCCCGCGTCTGTCTGTCTGTTCGCGATAAACTAAAAAACTACTGAACGGATTTTCATGCGGCTTTCACTAATAGACAGAGTGATTCATGAGGAAGGTTTAGGTGTATAATTTGTACCCGTGCGAAGCCGGGGCGGGTTGCTAGTTTGTAATAACTGACTAAGTGTTTATTATATTCACAAACGTAATGTGTAAATCATTCATCACCTCCTACAAATAATCATATTATGTTTTATCTATATAATCTCCCTCTATAACAGCTAAGGTCGTTCTTTGCGCCATTCTGGTTAGTCGGTGAAGTATTATACTGCTTTCTGCTGGACTTTTTTCTGCTTTACTACCCATACAAGATGGTACTCCTTGCCTTTTCCTCCATACGCGTTACAAAAGATCATGCTTAGACGCAAGTGGCATAAGCACAGATTATTGAGTAGTTATTATGTAAGCATAAGCGAGAGCGTCGTCATCATTATCTTAGCACTTTTTAATAATATTCATCTAAAACATCTAGCTAAAGTCTCAATCGATGGAACAAATCACATGACTTTTCTGCCTGAGTTCATTGCAGAATGTTTAAGAAAATCTAGTCAAATATGACCGACTAAATCTTTATCTTTCGTCATCACTTTCATTTTCCGAATCATAGCTATCGACCTTTCTGAATATGGGGTTGCGGAACTAACTGATAGATCTGTATCACCGCTATTATTTTTGTTAGTACATCTTCTTTTCAGGTATTCTTGCATAGAACTTACAGCTATTTTATTGTTGTGTCAATTGGGTTTAGCAAATCCTTATTTTGTTCTGTCGTGTTAGTGTTCACGAAATAATATTTTTGATACCTACTAATAAATTGTGGTCAGGTATACATTCTATCTACTACCGGGAATCGATCATTTTAAGTAAGCTCGCTTAAAAAGATTTTCGAAATAATTTTTGTGCCGAAAGGCCTGAATTTTCTGCAAAAACTCCATCGCGTAAAGTTAGTGCGCCAATTAGTACCCTATTTTTGGATATGGCTCCGGCCGGCTTTTTTTTCTTTTTCCAAAACTCAAATCACCATTTCGAGACATCTATTTTTAGTCCATATATGACGTAAAAAGAATTAATGACGTCATGTAATATTACTTTTAATCATCCTTGACCAATCCGTGTTGATATTTTTGAAATTGCCATTTTGTTAATGGTTTATTTATTAATTCAATTTGATTTAATTTCTTAATATCTTTGTAAAATTGTTTATAAATTGCCAACTATAAAACCGTCTTTATTTCATTGCATTCTGTTATTTCTTATAGTCGAGAATACATGACAGACCTGGCCTGGAACCTGTTTAATAAACGTTACAATCCGACAATTTTAAATAAGTGACATATCTATTTGTAAAATTCTCTGACAAGTGCTATTTAATAGTTATGTAAGAATTTTAAAAGTAAAAACTTTACAAATATTGCCATTATAAATCCTGTTTAATAAACGTTTACATGTGTAGAAAATGCCTGTAGATTTCGATGACAATATCGTATCTACAAATTTGTACAAATTACATAAAATGTAAGTTTTTGTTGAAGATTCTTAAATCGAGGGTAAATTTCAAAAAACCTTGGAATTTTAAAATATTTAGAGTTTGGTTTTAGCATTTGGTTTACAGAGTACTTTTCTATTTTTTTAATTCATAACGAAATTCATGGAGTACAATAACAAAATCACGATTCTGTATCTAATATAAGAAGAGACTAAAGATGTTTCAACCGGTCGGTTTAGTGAAACTAACTCACGATATGAAAATAAAAAAGTGGAAAGACATTGCGGAACAGTTAAAATCTTTAACCATCTATAACAAAGACTGAACGTCTACGTGACACAACATGGCAAAACTTTAAAAAAAGGACCATCATAAGTAGATTTTAAGTTAAGTATTTAGAATTCTGCCCATTACATTTTAGTTCCCGACGTAAGAAAAGGAGTGTATAACACACAGACTTCGAGTCGAGTTTGACCTTTGTATCTGCGTGTCTTTGTATCTGTGTGTCTGTCTGTAGCACCGTAGCTTTTAGCAAAACATCTACAATACCTGCTATTCTTGGTATATTATATTCCATAAACAATCTAGGGATATCGAGACAATTAGTCGGCCAGCGGACTTCTTCTCCAAATAATTTACTGACCATAATCCTAGACACATTTTTTATGCAGTTATGTATCGTTCCTTTAGTTACACCATGTGCATCTGCTATAACATGGTATTGTGATCCACAGCCCATCCAGTGCAATGCACACAAAATTTGCTGAGTGGGTGTAACTGTGGGCTGCATTTCCCTTAGAATCGTTTTTAACCCCCGACGCAAAAAAGACGGGGTGTTATACGTTTGACGTCTGTGTGTGTCATCGTAGCTCTCGGACGGATGAACCGATTTTGATTTTGTTCCTTTTGTTTGAAAGGTGAATTAGTCGGGAGTGTTCTTAGATATAATTCAAGAAAATCTGTTCAGCCGTTCGAAGATCATCAGCTCTTTTCTAATCGTTGAAGGGATTGTCGAGTCGGGGGTATTTTAAATTGTAAATTTATAGTTAGTAAGATCATGTCCTATTTTCGTTACCAAATATTTGACGGTAGTTTTGCTGACCCGAAATTTTTCGTTGAACGTAAAACCTGTCACAACAAAACTAAAGTTTATCCTTTTACTAAAACTCGCCGTTGCCGTTCACTCATATATTCATCATCACTACTGTCACTACTTAGACTACTAGTTGTTAGAACCATTTTTTAATGTATAGCGATGAAATTTCCTCACTTATTATATTGAGGTACAAAATTATTAAGTTCTGACACACGTTTAGTCCTGTCGGAATTGTTTTACAATTTACAAAATATGTAAATTATTTTTATGCGTTCAATAAAACAAGTTTCCTTACAAAGAGAAAAGTTGAGAAAATGTTTATTAAACAGAAATATGTAAAATTTTACAATTTTGTCAGTTTTCCATCATGGTAAATATGCAAGTTATATTCTTTATTAAACAGAAACTTATAAATTTGTTACTTGTAAAATACAATTACAATTTGTAACGTTTATTAAACTGGGCCCTGATGTTAACTATTAAGATGTATCGTTTGAGACATGCATTTCTTATAAGAGACGTTACATAATAAATAGTTCTATAAAAAACCGAGGGATAGGAAACTGTTCCACCCTCTCGTCTTTCTTCTTCTTAATAAACTTCTAAGTATAAACTTACAGCCCTAAGCATTACAAAGCAACAACAACTACTAACACTGCCTATATGTATGTGTATAATTTGATTTATTTCAATATAAACCACTAAAATAATATCATCTTTTTACAGACCCTAGAACAATTCTTGCCCAAACAACGAAATTATAAGAAACAAAGAAACTATGTATAAAAAACGATCGGGTACTTCAGGGATTAGCGGACAACTGTATGAAATTAATGTTATAAGTTATACATTATTTGGATTGCTTCATGACGAGAATATTGAAGAATTTTATTTGGCGTCGAATATAGATGAGATCGGTACATTTGATGACGTCTGTTTGAAAGTAAGAATAAAGGGACTTGACAAACCGATCTTAGCTTTAGTGCAAGCCAAACACAAGGAAGGCGATGATAAATTAGACTTTGACGTAAGTAAAAACTTTCCTGACAGTTATTCTCAAGTAATTCAAAAATTTTATTCTAGTAGCAAATCAAAAAGCAAAGATAAGATATTTACTGGAAAATTTGATGATCACGAATGTATTTTTATTTTATACACCAACGCAAAATATAAAAACGATTCAGGTATCGAATGTACGAGCGACTACGCTAGAGCCTTAAATAATTTGATTGCTACAGGCAAAAATGGTTCTCAATTGATAAGAAATGACAAAATTATAGAGGAATCAGCAGAAACCATATCAAAAGAAGAGATAAATACCCTGGCCACACGGTTTGCAAAGTTCTTCAACGATAACAGCAACCAATCAATGAATATAATGCTTGACGAGTACATTTTAAGGTATCATGTTCTATTAGCAAGAAAAGTTGTCGAAGTATCAGAAATTCAGTGTGAAGCCCTAAAAACAGATTCAAAATTTCGTATGGTGACATTTCGACCCGACTTTTTTGCTACAAGTGATAAATACTTGATACTATTAAAAAAATCTATTTGTAAGGTAGTATTGAAAAATCAAGTCAATATGAAAATTAAGGGCAAAAATAAAGAAGAATCAATAGTAGATGAGTCATTAAAAGCTTTCTTTTTCAATCCTTGTGCTCAATCTCTAAGCTCTGTGCTTGGGACTTGTATGGAGTATAAAAACGGTAAATTGGAATTAATTTATCGTAAAAACCAGAGACTGCAGAGTGATCTTGATAAATTGAAACAAATTAATCTAACCCAAACTGTCATAGAGGAAGCGGAAACCATTGCTGCAAAGAAGATATTATTGTTCCTTAAATTGAAAGTTCCAATCACATTTGGTAACATAGATTTAGTAATAAGTGAGAGAAGGGTGGATCATTTAACTAAAAGTATCATCAATTTATGCCATAAAGCTAAAGTTGAAAGCTGTTACAACATTGTAACACTTGATGACACTATGGAAAATGGACTGTTACGTTTGAATGGTGGCTTAGCCGGAGCAGTTGGCAATTTATTTGCTCATGATCAAACAACGAGTCTACTTCAACTAACAGATAATTTAACATCACTGCAAAGTAATGCTAAAATGATATTAGATAAATTAAAGGCTAATCTGAGTAACTGGCATGAATATAGATTTGACGTAAAATCAACCTTGCCGTTTCCGAAACTGTCTTTTGACTGTCGAGCCATAGCAAAAGAAATTTTATGCAGAGTCGTAATCTATGCCCAGCAAAGCAATCACAAAGGAGTACAAGAATTGTTGACGAAAAGAATTCAAGAATATCATAATACCAGAGATCCACATGATATTCAAATTGAACCTGACTTGATGTTTCAGAGCTACCGTAACGAAATACTGAAATGGTGGTTGTTGACAGAAAAAGGGCCTTATTTAACAAAAGAAAGCGATATATATAAACGAGCGATAAAAAATATAATTGTCCAACCACGGATAACTTCGTTACAAATCACGTTTTATATGACTAAAATGAAAAATATTGAGTATACAGTAGATTCATTAAAATCCTTAGAGTGTCTTCTAAAAAAGACAAATGAGAGTGACAAATACCAATTGACCTCAACCTCAATTGTTGTTACTGATGTAATTACTCTGTCAGCTATAAAAGTAACTCAGTATTTGAGAAAAGCAGACATCAATAACTATGTGATTTTGGATCTACAATGCATTGTTAATCTGTCAATTGATGAGTTTTTTGAAGTGAAAACAGAATTAAGAAAGACCGAAAAGATACTCATTATTTTATGCGATGATTTACCAAACGGCAATACTTTCCGTGACAAATATATAGAAGATGTTTTAAAAGTGGTAGAAAAGAAAAAAAAAGTGGTTATTGTAAATAAAGAGTGTATTGAGATGGCAAGGAAATTATTTATATCCGATAAAAAGGAAAAAGAGAGTAAAGAAAAGCCCGATCATACCATTATTTATGAGAAAAATAATTTAGTTGATTTGAGTAAAGAATCACGAAAGATTATTACAGAAAACTGTAAAATATTATTTCAAGGTCAGCTTATTAATTTAGAGTTCCTTATTGATGATGTGTCTGTGGCGTTTATAGAAGGGTATGTGTTGAATAAAATAATACTAAATGAACCTATTAATTTAGGTGAATCACTTAATGATGAAAATTACACAAAAATTAAAGATTTATACCAAGATAGAAGAGTCGAATATGTTAAGAGTCAATTATGTTTAGGTAAAATTTCCATCTCAAGAGTTGACCACGAAGAATATAGAAATTCTAACTCGGTAAAAAATATTCTACTAAATCTAAATAGTTATATTTTAGATAAATCAGAAAATAACTATGACATTGGTGTCACATCCGATCTAAATGAACTTTCTAGATATGATAAAGCTCAAAACGAAGAACAACATGATATGGCAACAACTATTACGATAGAGGAACCTGAAAATGATGACTGTAAATATAAAGTAGAAGAAACTGTAAACAATCATATATTTGAGGACTATTTGGATATATGCAAAAATGATCTTTTGTCAATCCTTAAGTTTTTAAATTGTTATGTAATTTTAGATACAGACGGATGTAAACATCACATTATTTTCCATTTTGAATGCTGCTTTGATCTAACAGTCATTAAAAGTCCCGAAGGATTAAAATTATATGATATTAGAAACATAAACGGCAACCCGATGATTTGCTCCTGCTTCTCATTCAATAAAGAAGAAGTGCAAGGAAAACTTTGGATAGTAAAAATAAAATTTTTGGGTTTTTTGAAAGAATTTTCAAAATGGAAGTCAGATAAAAGTATGGTTGTGGATACGCTTTTAACGTTGAAATCGATGTGTCAAAGATATGTTTTGAACTTTCTTTTACAAAACAAAGCTTTACAGGTCCCACAAAAGGTCTCTGATCACTTAAATGTCGAAACAATGAATACTGTATTCAAGGAAAAACAAGATATGGAAAAGGAATATTTTTGGTTTCGGGAACACCCAACTATTATTTTCGCCCAAAAAGTGGACTTCAGCAATAATGAAGACCAAAACAATATTCAAAAAGATAACCGTAATGATGCCACCTCTGTCGACCTACAAAACGTCGATGTCAGCCCAAAGCCTGTAAAAAAGGACCCTAGTAATGTTAATACTGAAGACATACAAGAATTCTTTAAAAACCATTATACTCTTGAAAACGTCGAAGAAGACAAAGCTCATATGAGTTCAAAAGTCATTGATGAAGAGTCCCATAGTACTATAAACATAAATGCCGAAGAAACAGACTCTGACTCTATCACCCCACGCAACCGAGAAGACGACGACAACAACTATCAGGTAGCTTCTTTAAAAATGTTAAAGCCCGGTGTCCTTACTGACGTCATCATCGGCTCTTATGTTTTGTATGATAATGTCACTACAACCAAAGTACCGGTGGTTTCAGCCGTTAATGAATCCACGAAATGTGACAATGCTACTTCAAGCAATACCTCGAAATATTTCGTAAAGGGCTTTCCATTTGCATACAAACCAGGACTGCAAAGCAGTGCAGGATATGTTGATTTCCTGTTCCGTTTTCATTATAATAGACATTGTGATTTAAAAACATTTAGTGATATCAGAGATGATGTTGTTCACGTGACTGCTCCACCAGGGATGGGCAAATCAACTCTGCTCACTCGTTTATCATCTAAAACAAAGGAAACAGAAAACATCGTCTGGATAGTACGAATTAACTTACGGGATTATTCGACAGAATTCAACAGATGGCAGAAAGACACTAATATCGTCATAAATACTATGGCAACATTAAAGTTATTGTGTCAAGTTGTACTAAAAGATAGAAGCGTTACATTTGAATTAAAAGAATGTTGTGACAAGATGTATCTGGAAGAATGTTCTGATAATGATTTGTCTAAATTCTATCTAAACATGTTCCTCCATTTTTATAACGAGAAAAAACTGTTATTTTTATTTGACGGTTTTGACGAAATTTGTCCTGATTACAGTGATGAAGTTATACAATTTCTCCAAGTCGTTAAAAATTTTCCTCAAAAAAATAAAATATGGATTACTAGTAGGTCATATAATCCTATGCCGACATTGCAGCGAAATTTCGGTAGAGCGTATAAAATGCAAAGTTTCAATAAATCAGAGCAGACGGATTATTTATTAAAGTTTTGGGAAAGCAAATTTTTGTTAAAAATACTCACTGAATATAATATTAAATCATTTCTAGATTTTATGTTAAGTAACATAACTGAAATAGACTACAAGTTACGTGTGCTTTGCTATCAGTTTTATACTTTAATAATTTCTAAATTCCCATCTCTTGTAGACGAAATGATTCAAAATGTGCCAGAATTAAAACTGAAAATCAAGCAAATAGAAAATGTTTATGAGGTTTTAGAAGATCCGGCTAATGCTCATCTGAAATCGGAACTTGATCAATTCATGGGAACTCCGTTACTTTTGTGTCTAGCGGGAGAATATTTTGTGAATGTGATCTTAGATACTAGTAAACTGCATGGCAAAAGCAACTTTAACACTCTCACAATGTACGAAAATTTCATAGTTAATAACTTGAAAAAAAATATTCATGATAAATACGGAATAAATATCGATGTGCCATATTTTAAGGACAAATTTACAGCAGAACTCAAAGAGTGTATGACTATGTTTAAAAAAATTGGGGCTCATGTTATTTTCGGGAGCCCACTATTTAGCAAGTACAATTTTAGTTTCGAAGAATTTAAGGACATGACGCCATTTTGTTTCAATGCAGCGGGTCACAACGAAGAATATTGCGAAATAATTTCGCGCCTTAGAAAAGCCAAAGAGAAGACTGGACTAATTTCTTACGTTACTTACGATACCACCCCGATGTTTATTCACAAGACATTTGCTGAGTACTTCGCCTTTGAGTTTGTATGTGACGTGCTGAAGAGCAATAACTATAATTTTGATGACAGAAAGCTGATGTGGATTGTGTTTCGGTCGATAATTTCCAGTAATAGTGACACAAGTATTTTAAATTCATGGATGCAAGAAAAAAAGAAAATGGATGAAGAATTCAACAACGTTGTAAAAAATATACAAAAAAATCAACCGTTCATTGAAAAATATGTTCAATACGTACCAATAATTAAGAAAAAATACGCCGATAGAACAGGCGCGCTCCGCGACACGCTACTCCAATGCGCATACGTCAGATTACTAAATTCTACATTAGAAGACTTCGAAAACCCCTCATTTGTGCAAAATAATATAGAAGATTACCTTAGTAGGCGGCGTGAACTTGACAATGATTTGATTGATGTTATGAAACCTCATTTAAAAAAATATTTTCCAGGATTCGTGTCCCGACCAATGACGGAACTCATTCCAGTAGTGTGATTTAAAAATTAAAACTATTGAATTTATAATCTGTACAGACTGTTAACCGAACTGTAAAAAGTTCTTAAAAGCTAGTCTAATTTTCATCTCATTTTTATCAAAAGTTAGTCGCTTTTTAACTAATAAACAAATTTGTTAATGGCGGCACTCTAAATACTTATTATAATTTAAATAATAAAATTATGGTGTTTAGAGTTCCACCATTTATAATTTTAATTCATAAGTGTAGTTTACTATTTTTAACAAATACATAATTATCTGACAGCCCTCATTAAACTTAATTGTTAAATAGACTGAAAAATTAAATTAGTTATTATCGTCGAGATATTATGTAGTAAAAATAGCTCAGTGGTTATTATGTATTATGTTTTAAATTTGTTATTTTTGGAGTTCCGTTCCTCAAAAGGTAAAAAAAGGAACCCTTATATGATCACTTTGTTGTCCGTCTGTCTGTCTGTCAAGACCCTTTTTCTCAGGAACCGTAGACCCATCAAGTTGAAATAAATACCAAATACTTATGTCTGCGGTCGCTTAAAGCTGTAAAAAAATAAGCTTCTAAGTCAACGCAATCAAAAGATACGGCCATTTTAGCAAAAATTTCGCCAGTCAAATATTTCGCAGGTAAATCAAAACCTATAGGGTACTTCCCATTGACCTAGAAGCATAATATTTGGTAAGAAGCAAGGTCTTACAGCACAAATACCTTAAGGGAAAAATACGAAAGCCGTTAATTTGTACCTATTTTACATAAAAATTGTATTTGTGATTACAAACTTATTAACTTAACTTATTTTTGGAAAGCGGTTGGAAAGTTGACTTTGTCGTAAATCGGTGTAGGGAAGAGTGTGTTTAGAACTGGAAAGTTAAGTTTGTTTTTCGGAAACAAGGGGCAAAAATCTCCGAGAGTCGATTCTCGAGATGGACGTACTATCTACATACAAGTTTGTTTACTAACGGAACCCTTGGTGCGCGAGTCAGCCTCGCACTTTTGTAAGCTATTGATGGAATAAATACGTTACGTATCGTACAGTAGCGGACTTTCAAGTCAGATCAGTATTAAACATCAAAACATCACGTTTTATGGAAACTTGTGTAAAATAACTTTTGACGTTTGTAATGTTTGATTTTACAAAAAAACTTAAAACAAATTGAAAAATAATCTAGTCTTATTTAATACTTAATTTAATGAGGTCCATTAAATAATTTATTTTAACCACAGGCAAAGTAAATACCCTACTGTGAGAATTTAAAATAGCAATAAAAGCTTAATTTTATTTTGTGAAATGCCAACAAATTCTTTATTTATTTGCAGGTTGTATTTGAAAAAAGAACATTTACTTAAATCACTTTTTCAAATACTGTATATGTATTCCTGTATGACTATTTGATCAGTAGAAGATCCACGGGGCTTTGGTATTTGTTTTGTGTATTGCATTACGTTATTTAGGTCCTTAAGATTTCATGTAGTTGTTTTATATTTTACATCGTATTAAATAAAGAGTATACTTGTATCTTTTTACTCCACTCTTTTTGCAATTACTAGTTACTGTCCGTTTTAGAAAATATTATCCAGTTCTAATTTTAAATACATATGGTAATATGTATTTAAAAATTAAAATTTGAGACTATCTACCACACACGCTATGACATAGATAATATACTATATAGTCAACGCTATGATAACGACCGCAGATGCATCAGCTGGTATGGGTGAGAAAGTCCTTGCCTGGACTTTGCTATTTCTTGTTCTTGACATCGATACCCCTGGTATCCACGTAGGTAATTAGGGAACCAACCAAGTGAGAAGTGGCTCCGAGATCGATAGCTGCATGGATTTAAGTACCTTACCCACCATCAATCCTGACGTACGTCCCGCCAAGGTCACGCACGATGCACGATGAAAAACGATATTCTACCTAGAGGTAAAACAAATATTTTCTTTTAAGTAGTGTCTTCTTTCTATCTTATCTATCCTATCTTTTTGCAGTTCAATATAATCGAAGCTTGTTATTCAGCTGTTTAAAAAATTTGGTATTCGATAACTTAAAAACTAAAAGTTTTTGATTTTTTTCTGACTATATAGTATGTTTTAGTAGATTTTCAAGTTCGTGTTAATAGATTATCAAATTTTTAAACGGCAGCACTTGTGACAGCTGATTATGATTATAAGGCAAATTTAGATGTTTTGATTGATAAAATGTAATAAATTCACTTGTTCTTAGTGATTGTGAATTCTATTGTAACATGACCATAAAACCACGTGAAAAGCCTGTCGATGGTGACGAAGATCCAGTGGAAAGTATGCTAAAGAAAACTGGCTGCTTGGAATTACATTACAAAGTTCAGGTACAAAATAATGTATTCCATATATGAAAACTTATACAATGTTTATTCATATATTTAAATGAAACATATCATAAATTTGCCTCTGATTTGTCTGTAGTGTTAGATAGTATTGTTATTTTTTTATTTTATTATAATAGACTACCAGTGGTAGGTTTTTTGTATTAACTCCTTTCAGTTAAGGTAAATGCTTGCGTTAGGAGTGGCTATGATAAATCATAGCCACTCCTAAACTGCGTAAACCGCGGTCGCAACCTTCTGTGAGGAAGTCATCTCGCAGAAGGAGGCGGCGGAAAGGGTCCGGGAGGACGACCTCCACTCGGACTTAATTCGTCGCCGGCGAACCGGGCGGCGGAGGCGCGCTTACCAGCCCCTCATGCCGCCCTGAGTGTGGCCGCGGGTGTTTGGGACGAGTTTTCCCCTCCCCCCGCTATAGTGGCCTCCCGCGAGGAGGCGGCATCCGCGTGTGCCTGGACGTCGCCGATAATAACATAGTCTCATATATTTCATTAGAAGCCCCCCAAAAGATTATCTACAATTTATGAATAAAAAAAATGGTTTCAAGTATCTTTATGCCTTTTCTAAAAACTAATAATATATACAAGTATGCTTAGTTTAGAGGTCTAGAGTGTTTTAATAAAAGTTTACTTGGGTAATAGGGTTTTTGCTCAAACCAGACTGCAAAAATACCTCTATCAAACAGATGATCATGTGTAACTAGGGCTGCCATCCGTCCGGGTTTCCCCGGATTTGTCCTAATTTAGAGGGCGTCCGGGGAGCGTCCGGGCGGGGTTTTCAAAAAGTCACACTCTGGAAGGACACTCTGTGCCAGGGGACAATTATAATTGTTAGATGAATCGTTAACAAGCTAAAAATTTAAATAGAATTGGCATTTTTTTTAAGGTGTCCGGGAAAGAATCTCGATTTTACCCATGTGACCGGGATTTTTTCAAGTCTATGTCCGGCCTCGGCAATTTAAGTGATGGCAGGCCTATGTGTAACCAGTAATAATAGGAAAACATGTAACTGTTTTATGACTTAAAATAATTTAAATTCACTGTGGTAGGTATGCTGTTAGTCAACAGTGCCTGATTATTATAGCTCTGGGTTTGAAGCCAAAAAAAAACACCTCAACAAGCCTTTGGCCAAGCTTTCATATGCAAGAAAGAGTAGCTGGACTGCCTGGACTGGAATATTATTATACCAACAAGGCTTTAGTTGTTATTTTCTTCGTTAAGCGCCATCTATGTATGTGAACCATTACAAATTTTTTTTTTCAGGAGTGCATAGCGGAAACCAAAGATTGGAGAAAGTGCCAAGATGTAGTCAACGACTTTAGAAATTGCATCTCGAAGCAAAAACAAAAAGAAACGAAATAAAATAATGACTTATTTATTGATAGTTTTATTTATTAAAATAAACAGTTATTCACTGTTGGATAGACTAACGGTGAATATTGAATCCTTAACTCGTCTATAAACGTTCAAGCATCCAGTGTAGGTAAAGGCAATGTAATCAACATGATTGTCGCTGCAGCTACCTTGATAGCCTAGATTTTTACCATAAGTTTCCAACAAATTGTATTTCAACTGTCGACAATCTGTTGCCTAAACTGGTCACCAAATTTCCAGTCTTGCCGTAATGTTGCAAATAATAAAATTGTAGATGCAGCAGATTGTAAAAATTTAATGTCTGTACTCTTCTATAGGTAACTTATCAATGAAAGCATCATTATGTATAATTTAGGTTCTTTTTATCATCGTTTATCAAAACGATGATAAAAAAACCTAAATTATCAACAATAAAACAACTGTAGTTGCTAGATGGCGCTACTACCGCGTGGAAGCGGCAATTATGGCGCAGTCTCGTAATACTGGCCACTTGCCGAACGCGGAAGGCGTTCGGCAAGTGGCCACATCAAGACAGCAAGTCCCCGACGCCACCAACCTTCTCCTCCATCCCGACACGACGCTTCCATCCCGACGCCACCAGACGACGCCTCCATCCTGACACCACCTACACATGACACTGACATCGCCGCTGTGGACGCTACAGTATCGCAAATTGCGGATATTGAGGCGCCATGTAAGTCCAATAAAAATGTCAAAATGTAAACTCGTTGGTAAAGTCGATTTAAAAATTGTCTCATTTTGAAATTTTTATTTCTCGCTTTTGAGTGGGTCGGTTTGTAGTTTGTCCAAGTTTCAATAGCCTAGTGTGTAGTGAATTGCCAATCCCCTTTTACAAATAATACGGACTGGCGCCTAGTAATGTTTGGGTTGATTTCGGCGCCCCCAACATGATGGCGCCCGGTGTGGCCGCACCACTCGCACTGCCCTAGGGCCGCCCCTGGTTCTCATACTTGCGCTCGTTGAATGTCGGTTTGAACGCGAGCGTGTAAACCCACCATAACGTAGTGTTTGTATACTCTTTGGTTCAAGTTCCCAATGCTGAGAGGACATATTGCCACTTAAAAGACTACTAACATGGACAAACTAACGTGGAAGTGCTTCTAACTTTACTATAAATATGTATTTATAGTAAAGTTGGAAGCACTTCCTACTGCAATTTTTCCTCAACTGCTCAGGTTTCTAAGACTACCCCATCTGCGTAGATGCACTTGACGTTGTAAGTGTTCAGATATTTTTGGTTAGTAGTTTGTATAGAAATTATTGACAAGCATCTGCTTAGATATTAACGAGGTAATGAATGTTCAGATATTAATGGTAACTTGTAGTGAATGGAACTTATTGACATTTTAAATTGTTCAGAACTATTTGGTCACAAATTGGATGAAAATTCAGTCCTTAATGCCTAAGTATGTGTCATATATAGTACTGTTAAAGTATAAATAAAATGAACAACCATAAGTACCAAGTGTTTTATTTTGCCAGAAGTAAGTATAGTTATAATAGACATGCTTTTCAAATAAAGCATCTTTAGTAATAAAAAAATATTTAACTAATTTCAGTCTGTTTTTAGTAATGTAACTAAGTTCTTGTTATGGATTTTCTTCACTATATTGATGGTAATTTTCTAATCCATATGGATTTGGCATCAAACTTCTGACCCTATTATAATTGTTTTCTGTATTTATATCTTTCATCTTTTTGATTCGTCCATGGTCTGTCAATAATAAGTTTGTTCACTCAGCTTTTTTCTTTTAGACAAGCTGTTATTTTCATCCGTTTTTTAACGTTGATACGACCTTGAACAAGCCGCTTTTAAGGCTCTTTGCACCGCATTTTTTAATTCGAAGTCAGTGATATTCGGATAAATACTCTTCATAGCCTCTGAAAAAAAAACAAGATTAATAAATCAGTTTTCTTCATAGCCAGAATAATTAGTTTATTGTGAAACTGTGAAGTAAAGAAAATTCTCCTTACGGCGCAAATCCCAATTTAGCTTTCGACTAAATAACGCTGGTTTTGTTGACGGTTTTTTACCATACCATACGATTTCCGTGAGAAGGTCTTCTTTTATTAACTGACCATTTGAAAAAAATTGTCTTATTGTTTCATCAGCATTTTTGCCCCTGTTGTACAGTATAAGCCATTGTCTCTGAAAAATAATTTTAAATTAGCCTAAGGAAGGTAGGACGCCCCCTAGCCAGATGGACCGACGACCTGAGGAAGGTAGCTGGGAGGGACTGGATGCGGAAGGCGGAGGACCGGGTACTATGGAGCACATTGGGGAGGCCTATGTCCAGCAGTGGACTAGAATAGGCTAATTGATTGATTGTTTGATAGCCTATGCAAAATTTTATGAAATTATAAACAATAAAGTGGTAGACTCTTTTTTAGGAAGTATAGTCTAGTAGTAGCCTTTTTAGGAAATATAGCTAGGTAACAAGTATAAATTGTAATATTCACCATGTTATCCTGCTCTTCGGGTGTGCTTGTATCATATTCAATAATTTCATCATAACTACTGAATGGTAAATTTTTCGGCGGTTCAATCAACGATAATGTCCTTGATTTTTCTAATCTTTGAGCACTTTTTTCAAGATTTCTGTAAGAAAAGGAAATCAATGTAGACAGGACAAATGAATTTTAGAAATATAAAATATGCATATTTTCGGAAATAGATGGTTATGCTTACGCCAGGCGTTCCAAAATGTGTTCTTGGACTTTGACAATTTTTCTGAAATAATGCGAAGAAAAAATTATTATCAAATATATATGTCTCTTAAAGTATATAATGGAACTAACTAATGGGGTCACGAATTCAAAGTGTCCTGCCAACCACTTTCGAATTTTAGCTTCCAACAAAAAGTAAACATTTTTACTTACGATAATGTCATAACCATTTTGTTCAGCAGACTTAGACATAGAAGAATTTCCACTGATTACTGGCTTCAATTTAATACTTGGCCGTTGTGTACAGGTTTCTTGATCGCAGTGTCATTAATAATAAATTTCACAGCTTCGCCAAGTATGGGCGTTGGTGGATGTAGTAATTTACCATTTTCCCACGATAAAAAATTATCAAAGAATACAGTCATCATAGTGGTGTTGAAGTGGTATTGAAAATTGTAAATAAAATTGATAATACAATTTCTAACACAAATGTATTGATTTTATTTGTAGTTTATTTATCCCCCATACAATAAGTTGTGCTCTTACTATATCAGCTGTTTCTAACAGTTGGTTTTGCACATAAAAAATCAATTTCTAGCCAGAGAAGTGACGACGTCAACCAAGGCCTTTTTTCTGTTGCTGTAAACAACATAATTACTGCGAAAATATTATAAATGCTGGTATTAATTGCTTAAAAAGTATCAGATTATAATTAAAATTATAAAAAAGATGAAACAAGAAAAATGATGATGCATTTTCAACCACATTGGAGTGACATGTTCGAAGAAATTAAAGCCTTTGAAAACATTCATCAATAAATCGTAAAAAACACTGCAGTATAACACGGCATAATACAATGCATTGTATTATGACGCGTGCCAAATGCTAAAGGGTTTAGTACAGCAATTAGATTGTGTTTTATGCCAAAATGGCATATACAAAATGTTTATCAACAAAAAAAAAGAGGCAGTCATGGGACTGCCGACAGAAGTGCCAACTAAAAGGCCCTACGCACCTTCGTGCCTGACGTACTGTGGGGTGGGGGACTCGCTGGATGCAAAACGCGTCGTGCAAGTCCAGCAAGCAGTATATAATGTATATATTATTTATAATTCTGACGTACGTCAAGACTATTCACGATCGTTTTGCATCGTGCATCGTGCGTGTCCTTGGCGGGACGTACGTCAGGCACGAAGGTGCGTAGGGCCTTTAACTCTGCATTGAATTTGACTGTCAACTGTCAACATAATGCAATTTGACACTGACATTTAAATAAAACCTAAAAATACTGTGAAAGTTAGGTTATGAAAATGTTTAGAAATATAAGATTGTGTTACTTTTCTCTAAATCATGCCACATATACTACCAGGGTCGCTGTTGATTCTAACTTAAAGGAGAACTTTGATGCTAAAGTGTACAAACCTAGAAAACATCCAGGCACAACGCGTATCAAAGTTGCAGCCATTCCACCAGACATTCAAAATGCTATTAAAGTAATCTTGGAAGACACTGGAGCTAAATCGATGTGCCAAGACAGTATAAAATTAAACAACTATATCCGCTCGCGTCATTTGCCACCAGAAGAAGGGGAAATCGATGAAAAAGCACAGCGTATTCACGACCGTATTTCTAAGCAAGTGTATTCACAAATAAATGAAGAGCTAAGTGAAGATAGAGCGAAATTATATGAACAGAAAGTAAAAACTAAAGTTTTTAACGTTTTAAAAAAGAATGTTTATAGATGGGGCAATATATCGTACGATAAAGCGACATGTTTGCAGTATTTAATGAGCCGGGCCGCACAAGAGTATGCGATCTTAGTCCGAGTTTTAGACGAAATAAAAAAAAAATATCCCGATTACAAACCTCGAAGTTTCTTCGACTTTGGATCTGGTGTAGGTACGGGCACATGGGCCATTAATCATTTTTGGCCCAAAGAAATTTTCGAATACTTTTGTGTAGATACATCGTCTAATATGCACGATTTAGCCCGTCTTATATTGTGTCGTGGCAAAGACAACGTTGAAATGCCAATAAAAGGTTATTTTCAAAGACAATTTTTACCTGCATCTACTGAAATTAAATATAGCATTGTATTATCTGCATACTCATTATTTGAAATGCCCACCATGCAGGCTAGACTGGAAACAATTCAGAAACTGTGGAATAAAACTGAAGACTATTTAATCATCATTGAACAAGGTTCTTTTGCTGGATTTAAGGTAGTAAATGAGGCTAGAGAATTTGTTCTAAATTTGCCCAAAGGATCGAAAGGAGGCAACGGCTATGTATTTTCGCCGTGCCCAAGTGATAATGTTTGTCCAAGATACTTAGAACAAGAGACACCTTGCAATTTTCTTATGAAATATGAAACATTACCGTTTGTAGGTAAAACGGAAGTTTGTGCAGACATATTTTCTTATGTGATTCTCAAGAAAGGTGTGCGTCCTTCTGATGATCCGCAATGGCCGAGATTAGTCCGTGCGCCTATAGTACGGTCAGGTCATACAATATGCAGACTGTGTACATCACAAGGTGAATTAAAAGAAGTTATATTCTCAAAAGGAAAATATGATCAGACAACGTATAGGTGTGCTAGGTCAAGCAATTGGGGAGATTTATTACCTGTAAAATAAAATATGATCACATAATATATTAAATGTTATTATTTTTACTGTCCCTTATTATTAAAATGTATAGGAAATAATTATAATAATTTATTCAAAACTTCATGGTCTTAGTGTACAAAGGCGAAATTAATAATGTCTTAATACTAAGTTTTAAACTTTCGCATTCCATAATATAATTATGTATTTATTATGCATTTAAAGTTGATAAGTTAGTATATGCAAACTTAATGGCTAAGGCTTTAGCTGCCAGTCAACCTTAGGGTGATGCGGAAATAAAGAGCGAAAGGTGCAAAGATATGGTAAAGAGAGAGAGAGATAAAGTTCCAAAGGTACAAATTTAAAAGTTCTTATAATAGTTAGGTTATTACATGAAATATACACATAATATGGATACATAATACACTAGTACATTATATAAATGGCGACTGGCCTGTTGGTCTAGTGGTTAGTGACCCTGACTGCTATGCCATAGGGCGTGGGTTCGATACCCACCCGAGTCTGGGTGTTCTTTGTGTCCGTTGTTAGTTAAGTCCCCCACGACACAGGAGTAATTCCTAATGCGGGAGTTGTCTTTTAAAAGAAAAAAAAAAAGAATATTTAAACACACATATATGGTGTATTTGAAAATAGAACATTTATTTAAATCACTGAAATGGTATGACTCTAGCATGCAGTGACAATAAAAAAAAGATACTATCCGTTTACAAGTTATGACCATTTGAATTGCTAGGTATTTCAGTCATTTAAGTAAGTGTTCTATTTTCAAATAAACCCTTTATATATACAAATAGCTACCTTGCCACACGTTGCTGTGGCTAAGTCATTTGCAATAAAAATATATTGTGACTATAAATTGAAATAAAACGTATCCTATCTCTCAAGTTGAACCAAACTGCACAGTGTGCTAAATAAATTATATGGGTTCATTAGTTTAGGAGTTCATCGCGAACAAACAACGTGACACGAAATTTTTATATCCTTACTACCTAATATTATAAATGGGAAAGTAACTCTGTCTGTCTGTCGCCCTTTCACGCCAAAACTACTGAACCAATTTAAATGAAATTTGGTACACAGATAGTTTAGAGCCTGAGAAAGGCCATAGGCTACTTTTTAATGCGAAAAAAGGGGGGTAAGGGGTTGAAAGGTAGGAATGAAAAGTTGTATGGAAGTATCGTCATATTTAGAACTAGAAGCTTGAAACTTTTTTTTAGGCTGTTGATTCGATATAAATAAGTGTATGACATTCAAAGTTTGTAACAGTTTTATCCTCAAGGGTGTAAAATAACAATAGGGAATAGGGGATGAAAATTTGTATGGAAATATGTAAGATTTATGTGAATGTGTTATAAGTTTGCGACAACAGACAAAATATTAGAGCTATTTTGATGTAACATTTACGGAGTCATTACAAAGTGTGAACATGTGCAACTTATTTGGATGCATTGTGGAGGAGACAATGAAAAAAATATATAAAGTCGTTGATACGTATAAATACAGAGAGGCCGGGTCCCTGTGCCGAGATCGCGGTAGGGGAAGAGAGTTGACGTCTACGTATAAGGTGGTCGCGCGGCTCACTCACGCGGCCTGCTTTTTACGCAATGCACCAGAGCAAAATAGTGATTTTTCTTTAAAAAAATTGAACATTCGATTTAAAATGTTCTTTTGAGAGCTACATTTATTTTAAAGAGTTCTTATCAGAACTACAACTTACACATACGAATTTATTCAATTTAAAAAGTTCATTTGAGAGCTACAAATATTTTGAAAAGTTCTGTTATGTGTCAATATTTATGTTAAAAAGTTCTTCTCAGAATCCTTTACAATAGATAGCTACTAATATATCTAGAAGAAGTTCACAACTTTCTAAACAGAACTTCCAGTGTAGGGCAGCCAAAATGCGTCGTATTGGAGAGTTTTCCTCTGAGAGAGAGGATCGTCTTACAAGTCAGAGAGAGTATGCAACGCAGTAGCGTGATAGAGAGTTTAGCGTGGAACGTTCGCAGAGAATAAGCGAACAAAATGTTAGAACGTCACAGGTTCGAGTAAGGAATCGAGCATTGAGCGCTCGCAACGTTTCCCTGCACAACATATTAGGACTTCGCAAACACGCGTGAGGAGATCGAGCATTGAGCGGTCACAATGTTCCACTGCACAACATTTTACGACGTTGCGCTTACGGTACAAAGAGAAAGACAACGAGCGCGCAATAGAAAGGTGAGGGAAAACGGAAGGTAGGACAGCAACACCAGCTGGCCACGTCGCGACGTCGCACACTGGTCCCAAATGCAGCTGCTCCCTGGCTTCAGCAAGCTTACGTAGTGTTAAAGTAATTTTGAGTCAAATTTTTGATTTGTTCCGTGGGATTGGTATGAGAAAAACAAACTTTGCCCCCCCTGGATTAAAAGCTGGGTAGCTCATGATAAGGTATGTAATGTCTATTTAATACGTGATTGTGTCGTTCCCATAAACTTAGTACACTAGAGATTATAGTTATTCCCGTCAACATAATTATATTACCAAGAAGCATGTCAAGCGTTTTGATCACCTGATTAAGCTGTCAAATAAGTCAAGTCCTCATCTTTAATTGATTATAATTACAACCTACGAAGCGGCATCCATAATATACAGCAAAAACATACTTTAGCGCCATTACAGACCAAAGGAACTGAATAGTAAATTCTCGAGCTGATTAACCTGTACCACAGATAGACACACTTCCCGGTTTTCGATTGAGCTGAATTTTTAAAATATCGCGTGACAATGCAATATTATGATGACATGGAGCTGATCTGATGATGGAGGTGGAAGGTGGTCATAGGAACTCTGTAATGAAATGACGCAACCCCATCGAGTTTGGACTTTTAGTAAATCCCGAATCATAAATACTAAAAAGTTAAAAATGAAAATAAAACAAAAAATATTGTTTTTAAAACGATCCTTTATTAGGTACTTGTTAATAAAAAGAATTAAAAAGTTAAAATAATAATAAAACCGTCTTACATTTTGATGGCAAGAGAGATAAAGGAGGGTGGGACGGAGGTTATGCCTAGCCGGTGAATTAAACAAAACAGCCCTTTTTCACTGATCTAATAACAATGTTTTTACAGCTGACCAAATGCAACATTTGCTATTCAATGCTATAAAAATGTTAAACATGCCTAAAATGTGATTTGACACTTTTTTTTTGCCGGGTGGCGATATATTTATAATAGATTTTCTACCAATGTTATCACACGAACTCGTTTCACCTCGTTTATTCGAGTTTAAGCAGCATAGTAATTGACACCGTGATGTTTGCCGTTATATATTTACCGAATCACGAACACTCCACTTCAGAAGGCCGATGAATTTACACAATGGCTGACGTTTTCAAACATGTTTTTGCACTAATATTAATTAATTTAATCAGTGACGTTAAAGGAGGTGAGTTTTTTTATCATCTTGTTAGTTATTAACCACTTGTAATTAAAATCCTTTGTGGAGTTTATCGTGGTTTGTTTTAGTCACAATTTTGTCGCGATAATTGAATATATTTTAGCGGTGTGGAAATAACATCTGTAAACAATGAAGACGTAAAAATTTAGAACAACAAACACAATTATTTTGTAGTGATCAAGAATTTAGTTAATTGATTCGGTTTTCTATAGACTAACATACGGTGTTATTTCGGTTTTATATAGATTAGATACATGGTTTTTAAAAAATAACATAAAATAGTTTATATAAGATTAGAGGGATCATGGTTCCTTGACTCTCCACCGCTCCTGGGCTGCCAGCGCTAGTACTAAAATAATATTTTCCCCACAATCTGATCAGCGGTTAAGAAATGCATAGAGGACAAGCATACTTACATTGATGTTTATTTATATACTTAGATAAAAATAATATATTAGAAGATTACCGAGTAACATTGAAAAAAGTAATCTTGACATAATTTTGTTTGTAGATACGCCATCATTGTTGATGACGTTAATAGTGTTATCTTGTTTAGACTCAAAAAATCCTTTTTTGCTTACCCTGCAAACGAGCAGACGGATCCCCTGATGGTAAGTGATTCCCGCCATGCCCATGGGCACCTGGAACTCAAGAGTTACAAGTGCGTTGCCTGCCTTTAAGTTGGAAGTAGGGATGGGGGGAAGATGGCGAGAGGAGAGAGGGGGGAGAGGGTTAGGGGTTCCGGTAAACTCACTCACTCGGCTAAACACAACTTAAGTATTTCTTCACGCCGGTTTTCTGTGAGGCCGTGGTATCACTCCGATCGAGCTGGCCCATACATGCCTAAGCATGATTTCCACGGTTGACATTACCCAGTGCTATCTGGACGCAAATTAAGCATATACTATTGTACCTATATATTAACGAAATAAATAAATATTAAATACATGTATATGTTCATATGAATATATTACCTATGTATATAGCTACCTATTTATATATATACACACACAGAATATCGGGCAATCTGATTATTACTAATATCAGATAAGTATTTATTTATTTCTCTCTCAGAACTTGACGATGGCTCACTGTTGAATATCATCAGTGTTAGCATAATACCAGCGCTGCTTCTAATGAAGTAGCACAATGCTGAGCTAACGCCTATTTTTGACTCTTTCAGAGATGCTATTTATTTATATTTGTTGTAACACTTTACCTTGAATCCCCTGTGCCTTTGTATGAGTGCAAATAAATATGTTTTTCTTTCTTTCTATTCGGTTCTAAAACACGTATTAACTATATATAATCAACATATTTTGATTTTTTTTTCTAAATCACTACATATTATAAAACATTAAGTCCCCCGCTGCGTCTGTCTGTCTGTCTGTTCGAGATAAACTGAAAAACTACTGAATGGACTTTCATGCGGTTTACACTAATAGACAGAGTGATCCATGAGGAAGGTTTAGGTGTAGCATTTGTTAAGATTTTGTGTAAATTGATTGAAATGTGATGATGATTGTTGAACATGTCTCTGCTACCCGCGCGGTATATAAATAAAAATAAAATTTAGTGTTACACATACAAATATTTACACTGAGCGGGAATCCCACCCTATGACGTAGGCATTCTTATGACTAATTGCGGCTGGTCGCTGATGAAAAATCATCATTTATAAAAATCTTTTTAACAAAAAATTAAACCGACGAAAATTACGGTTTAATTTTTTGTTATAAAGATTTTTATTTGATGATTTTTTTTCATCATCAGCTCAGCTACATGAGGTGATGATTTCTGAACGCAAATACCTGATAAAGTAATGAAAAGTAAACAGAAACACTATTCGTTCCTACAATTTTCGAAGGTTTCTCTCAATTTTATCAGGATCCCATCATCAGATCCTGACTTCCTTGACATGGGACCTTTTTTTTTCATCGGTTAAAAACAGCTCAATAAAAAATACTCAATAAGTTGTTTGTTCATAGCAATATTTCATTAACATTGTAGAAACATCACGTCTATTTTCGGTAAAATTCGTTATAACTTAAGATAACCTCTTTGATTAGGGTAACCTACGAACATTTACAACAGATCTCACAATTCTCTTGTTAATATCAAATTAAAGATGTTTCCCGTAGTTTGCGATCATGGCCACTGTTCTGCTCCTTACGCTAGTACCGTGATGATAAATCACAAAATTAAGAATCCAGCTCTCAAATGCAAGAACAATATTTAAATCCAACTGGTGGTTATTCCCAGGGATTAGTGTGTTTAACCAAAAAAATTATAGTTAAGAAAAACTATAATAAACATTCTTCAATAGCCAACCAAAGTAAAAAAGACCCTATCCACCTCCTGATTCCAAAATCAGACCATCCTTACATAGATAAGCCCAATCTGTTGGACTCGTCAAAACGTAATCATATGTACCCAAACTCGTGGGGCTTACTAGTAGCCACTGAAGAGTTCCACTATTCACCTCCTGGCTCCATCATCAGATCAGCTCCAAGGTGCCAAATTATAGTATTGTCATCCGAACTCTATATACATCAAAGATTCATTTCGATACGACAATTACTAATAATTGTCGTATCGAAATGTAGGTTAAAATGTACCTGTAAATGTAGCCAATAAAAGTGTTATAACTTGAGTATAATAACAGAGAAAGAAGTTATAGAGAAATAACAAATTATAATCAACTTCTGACAATAACATTTTTTTCATAACGGGCGTAAGGAACGGCCTGCCGAATCTTGAAATAGAAGATTCAGAATTCAAAATAGAAATTCAGAAAATCATTGAAAATTTCTGCCGGAAAATTAATTTAATTTTTTTTTATTTTTTGCTTAAAAGTGAAATCAAAAAATACCCTATACGTCCAAAAACTGCAACCTACACAGTACTCGTGTCGCGTTACATTGCGTAGCGCAAAATCAAACTATGACTATAAATCCTTATTCTCGCATTTTCATGATGAACTGACTTTTGCATTGTGATTAGTATCCAAAGAAAGACGTTTTTGTAAGTTATTCACGACGGTGATACTTACACGCTGTATATTGTGTAATGAAATAGGCGTTTGTCCTCCAACTCACCTGATGGAAAGTGATGATGAAGACAAAGATGGTATACGCCTATCCAAGAGAAACCTATTCATTCTACTCTTGAACATTAAAAGATTATAATTGTCTGGAAAAATAGACGTAGGCAGTTCATTCCAGACCTTGGCCACTCGAACCAGAAAGGCGCGGCCAAAACGTTTCGTTCGACTTTTTGATGTTTCGACAATGAAGGGGTGGAACCTCTATCTGCGTCAATCGTCCGATGAAGGAATGAAGACTGTCCAATTAGTTCGCACACTCACTGAAGTATATATAATAAAAATGGTTTAAATCTAACTAAATCAAACGGCTTCATTGCGATAGTGAGGTCTTGAGTTCAATTTTCGGCTCGGTCAAACTGTTATTAGGTCGCATTGTTGACATATACTTAATAGAAGATTAGAGATAAGAATTATGTCCGATAGACGGGAATAAAATGGAATAAAAATATAATTTTAAACATATTTAGATACTAATATAGTAGAGTAAAACTGAAAGATGAAGGGTTTGCTTGTTTGTTTAAACGCCCTAATCTCTGGAACTATCAGTCTGATTGGAATAATTCCGTTTGTATTGGGTAGAGTATTAAGTGAGGAAGGTTATAGGCTATGTAACATCACGCCACGACCTTTAGGAGCGGAGCAGTGACCATAAACGTGGCTAGCGTGGGTGAAACTTTTAGGAAACGGTAGTTTAACATGTTCAGCGCCACGTGTATTTCTCTAGTGAAATTCTCACAGGCCAGTGTATGGTTATACATCTTGAGTAGTCAATTTCAGAGGCCAGTGTAAACTTTATCACATTTTATATCCCAGACACACTAAACGATTTGTGAGGGCCAGGGCTATAAAGCCTCTACACAAAATGTTCGGCGTGGTGTATCTTCACATATACACTGGCCTCTGAAGTTGAAGACTCAAGGTTTATAACCAGATATACACTGGCCTGCCAGAGTTGCACTAGGGTGTAAGGAAAATGATATATACACGTGGCGCGTGTACTTGTTAATAGCTACGCGTCACGCGTAATACGCGTCACGTTGTTTGTTCGCGATGAACTCCTAATAGTGTAGGCGAGATAGTTTATCCGTTAAAAATTATCTCCTGCACACTTTTTTTACGGGATAATTAGGAGTAAAATAGTAGGAATAGCTGAGTATATTTTTGGAAAGTAAATACCCACGGAATCTATGTGAAAAAACTGCGAAAAGGTCGGAGAACTTTGACCACAAACACCGTGACACGAGATTTTTATATATTAGATTGAGACTTCACTTATGCAGAGAGACCTGTGGAATAGATTAGTCCAAAATTTTTGTCATGCCGTAGGAAGACATTTTCTGGAACATATATTTTTAGATTCATTAAAGAATGTTTTTTAACCATAGCCACACAAAATATTACTCTACACATATATATAAGTACAGAATACTCACTTATTGATCCCAAATAAATATCGACTCTCGTTGCTAAACAATAAGATGTAATCTAGCTCTACATAATGCCGATGCAATCTGTATCACGCGTGAACGGCTGGACCCATTTCGGTAATTAATTTTTTTGTGTTTGTTATTGTCAGGAGAAGGTTCTTATGAAAGAAAAAATTAAGGAAGTTGCGTGGAAAATTAGAAAATTTAAGAAAACTGCGCGGTGCAGCTAGTTTAACTATAAAAAAGATTAAAATTCGAAACGAACATTCTATTTTGTGCTGTATTACAAATCAGGAGGACTTTTTTTTCTTTGAACGTGTTTAACACATACGAAAATGAGAGCTTACATTACAGGCATTGGTGTTTTGGTCACCGCTTATAATTAGTTTATTTGTGTGCTTATTTACCACAATTGGAATAAGGAAAACCACATAAATTCAAGCTCATCATATGTCGTCAAAATTTCAGAAGGTATTTGAACACCTCATAACAAATTAATTTCAATTATTCATATTAAATAGTCTGGAATATACAAGGTTTTTCATTAAAAGCCGTCGAACTTTGAGACGATAAAAAAAAAAAAACCTGTGTCAGTGATAATATAAACTTAGTATACTAGCGTAAGTTTATGGTGAAAACTGATAATATATTACATATAATATATCATAATATATTGCCACAATTTTTATTTTATTTAAAAAAACATTCGATGACATTATGTATAATTTCATCCACATGGCTGTAGCGACTTCGCTGTAGGTGGTGTATTCTAGTGGACCAATTTTATACAACATCTTCGCATAAATAAGGCTCGATTTCGATTACTTCCAAGATTTCTTCGGGCCATCCATAAATTAGGTACGTCACACGAATTTCATGATTTTTGGACCCTCCCCCTCCCTGGTGTGACGACATATATTTTGCAATTTTACACCTAGAACTGAAAAGAGCCGTTCTAAATATTTTTTTTTTAGTAAAAGTGTAGTAGCGCATGAAGTCTTTCGTTTACAGGTGATGTTTTGTGATTAATACTTAAGATTTTGACATGTGATGTCACGAAGCTTATGACCCCCCAACCCCTTGTCACACAATGGTGTCGATTCTATTGTCAGACTCACTAAACTAAAACCTAACTTAATTTCTTCATATGAAATGAACCTTGTCTCCTTCGCAACAAGGTCTATTTGTTACTGGCATCAATTTCTCAGCGCCAATAAATTTCACTGAAACCTGTCAACGTATACTCAACTTTATTTCCACGCAGCGAGAGTCCTCATTTATTCAAATGCCGTATAATTGCCGTATAAAAACTTGTTCAAAACGAACTAAGATGACGTTATTTTAATCGACACCTACGAAGACGCTTACTAAAAACACAGAGCAAAAGAGATGGCATTCAACGGATAGCGGCTCTCGCTACGTGGTATTAAAGTTTATTGAAGCGTGTCAGACTTTAGTCGACAAATAAATTGCTTATTTCGATAGCGACGGATTGTAATGTTTTCCAAACATATGTATGTCTACTTTTATTATTAATACTTTTATACTATCTACTTTTATTATTAATACTTATCTAAGGTTCTTTTCACACACACGGTCTCCGTATAAACGGCGAGCGTTTCCACGGACCCGCCTTTTGCACGTAGACGGTTGCTACTACTTGTGCGCCCGTGCGTTCAGTAAAGACCAGTAAAGTATTCACAGAACGTTTGTGTTCATATATCGAAAGAAAATCTTAACTTTACAATTTTTAAACCGACACTATATGCAACGTGTCAGAAGAAAAAGAGAAAAGATATATTGGATTCACCACTATGTTACAAAAAGAAAGCAATTGGGTGATTTTTATACAAAATTCACAGACCTCCGAAAACATTCCATACATCCTAACAAACTGTCACGTTTATAATATTAGTAGGATTAATCAGCCGCCACGTTATCGTTTAGACGGAAACCGTGTGTGTGGAAAGGGCCTAATCCTTTGGCACGCTGCCGCCACAGTATAATGTATATATTTTACACAGTATATGTATATCCATATACTGTGCTCCCGATGCCGCGCTGTACAACATAAACCATTTGCCGGATTTCCACATAATATGACGTGTGATTAGATTCGTCTCAGTTATGGGAGTGACGTAGGGTACATTATTTTGCTTTTTCGTTACTATTTTTAACACTGTTGGGTTTTTAGTTTAATTTGACTGGCCTGTTGGTCTAGTGGTTAGTGACCCTGACTGCTGAGCCAGAGGTCGTGGGTTCGATTCCCACCTATGACAAATAATTGTGTGATGAGCACGATTATTTGTTCTGTGTTTAGGTGAAATTTATCTATAATATGTATGTATTTAGAAATATATAAGTATGTTTATCAGCAGTCTGGTTACCATAGTACAGGCTCTGCCTAGTTTGGGATCAGACGGCCGTGTGAGAGATATTTTATCAAGTTATATGATAATTTCTTGTTAATTTTGTCTTTTGATTTTTAATCGTTTATATCATATTCTATTATATATCTATACATACATACAAATAAATAAAATTGAAGTGTCTGTTTGTAATTTCAAAATAATATTTTTTTATAAGCTCATACAGTTATTTGCACAATACCTATGCCTAAAAATCAGTGTTTTTAATTTTTGTCTGTCTGTCTGTTTGTTCCGACCGGAACAAACAGACAGACAGACAAAAAGATTAACCAATCTCCGGAACGGGTGGACAGATTTACACGACAGGACTTTTACTGCCAGATAGCTGGTGTTATAAGGAGTAACTTAGGCTCTTTTAATAAAAAAAAAATAATTAGGTTTCTGCGCAAAATATATAAATATGTAAACGCGAGCGAAGCCGCTCGGGAACTGCTAGTAAGTACCAAATATAATTTACTGCGATTTTTTTTAATAAATGATCATAGGTAAGTACATTTTAATTGAAAGAAATTATTTATAATTGTAGATAAGCATTACTTCCATATAATTAACCTCTCGCGTACGCTCCAGGTAGTTTCACCGCCAATAAAGTATAAAATACCTGCCTGGAATATTCCTCCCTTTCAGGAAGAGGTGCAACGCCTATAAGCGACATATTGCTGTTTTCCGACATGAACGTGAACGAAGTCGCGGTCACAGCTAGTGTTAAAATAAGACCACATCTTTGCGTAACATGTTATATTATATACACAGTCTTTGTCTACTTCGCGCTTGTTTGCACTTATTAACCGACTTCAAAAAAGGAGGAGGTTCTCAATTCGATTGTATGTTCTTTTTTTTTATGTTTGTTACTTCAGAACTTTCGAACTTCAGAACATTTTTCATTGATGCTCCGCTCCTATTGGTCTTAGCGTGATGTTATATAGCCTATAGCCTTCCTCGATAAATAGGCTTTCCAACACTAAGAGAATTTTTCAATTCGAACCAGTAGTTGAAGTATGTTTTTGATGTATGTCGCTACAGAGTTTTCCTTTTTTTTTCAGATTGCGTATTAACGTTGAAGCAAGATTTCGGGCGCCTGAGCCCAGTGTTTATCAGGAATGGCAATTATTTAAAGCTTAATGTCGGAGGAGAGTTCTCATTTCGGAGGTCGGAAACTGTACTAGTGGCCTGCCCAGGCAGTAGAGGAAGGGTCGTTTTAAACAATGTGTCTACCGCATATGATGTTTTAGTAAGTAATTCACCGTGACATAAACCACAACGCTGTTGTAAAGGCATTCATTTGCAACGTCAGAAGTTGCGGGTTCGATTCCCGATGAGTGCAAATATTTATACTTGGGATAGGGCAAACCGCCCATGGACACCTGCTACTCAAGAGACACAAGTGCGTTGCCGGCCTTTAAGGTGGGAGTAGGGGAAAGGAAGGAGGGAAGGGGGCTTTAGGACCTCCGGTAACGTCCTCGCTCGGCGAAACATAACACAAGCATTGCTTCATGCCGGTTTTCTGTGAGGCCGTGATATCATTCCGGTCGAGTCGGTATTCTGTGAATATTTCAAGCGTCTATCTAAATCACGTTTGTTGTAACCACTTAAATATTTATTTTATTCTGTTTTTAATATTTGTTGTTATAGCGGCAACAGAAATACATCATCTGTGAAAATTTCAACTGTCTAGCTATCACGGTTCATGAGATACAGCATGGTGACAGACAGACAGACGGACAATGGAGTCTTAGTCATAGGGTCCCGTTTTTACCTTTTGGGTATGGAACCCTAAAAATTATGTAAAAACGGCTCCATGAAGCCATAGGGGTCCAGTATATATTTTGACCAGTCATGGAACAAAAGTCTATGCAATGACAGGTCAAGTTATACTGGCCAATGAAATAAAACGACATTCTAAACGGTCGAAATTTGACCGCCAGACGATCTGTAGTATAAATAATTATATATATATATTATGATAGTGTGTCACGTATAATTAAACAAGTGTGTGTGTGTATATACATATGTGTATCTGTGTTCGCAGATTTGAAAGAATTTTGTTAATGTTACATACATAGGGATTGTCCATTAATCACGTGAGGCTCGAAAGGAAGGGGGCCATACCCCCCCCGGGTATGGCTCGGAAAAAATCACGAAATATCACAATGGGGGAGCGGGGAGGTTGAGATATCACGTGTATTTATATATATATGTATTTAAAGATAATATTTTAAACATTTTAAATATATTTTGAACTTAAAAAATACACTTGATTTTGGCTATTTGGGTGGGGTAGTGGGAGGGCGGGTTAAAAATGTGCCAAAAAAAACTTTACGTAATTAATGGACGACCCCATATATACACGCATGCCTGTATCCCCGAATGGTTGGTAGGTAAGAAGGCAAGACAATGGGAGGAAAGGAAGGAAGGAAAATGTGGGTGGATTGGGGCCATATAACCATTACCTCGAGCAGGTCAGGGTCTCATAAGTCGCGGAAGTCCAAGCCCTCGAACCTTGATAATGTTATTGGAGGTAAAAGTTAAAAAAGCTAAAAAGCTAAAAAAGTTAAAAAAAGCGGCGGTAGCGTAATGGCTTAGGCGTCGGACTTGCGATCAAATGGTTGTGGGTTCGAACCCACCCAGTGCATTACCGACTTGAACCCACTCCTAGCACAAGCGTTTAGCTTAGCTGGAGGGGTTAACAAGAATAATAGTAATGTGTGACCCACGTTGTTAGTATTCTTTATTAAAAAACAAAAAAAAAGTAAAATATAAGAGGTTGTCATTCTCATTCTCGTTCTCATATTCTAGGAGGCTCACTGCATCATAAACTCCACCTTTCGAGTAGACAGAACGATCTTGCAGTTCAAGGATATTCGATGTAACTCACAGCCATACTTCACCACTGAGAAGGCGAACGAAACGTGTGCAGGCGAAAATGAACTTCATGGGTGAGTGATATTTTTATCTCGTTTGATTATCAGGAATGTGTTGTATCTAGAGGTGTTTTTGGAATGGCGTTCCCCCCCAAAAGAGGAGAAGAATTCTGATGTCAGAGGCACCGACAGATAACCCGGAGGGTTCTACATTTATTTTATAGGCTTTGAAAAACCTAAAGCTACTGTCTTTTTCCGCTAAAATTAATACTTTTATGTGTCTATGAGTCTATACATGTGTGCATGTATGAAAAAATAAGTATTTCGTATTACACTAGAGAGCAAGTCGCCACCGTCGCGGGGCTTCTCACCGCAACTTCATTTCGGTCGGTGAGTCGGTGCGCTTCCACTTCAGAGCCGTAGTGTGATCGCTCGTGTCGGCAATCGGCAAGTCGTCATTCACGACATAAACTAAAATATATAATAGTATTCAAGATACGTAGACCGTCGAGTGAACACATGTAGGAACTGTCCTACCTTTTCGTACCTAACCTTATTTTGTTGTTGTTAACTTACCTACAAAACTCAAGAGCGTTTCCTCACTTCGCACGATTACCCACTGCACGCCCACGACTCCCACGAGTTGTCTGGCAAAGATAATAGCTGCCGGCAATTTTTCTTTGCGACATATTTATGAATATCATTATTTTTACAGAGTGGGATATAAGATCAAAAACGTATTTTACCCGTTATACTCAGCCTGCTTCGATAAAAACCTACTGCACACAAGCTATGTGCGCCACCAGCTATCCCCGACAAGCATTCACATACAGACGGGATTAAGGAGACCTTTGTTTGTTGGTAAGACTATATTTTTACTAGGCATCATTCAGTGGCGTAGCGTGCCTTGGAGGAGCCCTGTATCAAAATTTGTTGGGGGCCCAAATGAAGGGTAAAGATTTCTGTCAAAAGAAACAAAAATGATTTTATTATTCCCGCAATAACCGATGTAGGATGTTGCCAACTTTTGGGGGCACGCTTAACCCGGGAAAAAAGAGATTGCTTTTTTTGACTTTTGTCATTTCTGAAGTGAATTTTTATGTTTTTTTCCCGGGAAGCACGAGATTAAGTGACATTGTGGATAACATTTTACTAATTTTTGCTTACACACGTTAGGGGCCCCTGTAGCCCGGGGGCCCCGTATCATTGGTACGGCGGTAGCTACGCCCCTGGCATCACTGCTCCGCTCTGAATTGTCGTAGCGTGATGTTAAGTAGCCTATTACTTCCTGAAAAATCGAGCTATCAAACGCGAAAACATTTTTAACCCCACCCATACAAGCATTTATTCAAAGCATCTATTTCAGCTCAGCTGGGGGGGGGGGGGATTAACAAGAATACTAGTAATAAATGATTTTGATACCAGTAATCTATGTATATATATAAAAATGAATCCCTATTTCCCTTGGTCACGGCATCATGCGTGAACGGCTGGATAGATTTCGCAAATTCTTTTTTTTGTGAAGAAAGAATTAAAAAAGTTGCGCGGAAAATTAGAAAATTTAAGAAAACTTAACTAGGGACTTACGTGGATGAAACCACGGGGCACAGCTAATCTTTTAAAAAAGAAGCGGATAAAACTTTTATTAATTAAACTTAGTAAAGTATTTCTTTTATATTTTTTTGCAGAAGGTGGTCTTTTCGGCAAAGTGCGCCTTTCGACAATTTACAAGCAGAAAAATCAGAAGAAAAGACTAGATGTGATACTCGGTAACAATATGGGCGAAAAATATGTGAGCAAAGATCAGGTACTTATCTAGAATGTTTTTATGCAAATATACACTCAAGTCTGTACTCCCGAAGGGGTAGGCACAGGCGAATTACACCTACATTCTACCAACTATAATTTCGTCGCAGTCGCTGAAAAACGGCTGATATGATTTTCTGACGATTTTTATTTTTGACATAAGCCTGCGAAAACATTATACTTGATCATAAAACAAAACATTTTTGAAAGCTCATACACACAGTACCATTTTCAGATTTCAGTAACAGAAACGGCCGTTTTTCGTTCGTTCCGTTCGAAAACATATTTTTTATTTTTTTATGCTATAGGGGGCAAACGAGCAGACGGGTCACCTGATGGTAAATGACTACCGCCGCCCATGGGCACTTGTAACTCGAGAGTCACAAATGCGTTGCCGGCCTTTAAAGTAGCAGTAGGAGAAGAGGAGGAGGGGGGGAAGAGGGGAAAGACGGGAATAGGGGAGAGGGAAGGGTTACCTCACTCACGCAGCGAAAAGCAATGCAAGCATTGCTTCACTGCCGGTTTTCTGTGAGGCCGTGGTATTGAGCGGAGTCCAGCCGGCCTATACGTGCCGAAGCACTTATTTATTTAAGATTACTTATTACATAATACTAGCTGACCCGACAGACGTTGTCCTGTCTTAACTATGAATATTGAAGTCGAATTGGTATAAATAATTTGCACTCTGTCAATCGTGCCAACTGTCAAACGACTGACAGTTATGTCAGAAGCGCTAAGGTTACAACACTAGAAAAGTTAATATGGTCGTTAAGTTTTCTTAAATGTTCTAATTTACCGCGTAACTTTCTTAAATTTCTTTCATAAGAACCTCCTCCTGACAACAACAAACACAAAAAAAAGAATTAACGAAATCGCGGTCCAGCCGTTCACGCGTGATGCCGTGACCAAGGGAAATAGGGATTCATTTTTATATATATAGACAGTATTAACTACAAAAATCTATTTTAATCTAGTCACAGTCAATTACCACAATAATTATTCACCATACAAAAGCAGAAAAGTACCTACAATACCTTTTATTAGTTTAAGTAGGATAAAATCTTAAAAAAATCAAAACAAAAAATATTAAATTCACTTTTAATCAGTTCTAGTTCTAGCCTTTAACTCTACTAATTTGAATTTAAGGACATTTATGACATACTAGCAGTTCCCGTGCAGCTTCGCTCGTGTGTATATATTAATATATTTTGCGCACAACCCTAATTCTTTAAAATTAAAGAGTTAATAATTTTTTTATTTTAATTTTTTTTTTTTTTATTTAATTTACATAGCCATTGTTGCAATACATAGGAACCCTGCCTCCTGTGGTAGGCGATAACCTGTATTACAGGAGAGTCACTCCTTATAACACCAGCTTTCACTGGCAGATAGTGAAAGTCCCATGTAAATCTGTCATCCCGTTCTGGGGATTAACCGGAACAAACAGACAGACAGACAGACGGAACAGACAAAAATTTTAAGAACTGATTTTTAGGCATAGGTATTGTGCAAATAACTATCAGCTTAAAAAAACCATTATTGAAGTGAAACTTCTTTAGAATCGTTGTGATTTGAAGTTCGATGAAACGAAAAAGCGTCATGATAAAGAAGAAACATATTCATAAATGTGATTTAGCCTGCGAGAGAATGAGATAGAATACAAGTTTACAGTGTTTCTTATAATCTTTGAAAAGAGACAAACATATTCATAAATAGGATTTAGCCTGCGAGAGAATGAGATAGAATACAGACCCAAGTGTTAGTGTTTCCTATAATCTTTATCTTTTGCGCCTGCGTTCTACCAAGCCTTCAGAGAATATGTCAATCTCAACATGGTGTAATTTTTGTGCATTTGCGTATTAAACATTCCTTGGTTAATTAATTTATATTAATTATTTACCACATCTCTGCTAATTTGACCAATAACTTTTAAATAAATTATCCAAAACTAAATTTATTAACATTAGTAAATTATTTGTGTTGTTTTTATAATTTTTTTCTCATTCTCCCGTAGGCTACTTTTCTGAAGTTTCACTTCTGCCGTGTGTGAATTACACACCCAAACTTTTTTTTTTGTCATTACAAACAGACACTTAAATTTTATTTATTTGTATGTATTGAGTAGGTATTGATGATGATTTAATTTTAAAATATATAATACTTGTTAATTGGAATTTCCTTCGACGATTTGAAATGACAATACAGTAGTCAAGTGTTTCAAAGAACAGTGAGTGGGCACTTAAGTACTGCTTTGTAATAAGCAGTGGTCGGCGTAGGTAGTGCCATTTGGTGGGATTCGTCCATCGTGGCATAACGTGGACATACCCTTTCATCTCAAAATCCCGGGATTCGAAAGATTCAACTTCGATCAAATATTACCGATATATAATTCAGAAATCCGAATCCTAAAAGTATCTACTTTCCTAGTTTTTATTAATAGAATACCAGTTTCATAAAAACTAACCGAATAGCGTTACGACTCATTACTACTCCTATACAAACACCGTTTTTAATGTTTCGCGATTTTAACATTTCTTATACTAAATATTGTTTTTATAACGGATCATAATCTCCGCTGGCGTTGTATTTTCCAAAAAAAAACTATCTCTAACCGAGGTAAAAAGTTATCTCTCTAGTTGGGGTACCTAAGCAATAGACATTTACAAAATTTCATTGAATCCGTGTAGTTTCGGAGATTAGCGTGAACGAACATCACACATCATATGGGATTTTTAAATATTCAGATTAAAAAGCTAAAAATCTTATTGCGTTAGATAGTACCAGTGGTGTTGGGCAAGTTTTAATTGTAAAGACAATTAAAGATTAACAATTGATTAATTGTTAGTTGTCACCATAACAACTAAAAATTTATCAATTGTAATTGTGGAAAATTACACTTATGTTTTTCGTTCGTAAACATCGTCGGAAAGGAATTAAAAACCTTAATATAAAAGGGTCAAACATGCCGACACCCTTTATTATCATTTTTAAAAACATAGTCGCCAAGGATAGGTACTCAAAACGTACCCATTGCTTTTGTTCCATTATATAAAAACAGCGCCGCGCTTTGGCAATTTTGTGCTATTGTTTATTTATACATTGTACTTATTAGGTAAATATGTGTATACTGAGTTCAGTTCGCACTCCTCAATTCTCCACTTTGTGTCTATCATATTATTATTTATTCGTTTCAAACACACTTAATAATATGTAAATAAAATAGAATCATTATATAACTTTAACAAAAAAACTAATAAATACATCAAAGCGGGAGTTTCACTCTTGCATTTAACATAATGAAATCTTTCAATTATTTAAATAAAAACTGCATGAGGAAATATGTGATTCTGAAAAAGAGATAGAATAAATTTATCTACTTCAATAGTAATTATGTTTTCATAAAATAACGTAGTACAGCCATTATATTTAATCGCTTTTATATTATATTATGTGTAATATACTAATTACTTTTATTTAATTTGTGTTTGAACTAATTGTAACAAATGAGGATCAGTCACGTTTTTTGCTAAGTATGCAGATGGCTATAAAAAAAAAAACAATATATACTGTGTTTAAATTTTTTTATTTTGTCCCAAAATGCAAAAATACAAGTGTTAATGCACCTAATAAGCTTTTTTTGACTGTGCCGAAAGAAGCACAAATAATAAAAAACATGGTGTAAAGCAATGCGGAGAGATGACAAAACTTCTCTGTCATGCCGAAGTGGTTTATAGGTACTGTTGCTAAGATCATTTTGACGTAAGTAGGTACCTACAGTATCCTAGCTAGAGTATCTACCTAATATCAGTAAGTACAATATGGTCAACGGGTCTAGTGCTAATCATTCATAAAGTTAGCAGTTTCGATGCGCAGTAGACAATTTAGTACGAAAAAGCTGCACTGCGAATGTCAAACAGCTCAAATTCACGAATAGATCCACTGACCGTATAGAGTATAATATACCTACGTATTGTGCATTTGAATTTCCGCGGATAGCTTTGATGTTCGTTCATTCATGCCTAATGCCTACCTACTCAAATAAACAATCGAACACAAGGATATTCGAGCCCAGGGCTGTGCTCAGACCACCACCGCGATGTTACAGAGAGGATTTTTCGAGAGAGATTTGTTCGTGGGAGAGCCATGCTTCGGCACGTATGGGCCGGCTCGACCAGAGTGATACCACGGCTTCACAGAAAACCGGCAGTGAAGCAATGCTTGCATTGCTTTTTGCCGTGTGAGTGAGGTTATCGGAGGCCCTAACCCTTCCCTCTTCCCTATTCCCGTCCTTCCACTCTTCCCACTCGTCCCCCCTCTCCCCCTACTCCCACCTTAAAGGGCGGCAACGGAGTCCTCTTGAGTTACAGGTGCCCATGGGCGGCGGTAGTCATTTACCATTAGGTGACTCGTCTGCTCGTTTGCCCCCTATACCATAAAAAAAATGCCCTGAGCGGGCAGGTGATTTTGTCATGTGATAAACGCGATCTGAGACGGGCAGGAGTGTGCGTCGTCGAGCGGCAGGTGCGCTTCACGCATAAGGGTGAAAGCGCGCCTGCCACCCGACGCCCGCTACTGACTGTTGAGTATTGTTTTATTTGTATCCTCTCCCATTCGGATGAAAAGGTCAAACAATAGTTTTCGTCATAGTCAACTTCGTGTATAGCTAAAGATTTATCTTGTTCAAACTGAGAGCTCGTTACGCAAAACAAGCATTTTCTTTTTCCTGCGAAAAACATGACATGCTGTTCGGTTTGTGCTTTGCACTTGTTAGAGATAATATTTGAATGATTTAAATAATCCAGAAAAATCTCATCCTCAGAACACGCAGTTAAAGTGGGTAAGTAGGTAGTTAGATACCTATTTTAGGTACTTAGTAGGAGTAGGTAGGTATAGACTTTCTTACCTTTTCATTTAATCCCTACAAAACTGACCTCCATAATACGTAGCTACCTACTCATATCTATTTAGATATCAATAGATACTCACTATCAAAATAAATACTGTTATACTAATAATATTACATCAAATTATAGTAAAAACTAAATAATTAACATACCACGATATAAGCGAAATGGTGAATAATCTGAACCAAACTGACCAAACTAGCGCAGTCATCATACCAAGCGCAGCTACGAGCAACCGCTTCGAAATAGCCGAACTTGATATAACCGAACGATGTCTTTTTTTAAAGAATTAATTAATTTGAACATTGAATTATCAGTAAGTTATGTGCCTATTACTCTATTTTTTGTGAACAAATAAACCTAGGCTTGGTACTAATCACTCAATAGTCTATCTTGACTATCGAGTTATTAGTAGCCAAGGTTTCCGTCGAGTCAACCGTTCGTATGTACGAACAGATGACGCGACGCAGCACGTGAGTGAGCATTGAAATAACGTGCGGCCCGGCCGGCGCGCGGCAGCCCATTGAATTTTGACACGTTTAGTCGAACCCGCGTGTACTTGTGGCTTTATACTTACACTGTGGAGTGGACTTGGCCTGACTCAACTGGCTCAAGTAGCGTTGAATAACTAAACTCTGTCTGAACCTAATCTTAAGTGGTTTTTGAGTAAGCTTCTATAATACGGCTCTATATATTTGTAAAGTTATCCACAACTAAAAGGTGATTATCTAATGCAAGAGTCGAAGTCTTCTTTTTTAGGGTTCCGTATGACCGAATGACAAAACGGCAACCTTATAATCCTTTAAGGTGCACTCGTGCGTCTATCTATCCGTCTGTCACAGGCATTTTACTCCAAATCTACTAGACTGACTTAGTTGAAATTTGGTACACATATCAACCTGTATCTGTGTGTGTATCTGTGACGCAAACATAGAGGAAAAATATCTATTTCGTGATCGTGTATAATGATACTGAAAACAGTTCTTTACTTAAATAGATTACAGGAAACCCTATATAAACCTCTGAATATTTTGCGAACAAACATTTGCAATTTAATCCTCTTTAGGCGAGTTCAACTCGCACTTGGTCGGTTTTTGTTGAGCAACTTTATCGGCCAAAGACTCAAACATAACTCAAGGACACGGTCAAGACTTTACTTTAAAGTAAAACATACCTACATACAAACATAAACACACGACTTCCTCAATTTGGAGTATTGTTGTTGCGATAGCGATAGTATTTTGATATAATCGTGTCACTATCATAGCCTTGACAATCAATCGTACTATCGGTAGTTCTATCAAAATTATCGATGGTATTGATAGCATTGATAGACGACATTAAGAAAATACTATTCCTAGAGATTGATAGTTGCAATAGCATTAATTACAATAATATCGGTATACATAATCGATACTATAGATAGTACTATACTATTGATATTATTATACTTCGATATTATCGTTATGTCATACTATCGATCTCAAGTAATACTATTTTGTTAATGTTGACTACTGATACTATTGAAAATGTCGATATTTTTGATACCACTTTCGAAAAAGTTACTATTTTACAAAATAAACTATCGATAGGCAAACTATCGCTACCGCAACAATACTACTTCGAAGTAGGCAGAGACAACAGTCCGCCTCTTGTGACAGTGGCGTAATATACCATCTGAGGTCCGTGGCTATTTCATCTTATCTGTGTGAGTCTGACTCGCACTTGGCCGTTATTTTTTTAATTCGTGTAATTTATTAAGTTTATTAATGATCGATAACTAATATTGATTACATACAAAATTAATATTTTTTTATTACTTTTTATAATTAGTGCCTTCTGTGTACATGGCCTTTCGTGCACGTGTGGCCCCTCGAGCCGGGGGCCCGTGGCATTTTGCCCGCTCTGCTACCCTATTGTTACGCCACTTCCTCTACTGTAATTAAACCTTTAATACAAGCTTCTGACCTGCTCTTCCTTCAGAACATCACTCTCCTCCGAGTATATTTACTATGATCTAATGGATGTAATACAGTTAAACACCTACTTTCTAGGCATTAACTCGCGGTCACTACGCGGCTCGTGCCGATTTTACTACTAGCACAGAAATAAGAGCTACTTTCCACTACGTGAACACCGCGCCACAATGGTCGAAAGGCAACGCTGGTGACTGGGCTGCCTTGGAAGATGTATGTATGACTACAATGTAAGGTTTTTAGACTGCACGTGAAAACATGCCACAGCGCCATCTAGCAAAAATAAACCAACCTACGTGGTAACGACATGTAGGTCTTCTTGCCAGGCCTATAATGTGTTATCTGTAGGATCGCACTCCGAGTCACGGAATAGGTAATGAAAGTCCGTTATTACTTAAACCTTGTGTTTATTTGCAGAGAATACACATTTCGCTAACGAGTGATTATAGCAAGCTACTCGCTTCTACTGGACCGTCCTCTCACATACGTCGCACTAGCACACAATAAACGCTTATTCATCATTCTGCATACTAACATGTGTCCCTACAGAGTCCTACAGACTGAAGCCTGTATCGCGCTATGACTCGCTAACACTCCTCCCATAGTGTTAATTTTTTTTTAAACAAATCACTTATCCTATGTTAAAGGACAAATTTAATATTTATGTATTTAGGGCCTGAGACGCCGCGTCCAAGCCTATGGTTCTGATGTCCTAGTATACACCGGCACCCACGGAGTGTTGACTCTTCCTGACGAAAAGGGTCGCTTTAAAAAAATCTACCTCCATGTTGATGAAAACAACAATGAGCAACTGCCTGTTCCCATGTATTATTTCAAGGTAACAATACATGATTTTAATCCCACTAATATTATAAATGTGAAAGTTTGGATGGATAGATAGATGAATGGATGGATGGATGGATGTTTGTTACTCTTTCACGCAAAAACCACTGAACCGATTGCTATGAATCTTGGTATGTAGATAGTTGGAGACCTGGATTAATGCATAGGCTACTTTTATCCCGATATTCCCACGGGATCGGGACTTACGCGGGTGAAACCGCGGGGCGCTGCTAGTATCTATATAAATAAAAAAACTGTCAGTCATAGGACTGAAACGTCCGAAGTGAAAACACATTTTTTAAAGATGAGTTAATAAGGAGCTGACAAAACTCAATGTTTAGATTAGCGCCCTCTAGTGGATCTATATATGTATTATTAGTGTGACGGTAGGTGTAGGAGTGCACAAACGTGCCTAAAGAAGTTTTCACTTCCAAAAAATCCATTTATGTAATTTTGGTCTTTCTGTCCGCTTAGTCCGGCTAATCTCCAGAACGGGTGGACCTATTTCCACAGGACTTTCACTGACAGATAACTGACGTTATAAGGAGTAACTTAGGCTACTTTTATTTTGGAAAAAGAATTAGGGTAACGCGCAATTTTTTTAAATAATATTTACGCGAGCGAAGCCGCGGTGGTCACAACTAGTCTATACTAATATAATAAAAAGAAAAGGTTTGTTTGTTTGTAGTAGATAAACTCTAAAAAACAAAAAGACTAGGTAGATTACTTGTAACTGTTATAATTAAAAATATTTTTAACCAACTTCAAAAAAGGAGATTCTCAATTCGATTGTGTTTTATGTCTGTTACCTCAGAACTTTCGACTGGGTGAACCGATTTTGATGATTCTTTTTTTATGTGGTCCCATTTTAATTTGGTCCAGTTCTGACAATGGCATCCATGAGAAAACCATATGTCTTTTATGGAATAGTTTTTTTTTAAGAATTATGTCAGGACTTCTCATTTTGGTAATTCTACGTGGATATGCTCGGCTCCCTCTTTATTGGCTATCACCCATATGATTAATGATGATTATGACAATCGAAGACAGATACCGTATCGCGAAAAGGGCACCCCATGTCTGGATCACTTTCGTTTTTTTCTTCTCGAAAGCTAAGGAGGGTTTACTTTTCCTAAGACAACCAAAACAAGGGTTCCCGAATGTGCGTTCAGAAACTGACGGGAATTGATGAGTGATGATGAGGTACTACGTCGAGAGTAAAGTTTCAATACCGACATTAGATTTGATATCGGACACCGATTGGTACCTATTAGGTAACAGATTAAAACGATATAATAAAAACTTTTCAACAAAAAATTTAACCGACAAAATGAGAAAGGAACTGAAAAGTGAAAAATAAACTTGTTAGCCTAACTAAACTCCTACACTGATGTAAATGCAATAATTTTGAGTCGATGCCAATCAAGTATATATGTGTGCTAAGTTTCAACAAAATCGTTTCACAGGTGAAAAGTCAATGGGTGAACACCATTCGCCCGATATTTTTCCACCCTTGAGGTTGAAATATTTGTTTTAAATTTAAATGGTACCAACTTCAAAGTCCTGTGTATATCCAATAAAAAAAATTATTGTCATAATAGGACTACCCCGTTTTTTCGTCGGTTAAAAATGATGACATTCAATTTATTATTATTTCAGCTTGTCTACGATCCCAAGAAGAAAACTGCTGCTGCTTTCGTCTCCATAAATTCTTCATTCTATAACAACACGATGATAGAAGATTTGGAATTTTGCGAAGATATTTGCGAGGGAATCAAGGAGTACTCGTGGCTAAGATGGCGGTCTAATGATGGGACACATAGCTTTTGCTGCGAATATAATGAGTTCGTAAAAGAAATCGACTTTTTACCAAATCTCGAAGTCAAAGGATTGTTTTATTAAAAGTTTTTATTTTCGTAGCAAATTGTATTATACACAAATACTAATATATTTTAATTTTTGATAACGTTTAATACTGACTGTTATTTTATGGCTGAAAATTCGAATACCCATCCATAGCCTTATTTTTTCCCAACATACTTTCGGAGCCAAGTTCCTGTCTGTCACCACTATTGACCAAGTGCTTGTCTTTAAAATCTTCAGTCAATCTTAAATGTTCCACGTGTGGTCACTGGTCAGCGATTATCGAAGCCTATAAACACTTGTTAAAAAAATTAAATCACATGTCATCTCATAAAATGGAAAGTCAGCCTAAAGGCACAGAATACATAATAGTACCAGTACTAAAGGCAGACAGTCTGAGTAGACTACTAGGTTCTAACATAGTAGTTCTGCTTATCAAAATAGGAAAAGAGCTTTCCTGTAAAGTCTTCCCAAGTCTGAGCATGGGTACTAATTTTATTGTGAAATAGTTTTTGACTTAATAAAAACAGTTTTAATTGGTGGAAGAAACAATGGATCTAAAAGTGCTTCCAAAAGCCGTCCTCACGTGGCAGGACGCCTACTACCCACCTTCTATTAAGAACCCTAACGGATCAGTACACACTCAGTACACACCAAGTATACATAGTGTATATGTGTCGAATTCACCCCGAATATACACCGAGTATACACCGAGAATTTTTTAAAGTCCCGTGAGCTGGAATTTTTTAAAGTCCAAAAGTTGAAAATTTTGATAAGTGACCAATAAGACGTGAACATACCAGCGTATAGGTATACTAGCTAAATATACCGCTGAAAAGTCAAAAGAACGAAGAACGCCTGGGGACCGCTTTTTCAACGGGATCGCCAATGTTGAAGATGGGTCTACTTCATGTGTTGAGGTTGTAATAAAAATGAAGTATGACAGTGACTGGCTTGATATAATGGTAAATTTGCGTATTACCACAGAATACATAATAGTACCGGTAGGCTTTCGGTCTACGTTAGTATTTGTAAGACTAAAAATTTTTACTAATTTAGATTTTGAAAAAAGAAATTGAATGTATCCTCGGTGTAAACTTGCGGTATATGATTCGAATTCACACCGAGTATATTGGGTGTATTTTTGTTCTATACTCAGTGTGTGATCAATAATTAACACCAAATATACCTATCGTATACTTCTAAGTATACACCACACTGAGTATACACCATAATTGAAACAGGTTATGAAAACGATTTGAGACATTAGTTACTTTCATCGATAGCGTTAAAACCTTAAATCACTCGCCATATCAGAATCGTCGCTAATACATTGCCAACCTTAAAACCCAAACCTGGGCGTCTAGTAGCTCTACTCACTACCAGAGAAAGAGCACTGCAATAATGTTGGTTGCAACGTCAACACTACTACTACAGTACAGTAGATGTTCTGAGTTCTGACCAATAGCAAAGAAATCCTTTGACCCGACAGTTTTCTGAAACTAAATAAAATTAATTCATTTAAATTAGTCTATGATCGTTTCCAGTAGCAACACTTGTTCTGAGTCAGAACTTCTGACGTTAATGACAGTTCCTTCAATGGCCAAAGTCAGTCACTTTGCAAGCTAGAGGCCTGTGTTTATTTAATCCGTAAAATTAGATACAATTTTATGATAGAAGCGTAATAAAATAACAATTCGTACATTATTTATAAGAGCAACAACGTACGTGCCAGTTTGAATAACGTTAAACATGAAAAACATTGTATATTTACATTTTTCAATAATCAATTTGAATTTAAAGTGTTTTGGTAAATAATTCATTATTTATTACCACGCAGGTCAGTATTTGCTTATTGTTTATCTTTAATGCGGATTTATTCTGTTAGATAAAATGTGATTGTGGAATCGTTTGACATCAATATTATCTAAGTATCTACATAATCTCATAATTAATTAAATAGTCATTACGTTTAATTTTGGTTGACTATGCATTCAAATGTGTTCCTTGGTATTAGATAAATTTAAAAAAAAACAAGTAAATTTTTTGAACTATTTTTTACACGAAACAATTTAACAATCAAATACTTTTTTGTATTGTTTTTTGAAAGTTCTGAAATACTTATTACAATCAATTATTAACATTATGTTAATGCATCGGTTGCTATGAGAGTATACAACTCTATGGAAATTAAAGTCTGTTTGTAGGCTGACAAGAGTTTACCTTTAGCAAACACAGAAAATTAAAAAAATATATCAGTGGCCATTTAAATTTGGGTGGTGGCTGCATTGCTATATGATGATTGATGTCATAAATATAGATTACGAAACTCAGTACAAAACAAGCTCTATAGGTAAGTACTACTAGGCACTTAAATCACTACATATTATGAAACAAAGTCCCCCGCCGTGTCTGTTGGTCTGTTTGCGAAAACCTGAAAACCTACTGAATGGATTTTCATGCGGTTTTCTCTAATAGACAGAGTGATTCATGAAGAAGGTTTAGGTGTATAATTTGTCCCCGTGCAAAGCTGGCTGCAAAGTTGCTAGTTAAAATATAAAATTGTCTATTTCTTTTATAAACATGATTGATATTCTTACATCAAAACATTTTCATAGTGCCTAAACTTCTATTTACACATTCTGGAACATTATTACACTGCTCCATCTAGACCCAAAATAAGTGTGCGTTCCGAAATACATTGACCACTGACCACTGTAAAGTATGACATCAATTCAGTATACTGCGATGCCATTGCTTTATAGTTAGCTATACTGCTTACTGTTTATAACGGAACATAGTCCAGTATACTGTCAGTTGTCAATGTCAAATCAAATAATAAATGTGACAGTGTGACAGCACAGAGCACCTTACCTCGAAAGCTCCAATGCTCACAGTACAAAAATGGCGACATTTATGACGTCATATATGCCCCTACGATGCTGCGGCAGTATACTGTAAGTCTATAACAGAACGAATTTCTCTCCAGTATGAGCACTGAACAGTGCTCTCAGTGTATAACATAACATTCCCTAAGTGTAGCTTGTAAGTACTGTGGGTTTGTGCAGAGAGTTTCTCTTTACGTAATAAGTGTGTACACATACTATGTGTGGGGGATTAACTTGGATTTTAGCAAATAAAACGGCAGAGATGTGAATTGAACTTGTAATGTCATTGTAAAGCTCAAAGTCCATACAAGGTGACAATTATAAAATTAAACTTAAAGCTACCGACGATATATTGATGACCACGAAGACATGCAACATTTAACATATCGTTTCCATTGCGGTAATTAAAACGTCAGGCACCTGAACACTATGCTTAGAGAACTATGCATATAATACATACATATTATGCATAGAGACTGAGTTTCTCTCCAATGCCAATATACATATTCATCCATATAATTATGAACATACATTGTAGTGAAGTATGATGAGATAGGCAGACAAACTTTTAAAGATTGCAGGCCATCGCTGGTAGCAGGCTGCTACCAACCGGTCTTCTTGAAAGTCAGTAAGGCCTATGTACAGTCCTATGACTGAAATGATGATAACTACATGCAAATATAATCCTTACTAATACTATAAATGCGAAAGTAACTCTGTCTGTCTGTCGCCTTTTCACACCTAAACTACTGAACCGATTTAAATGAAATTTTGTACACAGACAGTCGAAAGCCTGAGAAAGGACATATTCTACTTTTTAATGCGAAAGAAGGGGTGTAAGGGTTGAAAGGTGGGGATGAAAAGTTGTATGGAATTATCGTCATATTTAGAGCTAGAAGCTTGAAACTTATTTTTAACCGACTTCAAAAAAGGAGGAGGTTCTCAATTTGACTGTGTTTCTTTTTTTTTATGTTTGTTACCTCAGAACTTTCGACTGGGTGAACCGATTTTGGTGATTATTTTTTTATTTGAAAGCTGGTGCTTCCCGTGTGGTCCCATTTCAATTTGGTCCAGTTCTGACAATGGCATCCATGAGAAAACCATATATATTTTATGGAATAGTTTTTTTTGTTGAAGTCGGGTTTTTTTTTTTAAAGAATTATATAGTAGCTAGCTGACCCTCGCAACTTCGTCTGCGTTTGTAAATTTTCCCCGTTTAAGCAACATGTTTCATTGATGCTCCGCTCCTATTGGTCGTAGCGTGATGTTATATAGCCTATAGCCTTCCTCGATAAATAGGCTTTCCAACACTAAGAGTACACATAAGTATTTTATGGAATAGGTTTTTTGTTGAAGTCGGTTTTTTTTTAAAAGAATTATTTAGGCTGTTGATTCGATATAAATACACTATTCCACGCAAACGAAGTCACGGGCACAGCTAGTGTATAATACATTTTTGATCTGCGGAAAGTGAAACTGTGTGGCAGATAAAATAATGTTATTGCTATGGTACGTAGGTTAAACAGTTCAGTATTACGTTAGGTTTACCGCACCATTTGTATTCTGCAACTCCACATCACAGCACATATGGGAATGAAAACTATTCGAGCCGCCAACGCCAACTCCCCAAAGAATCCCAGTAACCAAGTTGTTCGTGGAAGAGCCATGCTTCGGCATGTATGGGCCGGCTCGACCGGAGTGATACCACAGTCTCACAGAAAACTGGCATTGAAGCAATGCTTGTATTGCTTTTTGCCGAGCGAGTGAGGTTACCAGAGGCCCTACGTGGTTTAATGGTTCTACGACGGATTAACAGATTTTCTATTTTCATTTTTATTTTCTTTTTTTTTTCACTTTCCAAAATAGTTTTGTTACCAAATTTATCAAGTTTATTACATCTCTGAAGTAAGCTTTAGACATTAATATGTGAAAACGTTTAAATGGTGTTTAGCTTTTATAGTTTTAATCAAACGCAAACATATATCACTGTATGTTTTCCTTCTAAAATCTATAAAATAAAAATAAAAAAATAAATAAAATTTATGATAAAATATTGTTGAGCTGCTTTGGAAAATTTTGTATCTGAAGGGAAAAACATTTGATTTTATGATAATTTTTGACACACTATTGTTCAGCCACTATCAATATATTATCATCATCAATACAAATACATAAAATTGAATTGTTTGTTTGTAATGTCAAAATAATAGATTTTTTTTAAGCTCGTACAGTTATTTGCATAATGCCTAAAGATCAGTTTTAAAAATTTTTGTCTGTCTGTCTGTTTGTCCCGGCTAGTTTCCAGAACGGGTGGACTGATTTCCACGGGACTTTCACTGGCAGATAGCTGGTGTTATAAGGAGTAACTTAGGGTACTTTTATTTTGGAAAAAGAATTAGGATTCCGCGTAAAATATATAAATATGAACACGCGAGCGAAGCCGCGCGGGAACTGCTAATTGATAATATGATTGAAGTAATTTCAGTTGAAACGAACATTTAATACTTTTTCACTGCAAAATCTTACTGCTGCTGCTGTTCAAACAAAATATTTTTTGTACATTTCACATACATTTATAAGTGGAATATTTTATTGAGTATATAGTGACTAAGTTACAATATGTCAAAATTCAGCTAAATGTGAATGGACTAGCTATTACCTGCGGCTTCACTTGCGTGAAAGCTATTTTTCTATCCTTCGGGATGAAAGGTACCCAATGTCATTTTCTGTATCCCTGAACATATGTTTATGCAAAATTTCATGATTATCAGTTCAGTAGTTAAGAGGTGAATGTGTAACAAACAAAAAACCAAATTCACTTTTGCATTTATAATATTAGCTGTAACTTTTTGTTCACGTTTTCACATAATTAAAAAAACTATCTGATCCAAAAAAAAAACTATCTGATCCAAAAAAAAACTATCTGATCCAAAAAAAAACTATCTGATCCAAAAAAAAACTATCTGATCCAAAAAAAAACTATCTGATCCAAAAAAAACTAGCTGATCCAAAAAAAACTAGCTGATCCAAAAAAAATTAAAGAAGTAATGTTATGTAATGTTTTGTCTTGCCTATTTATATGTACTAGAGATCGCGTGGTGGTCGAATTTCGACCGTGGTTTATTTCATTGGCCAATGTTACTTGACCTGTTATTGTATAGACTTTTGTACCATGACAGGCAGAAATATATACTGGACACTTAAAGCTTTATGTACCCGTTTTGTGCATTTTTTTTAACTTTATAGCAAATATTGTTTAAAAAGTTAGTTTTCTGCTCTTCTTCTTAAAAAGGGGTACAAAAAATTCTCTTCACGTATTATTATAATGATAAAGATTTACAAAAATAAACCATCTAAGTACAAGCTATACTTAATTTAGGTACCTTAGGTACATTAGGACCGCGGTAAAATTCCTGTCGCTACCGGCCATGGAGCGTATGACGGCCGGTAGCGAGAGATCCGCCCCACCGAAAACCCCGGTGGGGTGACGGCCCGAGGGGGTTTCCACACGCACAAAAAAAAGGTAGATACTTCTGAGTAATAAAGGACCATCCATTAATTATGTGAGCTGTTTTCCTTTTCACTTTTAAGTTTTTTTTTTTCAACTTTTTGTACATTTAATACATAGGCGGACTTAACGCCTAAGGCATTCTCTACCAGTACACCTTTAGGTCATGCAGAGAAAAGAAGAAGTAGAAGGTGCACTTAAAAATTTGTACTCCTTCTTGGTAAGCAGGTGACAGCGATTGACTCCCCCCATTTTGAACTCACGTAATTAACGGATGCCCCTTAATGTCCGAGGAACTGTTTGCATACAAAACGCAGGCAACCAACAACTCACAAATATGTCAATTTCAGTGATAATCTTGGCCACTGTTTGCGATATCAATTAAGAATTTATTTATCAGCCATTGATATGATTAGAATGCATATGGAATCCTTATCAAATAATTTGTTACGTTTCTTACAAATTACTAGACAGGTACAGTCAAGACAAGTTCAGTGTTGATAGTCGTAATAGTAAATGTATACAGGGTGTATTTGTCATCACCGTCGCAATTTTTTCTAGGCACTAGGTGTCACTCAAGGGCACCATTTTTGCAAAAAAATAGCAAGATAAAATGTTCCCAAAAAAACAAAAAATTCCCGCAGAAATTTCCAGCTGCGTAGTGACTCAGTCAAACGTAAGAATAGATCAAATTGCCAAAAAAAAATTTTGTCCCGAAAAAATTGTCCAGCTGCGTGGTCACTAAGCCAAGTCAAGTAAACTTAAAAAATATTAAATGCGGCGAAGTAAGAAATTTCGATAGAGCGGTTATGCACACTTAGCACACACGGAGTGCATTGTGTGTACAAACTGAGTTGTTGAGACAACTTTGTGATGCAAATTACTCAATATTTTTGTACTAAGTGATATCAAAACAAAAAACGTTTCTCATAATTTTTATCAAAGACTGTGAATTTGGATGGTGATGACGGAATCACCCTATATACTAATCCGGTCTAGAACCTTCATTGCACTACTTAGGGTCAGTTGTTACTATGTAGTTTAGCTTGCCTTCGACAGATGACATTGAGGTATATTTTTTGTATATGTGGAAGTCGCCACAGTAACATTCGCTGTCCACACTTTTACTAGTCACAGTCTAAGTTTGTACACAAAAAAACAAATTAACTGACTTTCGTGCTTATAATACGAGTTAGGTGCTAATGACCTAATGGACATAAAAAGTTCGTCATCAGTTTTGGTGTGGTAAATACATTTTCTTACGTCTTATGCCGCCTTGAGTGTGGCTATAATAATAACTTCATACATCTCACTGTCTATCTGTACAGGCAGTTATGGTACCCAGATTGCTGATAAACATACTTATACATTTCTAAATACATACATATTGTAGATTAATTACACCCAGACAAAACAAATGATCGTGCTCATCACACAATGATTTGTCCTAGGTGGGAAGCGAACCGACATATGGACGTCGCTCCTTCGGGACTACTACGGCGTGTGAAAGGGAAAACATTTTCCGTCCATCCACGATCAAATTTGGAGATTTGACAACTTGATGAATGCCCTTACACACTCTCTGTTAATTTCATACACTGTAAAGTACCTATGTTAATGTTATACTATGTCTACAGGCGTGAAGGATGCTTGCCGAAGAAACTGTAGAGAAGAGGAATGCTCCTCCAGGAGTCAACTCGCGGTCACTCAGTGTTGCACATTCTGCTGCAGATTTAGAAGTAAGTTTTCAAGAACTTCAGTCAACTGGGGCCTATAATAATAACTTGACACATCTTACACGCGGCGGTCTGATTCGAAACTAAGCAGAGCCTGTCACCTACCTATGGTAACCAGACTCTGATAAACATATTTATTATATCACTAAATACATACATGTTATAGATAAATAGACTGTTTAGCTATAGTCAAGAGGCTTCTAAATTTAAACAATACAATTTAAAAATAGAATAGCTTACAAATAATATTTTTATAAGCGGGATGGGGTTTCTCGATTTGTCCTTTCTTCTCACAGTAACAAATCGACATCTACTTTTGCAAAGAAATAATTACAAATCTGAACTAGCAAAGTTAAATATTCAAAAATTTAGTCCATTAGTCCCTTATGAATATTCTCTTCTTAAAGAATCTGTTATAAAAAAGACGCCCTTTATATAGCCTAGTCGTAGGAGGTTTAAATTGTCACCCGACCCACGGATCAGGCAGGACGCTTATGTCTTCTTTAAAGTTTTCTGAGAGAAGGACGTAGTTCTTCAATGACTAAACAGGTTTGTCAGGTATGGTAATAAAGATCTATTTTTCTGGCACCTGTGAAATGATGTAAAACCGTAACTCTCGAAAGACGGCTTGATGTCGAAGTCACCGGATAGTTTTAGTCTATTCATCTCGAACGATACAGTACCCGAAGGCTTTCAAACGATAACAAAAACATCCCGAATAAAACAGATATATAATGATAATAATAACCCCAAGGGTAATCTGTCCTTAACAAAACCTTTCTCCAACCAGGTACTCCGTGAAATAGAAAATGTATACTTCATGCCACCATCAGAATTTGATGCGGGTCGGTTTGTTTTGCAACACGCTCCAGCGACCTCCTGCGATGATATAGAACGGATGTTCACCAAGCTGAAAAGACAACAGCAGGCAAGTATCTGATCCAATAGGTTCGATGCAGTCTAAGAAAGTAAAAGCTAAGCTTTTACTTCTTAATAAGGCGACTTAAGAAGGTTGATTGAAGCTATTGCACGCAAACAAAAGCATTGTACAACTGGAATATAGGCGGGTATTAATAGTGTCACTTGTTGCGTTGCCAACCCAACCCAAAGAACAGAAAAGATACTACGCGAAAAATCCATTTTTGCAATTAAGATTAACATTTTATTATTTGATTTAACATTCCGAGAGATGCTCGTGAATTTTATTAAATTATTTGCTTTCAAGTATTGTAAGATGTCTCGATATAATATATTTAATTAATAATAACTTAATAGCTTAAAAGTAAAGGGTAATATTGTAATTTTTATTTGAAAGCTCTGGTTGCCCTACTTACAGATTCAACAAGAAGAATGCAAAACTGTGCTGTTCAGTTGATAACCCTTGTCTCTGATGTGATGATTTCTGATTAGGTAACAAATTATTCGTTTGATGTAAGTTCCATCTTAATAGATGGTTTTTTGTACACAGGTAGTATCAGGCAAAGCCCTGCACCTAATATCGCAGCAACGCGACAACTGTGATCGCGAATTTAAAGAGATCCAGAACATCCGATCTCAACTGTCCACCACTCTTGAAACCTGTCAGAAGGCCAGGGAACAGCTCAGAGCTGCGTCCAATCACTTAACGATATCTACCTTCGTTATCCTGGCCAACTTCAGGAAACGGCAAATCATTAGATCAGTTCTTAAATCTCTTGAGCTACTCCGAAGCTTAAGAAGCGTTGAGAAGGATGCCGCCGAATTGCTAATCAAGAAGGAATACTACGAAGCGATCCAACTTATATTGAAAAGTAAGAAAGCTGCTAGTAGCCATAAGGAGTACACATGCATAGCAGATCTGGCCACCAGACTCCAAGATACTCTAGACATGACAGAGGAGAAATTGGATTCAGTACTTTCAAATATATGTTTCAAATTTGATGAGAATATCTTCAGAAAGTTGAGGAAGGCGTACGCGCTGTTAGGCAAAACACAAGCAGCAATGGAACAGCTACATATGCACTACTCTTCAGCCGTCAACGAATCCTCAATCGAAGCCGTTAAAAACTATGTAGGAGATTCTGCAGATATGAAATTCCAAGATATGTGCCAGTCAGTACAACCAAATAAGGCTCCTATATGCCTTTTGAACTTATGTGAAAATTTGTTTTTGATCATGAAAAGTTACTTCTTATTGGTCGATTGGCATTCGAAATATGACGACGAGGAAACAGTGCCCATATCTACTAACGTTTTTGAAATCGAAAAGAATGTCAGTCGAGAATATATCAGGCAAAAGCTGAAAGCAGGTTTGGTTAGAATCTGGCATGATGTGCAAGCGAAAGTGTCTACTTTTCTTAAGAGTTCCGGTTTAGAGGAATACCCCTTCGAGAAATTTATACAAATGCTAGGCATATTAAGAAAGCTGACGCAGGTGGCTGAAGTTTTCTGCGGTGATAAATCAGATCTGTTGCAAGACTTTATAAGGACTCAAAGCGTTTTATATATAAAGAACTATCATAGGGGTAGGATGGAGGAATTGAAATTGTTTTTAGAGAATGAAGGTTGGGAACAGTGTCCGGTCAAATGCACATTTAATGTACTTAATCTACAAGAATTTAAACAGTTTAAAAAGTACCTGAATTTCAGATCTGATACGTCTATTGTGAAAGCACAATCCGACACCGCGTCCTCAGTGCATTCACAAGACGACAGCGTGTATATTTCGAAGTATTTTAAACAAAGTACTAATCATACTCCCTTTGAAATTTTCCGCAACGAAAACATTACCAATGATGATATTTTTGGCCTAGAACCAGAAGCAGTTAGCGATGATTCGGACGACGAACCTGAAGAGTTGAAAAGAGATTTCGTTGATGAAAATGATCGACCAGAATCGACTAATGGGAGTCCTAGTAAAGTTAAAGATAGTGTTATAGTAACAAATACAACACTATCTGTCTTAAGACATTGCGGACAGTACTTACAGATATGTCGATATCTTCCTCAAATATCCTTAGAAGTTGTCATGTTAATGAATCAATTGTTCGACTATTACTTTTTCAGCGTACATTTATTTTTTACGTCCGATTTGGACGTTGCTTCGACTACGTTGTATAGCTCAAAATTGAATTCAGTACTTAAAAGAATCAAAAATTATATTGATACGTCAAATTCAGGAGAAGCGGATGGCAAAGTATCATGTCCTGAATGTCCTCAACATTTAAATTTATCTTCAGAAGAAACGTTACATGGGCTATCAGAAAGAATTGTGGCTGTCGAGAGTGTAATTTTTTTAGCTAAACAGTACGAGTTGTTGCAACCATATTTAGAGTCTATAGTAGCTTCTCATCAAAAGATGATATTGGAGCATTTCAAAGATAATACTCTGGCGGTAGTTCTAGATTTGAGAGTTCCTGTGTATATGTGTTCAGCGTCAAAGGCTGTTGACGCCCGAACAGCGTTAGTAGCAATGTCTCACGTCAAATGGGATGTAAAGAACGTAGCGGTTGAACATAGTGCGTACGTAGATATGATTATCCGGAAAATTCAAGTGTTCGCATTGCGTTTGGAAAACGTATCCAGCAAGATCACTCTCAATTCGGAGGTATTAAACGCCATATGGAGTATGGTTTCTAAATTTATAGTACATTTATTAGTTGAAGGGTTCTCAAATGCGACGAAATGCTCTAATGGGGGTAGGGGATTAATGCAATTGGATTACAGGCAGTTATTTTTAAAATTGGAAAAGATAGCCGGTCTCAAGCCGGTACCTTTCCAAGAATATGTCGATAGATATGTGAAAGCTTATTATTTACCTAGAAAAGGGCTTGAAGAATTCCTTCAAGAAAGGACTGAGTATTCCAATAAACATTTAATGGCTTTGGTGACTTGTGCGTGTGAAAACAAGAAGGACAGGCAAGCGTTGGCCGCCATTATTGAAGCAAAAGATGCGTCTATATAGGCAAAGGTGTCGTACAAATTATTGGTTGAAATGTTCCGCTCAAACGGTTTAGTTTCTTGAGGAACGTTACGAATATTGTCTATAACATCCAGTAACTTAAGTACCCCATTGGCAACTATTAACGCTAGATGTCATGACAATGTATAGATTATTTTTGTGTATACGTCGTTATTTTTAGCTGCATTGGCTCAAAATTATTTTTTTATGTGTACTGCCAACTCAAAAAAAACAAATGTATAGAGATATAAATAAATATATACCGAATGTCGCCTGTCATTAGTCTATTTATAAATTGAGATTAGACGCCATAAAACCACGCATAATTAGATGCATTTTATAAACAAAATTGTATTTAGATTATTCATTTCAAGCATTAGTCGATTATGTGACTACTCGATAACTATTTATTTTTATAACGTATTTTCATTATTGACTAAGTGTTTTTTTTTAATTTTAATCATAGTTTTAATTCGACAGAAAGACATAAATAAATTCATCATAATTCACTTTATCTTTAAGACACATTTTTCTCATAATCTTTAAGAGTCTTCAATACAATTACTATGTTGGCTATTATTATAAAATATTTGACTAATCTAAAATCTATAAAAAAGGGCTAAAGATATCCGAATTGTGAGACAGATAAATAAATAATTTTAATAATACCTTGTAACATATGCATATATAGAAATAGTCAGATAATCGACAAATTTTTAGTATCATATTAGTCGATTTACAATAATAGTTAAAATATTGTTTACAGGGCACTTGTAATCTCATTAAAACACATTATATTAGGCAAATTATTTTATTTTTAAATATATTAAACAATTGTAAATACATATTTAGTTGTTTTAATTTAATATTCCTACCTTTTTCAGTATGTTGATATTATGATGTTTAATGTATCTGTAGTTTATAATAATAACTTGTCTAACTACACACTCGGCTGTCTGATCCCAAACTAGGCCGACCCTGTACTATGGTAACCAGATTTCTGATAGACATACTAATACAGGGTGTTACAGAAAGGTGACAAAGCTTGAAAAAAAATTTTTTTCTTCGGAAAATGCTTTTCCTAGTGGAACTACACATTTTTGAGCAAAACGTTATGAATTTTCATGTCAATTTCAATGATTTCGTTTTTTTATTTTTTATGCATACATTTTCAGATAAATCTGGACATTGCATTAACATCTATGGTATTAAATACCTGTATTTTAATCCATGTCAGCCTTCTCACATACGAAATATTAGGTTTATCGGTAAATTTTTTTGATTCAAAATAAGATTTCTATATTAAAAATCGCGAATTTTCATAACTTTGTTGGCGCTTTCCGTTATTCACGGGGTCTAATATACGACCCTAAAACATGACCACACCTTTCTGTATATTGCTAAATACATACATATTATAAAACAAAGTTCTCCGCCGCATCTGTTATAGATAAACTAGCAACCCGCACCGGCTTTGCACGGATAGTAGAGACATCTTCAACAATCCTCATGTTTCAACCACTTGATTTATTATTACTAGCGTATGGAGTAGACACCGCGAAGAAAAAGTTTGTAACGCGAACTGCGCCCCCTGCATCGCAGTGAAAACAAATCTTTGTAGCAGTTCGTTGGGCAACACGCGTAAACGCCATAAACATCACGGCGCAAACCTTACGCTCGCGAGACAACCACAACTAAAAAACGATCGAGCGCTGCTTGTTAACAATGTAGGATTTGACTACAAATTATTGTTTTAGCGTGGCAGGACTTTTTAGTTTTAATTCAAATAAAAACGGAACATTTATTTTGTTCTGAGTGGCTTCTCTAGTACATAATATCCCGATGGTTTCAACCAATTTAAACAAAACTTTAACAAATTATACACCTAAACCTTCCTCATGAATCACTCTGTCTATTGGTGAAAACCGCATGAAAATCCGTTTCAGTTTATCGCGAACAGACAAACAGACGCGGCGGGGGACTTTGTTTTATAATATGTCGTGATGACACCGAGGAGGGAGGGAGGGGCCCTGTATCAAAATTAGTTGGGGGGGCCCAAATGAAGGGTAAAGATTTCTCACAAAAGAAACAAAAATGCTTTAAACGGGGGAATCCCGCAGTAACCGATGTAGGATGTTGCCATCTTTTGGGCGGACGCTTAACCCGGGAATAAAAGAGATTGCTTTTTTTGACTTTTGTCATTTCTGAAGTGAAAACTCTACAGGCACGTATGACAGTTTTTTTATATGTTTTTTTCCCGGGAAGCATGAGATTTAGTGACATTGTGGATAACATTTTGCTAATTTTTGCTTACACACGGGGCCCCTAGCCCCTGTAGCCCGGGGGTATCATTGATACAGCGTTAGCTACGCCCCTGATCACTAACCACTAGACTAACAGGCCCATCATGTAGAATACACAATTTTATTAGATTCCCAGACGCAGTATTCCAGAATATAAACAACTCCATCTAGAACCAAACTAAACATAGCTTGTACCATGGTTAGAAACCACGGATCCGGACACGGACAAACATTCTTGGATTTTTTTTAAAAATACATTATAAGAAACACCCAGGGATGCAAATAATAGATGCCACGACCCTGTTGGTCTACTAGGTTCCCAACCTTTTATGGACTACAAGAAAAAAAAAACAGTCAGTCGTAGGACTGCACGTCAGAAGTGAAAACATAACTTCACAATGTATTTGCATATACATACACACACACATCTGAATATATATATAATTAGGTTAAAAATAAAAAGTAGGTAATAACCTAATAACATATCTAAATGTATACATAGAGTACACTGGAAGTTCTGCGCTCCTGGCCGCTCATAAATGTTTGAATTTCGAATGATATATTTTTTAAATATAAGAAACTCGGCTCCGTCTTACGAATTTTCGATCAGGTCACGTGTCCTGACGCGAGTTTAACATTTTTTACGCATCCCAAAAAGTGCACAACGCCGCCAAAGAAGTTTTCACTTCAAAAACAACGGGTTGCACTCCGGGAGTGCCGGCAGAAGCGAAAACTTGAACATTAACGTTTTGCATTTTTGAATATTTTGGAATGGTTAAGAAGTAATTTCGCACGAATTGCTTTATTTATAAGTATAAAAGTACTATCATTTATGTGGTTCAATACAATATTCATCTATTGCGCTATCGTACACAAACATGACAATTTATAATACATAAAAAAATTAACACTTCAGAACTATTACAATAATTTTACATTAAAAAGTTTATTTCTCAGTTTACAAGTATACACACGGTCGAGCCATCTGCAGTCACCATCCGTTGATGCACGTAGCAGGCTGTAGTACAAACACACACGCACACTCGCGCAAGCGCCCTGCGCAGTAACTACTTAGTAATCTGTGCCTGCGCCACTTAAACAAAACAGCAGGAGCAGGTATACATTTTCGCCGCGCGGTAGAAAGAGAGGAGGATATTACTTCCTCCCCTACGCCGCGCCGGTGGTCTACTCTCCCTCCGTCTTACGAATTTTCGATCAGGTCACGTGTGCTGACGGGAGTTTAACATTTTTTACCCATTCCAAAAAAATTGCACAACGCCGCTAAAGAAGTTTTCATTTCAATTAAAAGTGGGTAATAACATATCTAAATGTATACATAGGGTACACTGGAAGTTCTACGCTCCTGGCCGCTCATAAATGTTTGAATTTCGAATGTTATATTTTTTTAACAAAAGAAACTCGGCTCCGTCTTACGAATTTTCGATCAGGTCACGTGTCCTGACGTGAGTTTTACATTTTTTACCCATCCCAAAAAGTGCACAACGCCGCTAAAGAGGTTTACACTTCAAAAATTCCAACGTCCACCTTTACATAATAGTTAATTATACAATCACAAATTAAAAATTAATTCTCTCTCTCTGTAATCGTGTGTGGCTGAGGTTCGTGATTATTAATCATTCATCTAGCCGTCTAAGATAGACGGCTAGATAAAATGTGTTCCCCCCCCCTCCCTCCCCCGTTTGTCTTTGGACCCGCTACCGCCCCCACGACAAGTTCCAGCGCACACTGTGACCTAATTTATAGTGCCTATGGTAGTGGTTAGTGATTCCCACTCCTGAAGCAAGGTCGTAGGTTCGATTCCAACCCAGGATAATTGTGGGAGGAGCAGGATCATTTGTTCTCTGACTGTGTGTAATTTATCTATAATATGTATGTATTTAGTAATATTTAAGTATGTTTATCAACAGTCTGGTTACCATAGTACAGGCTCTGTCTAGTTTGGGATCACAAGGCCATGTGTGTGAGGTGTCTCAATTTATTATTATTATTATAGATGCAAAAAATACTTGCATTAAGTGAGAATTCAATTCGTAACCCCCGACTGGCAGTCGGATGTTGGCTTGGCAGTAGGCCAACATCACAGATGTCGTGAACGAGTTCGAGAGATGCGACTCAACGTCAGGTACAGTGTAACATTATGTCGCAGCTTCTATGTGGTGAAAAAATAAAACTCTGATTGTAAAGGAACATCAATTTATTTAAAAAAAAAAGGAAAAAAAAAATATTGTCACTTGTTTTTCTTTTAATTTTGAATTTTAGATGTGGTGGAACCCCTCATGTACAATTAAATAAAAATAGCTGCTGCTGCTGCTATAGATAGGCAAGTTCTGTAAGAACTTGTATGAAATTATGATGGCTGACTACTCCCGTATGAATGCGAAAGTGAGTTTGTTTGTTATGCTTTACGTCTTAACTACTCAGCCAATCATCATGAAATTTTGCATAAACGTTGCCATGTACAGAAAAAGACGGTTGTTAGAAACAATCTCACTAATATTGCTATAAACTATCAGAATCATTAAATAACAGTGCTTCTATGTTGTTCGTTCCTCAATCCGCACTCAAGTGATTATTGTCAACTTATAAAGCATGCCTGTCCTTTTAACACCCTACTATTGTTAACCGACCAATAGCATAGCACTACTGGTAAATCCAGTCATAATAATGTTTATTAACTCATTTTTATTAAATAGTGAACTGTTTAATTATCTGTTATAGTTTGACCCTATTTTTAATAAAATAAAGAAGAGTTTTTGATGTGGCAACAACAATCATAGCATTATCAAACACGTATACCCACGCAATAGGGCTGCCCACTGGCTGTGTGTGTCCCTAGAGAGTCATTGGGTAGCCTTATTGTGTTTACAGATTTGCTTTTGGGTAGGTTGGTGTACTGGAAAAGGTTCAGATCAAGAACAACTTTATCGTAAGTTCAACGCCTAAATAATAATACTCTTTATTCTGGGATAACTGGTATCAAATACAATAAATAGGCAGTCATGGGACTGTCGACGTATGTGAAAACTTAAACGAAACGATGAAGTTAAAACGTCACATTAGCAGGTTGGAGACATTAATTAATAAGGAGCTGACAGAACTCAATGTTTAGATTAGCGCCCTCTAGTTGATCTATATATGTATTATTAGCGTGACGGTCACGAGTTCAGTGCTTTTTCCCCATAGCAAAAGTGCATAAACGTGCCTAAAGAAGTTTTCACTTCAAAAACTTACAACTATAGACAGATTTGTACAGTTCAGTCCTTACGCTTATAATATCGCCTTAACTTCAAGGACTCTGCAAGGACAAAATACTTCTTATTTCATTCTACTCTGAAATTGGTCAATGCTAAATTATTGCTTTTAGTATGTAATATGTATCAATAAATAAACCCTCCTTGTCATATACCTGATATTATAAAATATCTAACGATGAAACTGACTGTCCATAAAACGTAACATTGTCTGGTCTGTGGTTAAACGATTAATTGTCGTTTACCGATATCTATATTTTTAAGACTCAATTGATGTTAGTAGACATTTGTTTGATTAGGGAGTCACTAGAATCTAGTATAGACTCACTAGCATAAAATAAAATCTCACTAGTGCAGTGACTAGGCTTTGATGACGTTATGATTACTATTACGATTCATTACACTCATTTATAGTACAGAAATTGATTTTAATATTAACATACATAAAATTTATTTGAAAATACCAAAGGAATTTCTTATGGTTAAAGTTAGCGCATGTAATATTTATTATTTCGATACAATTATTTACGTTATTTTTTTGTCTTTTGAAAACACTATTATATTTTTAAAAGAAAAGTTTCTATAGGCCGGATGACTTGAGTTCCAGTACATACTTGTAGAACAAAATTAAAAAAAAACTTATACAGTGCTTGACGTCATGCGAGCGATGAGTATATAACGATAGTGGTTTCGTTAATTTGTGGTGTTTTAGTGGATTTAATATTAATGTTACTTGTGAAATAGCAGAAAATGGAGACCGAAAGGATGATAGAAGACACTATACCGCCACAGGTAAGGCAGAAATCTTTAAATGGAACATACCGTAATGTCATGATGGTTCGTCCGCCATATTTACTTTTACCATTTTTCGCTTGGATTATTTTGTGTTTTTGTGACCAATCTGATCACTAAAACTATTAAGAAGAGATACCATCTATTAAAATAGTTTTCCAAACCATATATTATCTAGAGTGTATGTTATAAATGATGTGATACAGTGGGTCAGCCAATACTTTAGTCGTCCTGCAATGCGGATTTTTAAAGTCTTTTTAAGCATTCCTTATTGTACTTCTTGTGAATATTTAAGAAAAGTTGCTTAGTAAGTGTCGTTTTTAACTCTTCATCATCCTATTCCTCATTACTTAACATATAAACCTAAATATTTATTAGAAATGTCGGTCACATTTTAACAGGAAATAGTGCAATAAAAAGCATAACTTTCTTCAGGAAGTCTGTAAACATACATTGTAGAATCTATCTTTCGTTCATTATGACTAACCTACTTTCATATTAAAAGAAGTTCCAGCAAAAGAAGGCTTGTGCCACTTTCAGTATTTATTTCGTAATCGTGATGTTTGATGAAGAGAATCAGTATGTTTAATGCATTATCCTGCCTGTAAATTATTTATTCATTAATAATTACGTAGATATGCTGGTCATTAAAATCCAGATATAATCGCGCGTTCTACGAAACAATAAATACGTGATATCTCACTACACCCCCCTTGTGATATTTCATGATTTTTCCGAACCCCCCTCCCCTTATGAAATTTAAGACAAGTTTTTATCTTGTCATAATTATGTAGATATAACTTTCTGTTACTAAAGATTTTAAGATATGCAGTCTTTTGTTTACTGTTATTGCTTATTATGTGTCGTTGTTAGTGTCTTTTCGATAAAATGTAAATAATTCTCAATTTAAAATTCATTCAATTATGTATACAAGTTTCAGTCCTTTAAATTTTGGTATATCATTATCAACACAAGAAATATAAAGGCTTGGAACATTGGGAACTGGACTTGTCAGGGTAGGAAATAATTAGAATTTTACTCAAAAGATGTACATTAAAGAGATAATAAAAATCAAATTGAAGTACAGTAGTAGTGACATTAGACAAAATTAACATCTAGTACAGTTTATATACTCTTTCTCAATGTTATCAATCACACTGTTATCATATTTATACTTTCCCTTCAAGACCACCACTTTCTCTATACACTATTAATATTCTTTTATCATTAAACAAATACTTTGATACACTTTCTGTTAAATTATAACTTTTTTTTGTTGTGTGGAAACCCTTACTCTCGGCTCATCACCTCACCGGAGCTAACGGTGAAGCGGTATGTTGGAATCGAACCGCCTAAAACCACACGGTGTTCTGTTACAAGTGGGTTTATTGCAAGGGACCTGGGATACCCTAACAAGAAATCAACCGGAAATTATAACCTAATTTACACATACTTACAATTATAACATACTTTTTGTACATCCCCAATCCACCATCATCATCACCTTTTGCAGTTTTTTTTCTTGAATTTTTAATTAATAAAACTCAACTGACAGCAAAATATGTAAACGCAAAATGATTCTGATAAACTAATTGGTAGTATGAGCCTTTAATCAGATATTAAATCTTTACATATTTTTTTCTTTTTTTACTTATTTTAATATTACACATTATGTATCAGTTTGCCCTTTGGCAAAGGCCTCTCCCAACTGTTTCCACATAGACCTATTTCCAGCTATTCTAGTCCACAGACTGCCTGCCATTGCCTTGATCTCATCGGCCCAGCGTTTGGATGGTCTGCCTAGTTTTCTTATTTTGCTGTTGGGGAACCAATGAATGATTTTCTTGCTCCATTTGGTGCTCCAAATATTAAATATTCCTAACTTTTAAAGTTCCATCACTACATATAAAACAAAGGCCCCCACCACGTCTCTCTGTATGTCTGTTTTCGATGAACTCAAAATACTATGTGGTTTTCACCAATAAATAGAGCGATTCATGAAGAAGGTTTAGGTGTATAATTTGTTAAGGTTTTGTGTAAATTGGTTGAAATATGATGATGATTGTTGAAGGTATCTCTGGTACCCGTGCAATAATATAATTATGTCAAATAGAATTAATGCTATCAGGTATATATAATAGGTATTACATACCTTAGATTTGTCTGTGTCAGCCTGTAACCACGGCCAGTGCAACCTGGTCGAAACATCAGGCAAATCGTAGGTATGTAATACCAGGTAAAAATGTGATTGAGTTAATTCCCCTCAACATAATTATATTACAATCCCACTTATATTATAAATGTGAAAGTTTGGATGGATGGATGTTTGTTACTCTTTCACGCAAAATCCACTGAACCAATTGCGATGAAACTTGGTATGTAGATTGCTGGAGACCTGGATTAACGCATAAAAACCGCGGGGCGCTGCTAGTGATATATAATTTCTGATGATATGTGATGTATAGTGTACAAAACTGTTTATTGTGCATAAAATGTCACAACAAGGTACTGTATGGTTACACATTTCCTCAAGCCGAGGCAGTTAAACACTTCAGATTATATTACATACTTATAAAACACTGAGAAGGATAAAATATGTAAAGAAAATTATTATTGTAATATTAGCTTTTCCTGTTATTGTAGAATAATTGTTATTACTTAATAATTAGTAGCCCATACATGAAATCTCTGTATGGGACATTTTTAAACACTCCAAACTCATCCTATTGTTGGTCCGCTAGTTATATCTTTACTTTAACCCCCTCATTTTCCATTGTTAGTTGTATTCTAAGAAATAAAGATAAATACACAACTGCCCAAAACAAGAATTGTAATGTTTTCAGGGTTCATGTATGTATGTGGGTTTCTTTATTTCACCTTAACTTCTATATGCCTGAACAGATTTTTATGTATGGGGTAGCGTTAGAATCTTTACATCATCCTGAGTGTAACTGAGTCCAGTGTGGCGGATGTTTTTTTTTTATTGTATAGGGGGCAAACGAGTACATGGGTCACCTGATGGTTAATGACTAAATAAGAGGGAAGGGAGAGTTAGGGCTCACTCTACGAAAAGCTAAAAAAAAAGGTTGCATTGCTTCACTGTCAGTTTTCTGTGAGGCTATGGTATTTATTTTATTCAAAAAGTACAGATACAGACAAAAGATCAAGATATACAAAGAATGGCCTCAATAATAAACAGTGAGCAAACCTGAAGTCAAGTTAACACAATTTTCAAAACAATACTTCGTTTTCAATATAGGTTAAGGTTGGATTTAAATGTAATTTCGTAAAGAATCAATTATATAAGTGAAATATGAATAAAACTTAAATTAACTACAAAAGCCATATAAGGTTGTAAATGTTCAAAAATGTCTACCTGTGAGCAAATAGCACTATAATTTTTACACATTCTATGCAGATGATTATTCTGAGACACATTGTTATTGCTTGTGGGAATACTAAACAGGTGTGGAATACGCACAGATCGAGTTGGTATTTTTATATCTATATATATACAACAAGGTGACTATCCATTGAACAATTTACAATTTAAATAGGTATGTTCCAGAGTTAGGGAGAATCTTCGAAGTCAGTCAACATATTCCGGTATTTTACGTCGTAACCCATAGTTTGAACACAGAGCTCTAATAAATCGCCTCTATACGATCTTTATGTACATTATGAATTGGTGACCATATAAATGAACAATATTCCACTATACTCCTCACCAAGTAGCAATATAAAATTATCACAGAATTTGCCTGCCTCAATGGTTTAGCAGTCCGAAGTAGCTTTACTGCATATTAAATCGTAGTGAGGTCTAAAAGATATTGAGGAATCAAATATCACTCCCAGGTCACGCACCTCTGTAACCCTCTCCTCTGTTTCCCTCAAATTATTTATTATAACTTTGTGTAAGATTTAGAATATATTCGACCATACAGTTTAACAATCGAGATTTTAGAAAAGGGAAGAAGTTTATTAATCTTTACTTAAAAATAAAACATGTAGGATTTTTGTGTACTAAAACGTGCGTAAAGTACTTAATTTACATAACAATTGTAATTAAAAAAAAATATTGAAGAGGTACACACATTTTAAAGCCCGGAAAGAGTTGGCGATTAAAACGGTAGGTATCGATATTTTTGTAGGGAGTGATTTATCTGTAACGTAGTAACTACTTAGTAATCTGTGCTATCATGCAATAGTCTGAAAAAGAAGAAAGCATTTCTTCCATGTTTATATATAATTATGAGATATAAAAATCATTATCGTTTGAGTTAAAAAGGTACTCCAACCAAAAATTATTAGTTATTCAATAAACCGTACTTGGTACGCGCAAAGTATATTTTTCCGTATAGGGTAGACGCGCTAAGTGAACCAAAATAAACTAGTACTCATATAAAAGTTTATTAAGAGTATATTACCATTGTGAATCAAAATGAATATCGTTCATGGAGCACTGGTTTAAGAGATAATAACTTTAAAATTGAAAAAATGACAAAAATGTACAAAAAAATGTGCGAAACACTCTCTTTTTGGGGTAAAATTGCTTTGACTTGCTGTATTATTTACATCGTAAATCTCATTGAATAAAAAATATATATCTTGAATATATAAATGTATTTTAAAAAAGGTGGCAACCGAAACTTTTTGTTTTAATGTGTGACGGGCGAAAAATGCCTCTTATCAACCCAACTCTTTTGTTTCCTCCTAGAATCTTCTAATGGCGATGATACAGGATTCGTCCTGGTTTGAAATCCGGCAGGGTCGCCATGTAAGGACGTGACTTTCACTTATGAAAAGATGTCGCTTGTTCTAAGATATCACTTGAATAATCCATTACAACATTATCACTACATATTATAAAACAAAGTCCCCCGCCGCGTCTGTCTGTCTGTTCGCGGTAAACTGAAAAACTACTTAACTGATTTTCATGCGGTTTTCACTAATAGACAGAGTGATTCATGAGGAAGGTTTTGGTATATAATTTGTACCCGTGCGAAGTCGGGTTGCTGGTACATGTCTAACATACTAAAATTATTATGTCACAATGAGAAGACTATCTGTTTAGAAAGAGCATATAAAGAGGCTATATTTAATAATTACAGGTGACGTCAATCACGTGTGTGGACAGCGGCGTGCGTCCTATACCAAGCAGTGCAGCGTATACTGCTGAACGTGATGCCTGTCTCAACTACTTCTCAAGATGGAACGAGACGGACCAGGTGATTGACACCCAGCCATTCCCCGCGATTTCAGCCGCATTTATGATAACTACTCTGCTCCTTGAAGTCTTAGTGTGATGTTAAATAAACTATAAACTTCCCGGAGTATTGGGCAAATGTAAAAAGGGCAAGTGTAAATGTTTAAAGATGTCTGTCTCCTTAATTTCCTCTGTCCTAGAAGCCTGTGTTGCAGTGAACTGAAATTGCTTTAACTGACTCTAACAGTCACCATTTTCGAATTTAAAACTTAGTTTCTAGTAGATCTCCACCCAGTTTCTAAAGACCGATCAAAACATTGTTCAACTAACATAGCTGTCAACTCAACAGCGGTCAAAATTGCATTTGAAATGTGATTTTGCAGTAAAATTTGACAGCTGTGTTAACTGATCTGATGATCAGATGATCCTGCCATTATCATTTTTGCCTTATGCTTTCAGCAACTCAATATATACTTGACATACGAATAGTTGAAACGTGGCGTTATTTAGCTGAATTGCGTAAAAAATAATTATAAATCAATTTGACTTTTTTTTAATTCAACCTTTTTATTGTATGTTACGCGATATCTTTGAAAATTATATACTTAACAAAAAATTTTGAAAAAGGTTCGATCAAAGGTTAAAATTGAATTGTCGGTTCAGAACCATTCGTCGGTTCTATTTTTTTTTTTGAAGATAGTAATTTACAGACATAAATCACTTCTAAAAAGACATCACTTTTATTGAGTTTCAACAAATAATTTTCTCTACAACTAAGTACTTTCTTGTATCTAAGGCCAAATTTATCAAATAAAACGCCACTCCATAATTGCTTGAAACTGTAATTCATAAAACATGCTGTCTTTTATGTTTACCGTATCTTTTAGCGCCATCTGGCGGATCAGCGGTAAAATAGTTTTTTTTTTTGACGCAGAAATTTATACAAAGCCATATCAGTATTTTACAAGTTTCTTCTAGTTTGACCAATATTTGTTTAGTGTTCAATGTGGAAAGAAAAAAAAATAATACTAGAAATCTATAACATTTAAAAATGAATCCCTATTTCCGTTGGTCACAGCGTCACGCGTGAACGGCTGGACCGATTTTGCTAATTCTTTTTTTTTTGTGTTGTTATCTGTTCTTATGAAAGAAAAAGTTAAAAAAATTGCTCGGAAAATTTAAGGAAATTTAACGAGGGACTCAGGCGAGTGAATTCACGGGGCGCAGCTCGTTTAATATATAAAAATCTCTTGTCACGGTGTTTGTGGTCGAACTCCTCCGAAGACCGATTTTAATGATTTTTTTTTTGTATATTTGGTAGGTATGAGAATGGTGAAGTATTTTTCACCCTCCTTCCCCCATCCCCAATTTTGTATCGTTAAAAAAAAGAAAAAAGGCATTGCAACGCATGCCGGGTGCAGCTAGTATTTCTATATTTTTAGCTGTAACAAGTAAAAAAAAAGAAATAAATACCTCTGACTCCAATATCCTTTTAACGATTAGATAAGACTCTTCTTCTTCGAACGGCTGAACAGATTTCCTTAAATTATAGCTAAGAACACGCAACAGCACAGAAAAAGAACTAAATCTATCAAAAACCCATAGAGGGTTTAGGAGCTATGATACCACAGACAAATACACAGACACACGCACACACACGTTAAACTTATTATTTTTGTGTCATCAAAAAAGCTAAAATATTACATTAAGGCAGTGAGGTAGGCACAGATTGAATGGAATTAGAATTATTCACTTCCTACATCATTGGTTCATTCAATCCAACTCAGTTTTGTAGCTTTTCTGCTGTTTGTCGACCAATTTACTTATTTTTCTTTAATAGCTATTATAGAGCTTTAGTGCTATTAATAAAAAAATAAAACAGTTTGGTTCATCATCAATAATCCCACTAATATCATAAATGTGAAAGTTTGGATGGATGGATGGATGTTTGTTTGTTTGTTTGTTTGTTACTCTTTCACGCAAAAACTACTAAACCGATTGCGATGAAACTTGGTATGTAGATAGCTGGAGACCTGGATTAACGCATAGGCTACTTTTTATCTCGATATTCCCACGGGATCAGGACTTACACGGGTGAAACCGCGGGGCGCTGCTAGTAATTAATAAATCACGCCCGAATTCGAATTCTGGGTGACCACTTGATAAACAAAATTAGCTTGAATAAATATAAGGATGAACGTACAGACGTACATAATACACTCAAACCCTTCGTAGGTAGGTTCATACAACAGCCCTCAACTTTCTTCTATCCTTACACACCATACGAGCTGTCATTAAACCTCATACATGCCTGCCAGTGTCGGGTACTTAACTGCCTATTCTTCAGGAGATCACCAATTTGATCAGCATATAAATAATTGTTTTTCTCTTTATGTATAGGTTATTCTGATCTGGTTTTACGCAGGTGGAGTTTGTGGAGCAGTTGTTGGCGCGCATGTGCCACTATCAGCATGGACACATCAACGCATACCTCAAACCTATGCTACAGAGAGATTTTATCAGCATGCTACCCAGTAAGTACCTCATCTCACAGTCATTGAGACTGATGAAGAGAAACTGATTTGGTCCTCAGTAGTAGTAGTTGCCCTGACAGTCAACTACTTTGGTCAAAACACACTGGTATGGAATAACGGCTTGTGACGTCATTTGTTGCTATCTTTAAATAATTTACTTTTTAATGTTTAGTTTGACAGTTAAAGTATGTAATGAATCTAATTTTTCGAAGTCTTTGTTAACGCTTAATTTTATGGGAATTTTTAATTAATTTACATACTTACACAAAACCAAAAAACCTACTTATTAATATTGCCAAGGTTATTTTAAATATATTGTTTTTTTTTCTTATAAAGAAATATTTTCTAAAATAAGATCAGAACTGAAAAGTGACAAAGTGTATTTTCAAATGTAAGAAAGGCGTACAATTCGATTAGAAGAGATTCAAATACTTCATAATGTAGGGAAGATCATTTTAACGTAAATACATGAAAATGTATTTATAGGAATCGCTTTTATTTACCTACGAAGGGTTGTTGTTTTGCAGTCTTTACAAAAAAAAAAAATATGATTAGCAGCAACAACCGTCATACAGTACAAAATAACATCTTCTAAAGTCGAAGTTAGTTTTGTTTTTGTTGCTTACCTCTGAGTTTTGTTCTAACAAATAGCGTTGCGTTTTGTGAATAGGGCTGTTGTTGACAATTTTTCACACGAAAATAATATTCTATTAAAAACAAATTAATTGAAAAGAAATAATCGGTAAAATTTCCCATTACACCACTCGCATCTGCATCATAAGTTTAATTATGTCGTTAACCAAGAAATTGACAGTTACGTTGTTGTTTCATATGCTTTTGGGTTTTCGCTTTAAGTGGAAATATTGTGCTAATAATAAATATCCTGGGACGGTGCTCCATAGAGTATAATAAATTTTTGTGAAGTCAATATTATCATACCAACTGACAGCTGTCACCTTGTTCATCGGTTAATGACGTAAAAGATCATGTTGGTGATTGCATTCATGTGATAATAGTTACTTGCATGCCCTTTTTAATCAACTTTATAAAATTTATTTAAGTTGCTTAAATTTTTTTTTTAAGGTTTTTTCTATGGGGGCACACTTTACTAGTATTCTTGTTAAGCTGTCCAATTAAGCTGAATTGTGTTAGGAGTGGGTTAATGTCGGTAGTGCACTGGTTGGGGTTTACAGCCTCAACGAATTGATCGCAAGTCTGACGCCTTAGCCACTTAATCAGTTAGTTACAAAGTTACATAAATTTGTGATTAGATTAGTGTCAACATCCCTATGTGAGAGGGAGATTTAAAATCTACTGTTGTGTTATTTAATACTTTCTTTTTTTACAGAAAAAGGCTTGGATCATGTAGCAGAAAACATCCTCTCGTACCTTGATGCCAGTTCACTATGTGCCGCGGAACTGGTTTGTAGAGAGTGGCTCCGAGTCATCTCCGAAGGCATGCTGTGGAAGAAACTTATTGAGAGGAAAGTCAGGACTGACTCCCTCTGGCGGGGACTGGCTGAGAGACGTGGGTGGTAAGTAATCTAAATTTTCTATTAGACAATGTTGCCGACGGTATTTCTGGCATAAACTAAATAAATTCTAAAAACCGGACCTCATATAAATCGTTCCAGTAGTTTCGGAGTTACAAGCACATAATCATATTATTCAAATCATGTCAAAAACAAGCAGTGACAAAGATTTTTGACATTTTACTGTCATGTTGAATGGAGCTTAGCTTGACATGATTACGTTCCGTTTCACGTGTCACCGCTGTGTTCAGTTATAATCACGTTTTGTATATTTATATATTTTAGCTATTAAATAGTTTTACCTAACCTGGTAACAAATAACTTCATGCTTTTATTTTATTATTTTACATAAATATTAGTTTATTTAATGTAAATAATCCTTTTATTTTAATCTCGGCAATGTTACCAATTATTAATAGCCAATCGTTTAGATTGTTTTTTTTTTTATACTTTGTTTTTAATTGTATTTTTCTCTGCTCATCTTATCTGTGTTGCTCTGAACTTGAAGCTTTTTGACAAGTATAAACCCTTATAACCCATGACACGAAATGTTTTAATTTATTTATTTATTCTACAATTGACACACTTTTGTTTGTTTTTGTAAACATAGTTCTATGATGTCATGTTATTTCAAATGTAACTGGCAGATAGTCTAAGCTTTTTTTATTATAAGGTTTTTTTTTAATTTTTTTCTCAATCTCAGTCTCAATTTTCAAATATACCAAAGAATTTTAATGTAGTCCATATTACCGCCCAGAGTATTCCTGCTCACTTTCCCGATATGCTGGCAAACTTCAACTGTAAGTACATACATGCAATTTTAGTCTCGGAAACATGGCTGAAACCTTGTCTACCATCTAACTCTTATTCTCTTCCTGACTGAGGAATGACCGCACGGTTCGTGGTCGGGGTAGCGTGGCCATATCTATGCACTTACATTCCATTCTCAATCGTAAGTCTGTCTTCACAGCCTCCACCATTGGACGCTGGCGAGCATCTTTTCTTAGAAGTGGAACTTCTTCATAATAAACTTCTGTTTGGTGTGTACCATTCTCCTTCATTACATCAGAATGGGAGATTTCAATGAAAGTGTAGTTTGTATTAAAAACAGTGAAAAACCTGGAATTTTTTTAAATCATTAGGAGTTGGAAAGTCAAACTATGACTCTATCCCTAAAGATCTAAACATCGATTTGCTTAATAAACATTTCTCTTCTTCGTCTGATCTTGAAAATATCTTGCATCTGTTCCAACTCCTAACTTCTCCTCATTTGATTTTAATCACCTGTCCATTTGTGATGTTAGGAAGAGCATACTTTCAATCTCATTTAATGCAGTAGGAAGCGACTGTCTCAGTAAAAAACCTTGATGACATACTCCCTATCCTATGTAACATCTTCAATCATTCCATACCCTACAGCGTCTTTGCATCAGTGTGGGAAGCAGCTGAAATTATCCCTTTACCTAAAAAACTTAAATCTTCTACCTTTTCTGACTACCGACCCATTTCTATCTTACCTTTTCTTTCCAAAGTTCTTGAACGTCTTGTCTATAATCAACTCAACAGCTTTCTTTTAAACAACAATCCCCTAAATCCCTTTCAGTCTGGCTTCCGTACAGGACACAGTACAGTGACAGCATTACTTCACGTTACAGATGACATCAGAGTAAGCATGGATAATGGAAATGTAACGGTACTATCCTTACTTGACTTCAGCAATGCATTTAATACCGTTGATTTCCACATTCTGCTTTGTATTCTGCGCTCTCTTAACATATCTCCAAGGGCAATTGATTGGTTTCATAATTACCTATTTGGGCATCAGCATCGCTTTCGTCTGGAAGACTCCATTTCTTCATGGTGCAATGCTGCTGTTGGGTGTCCCTCAGGGTGGCGTTCTATCTCCATCACTAGTAAATTCAATTTTACCTCAGTCCTGTTGACCTACAATTTGGTATACACCTTTAGGTCTGACGACAACACGATTATGTAAATCCAAGATGGCCGCTGCCACAAAATGTCGGCTTACATATTTTTTACAACAACCTCAATATGGATATCAAATGAAAGGGCTTGAATAGTAGAATACAGTCCATCATGAAAAAATGAAAATATAAAAAAGAAAAAAATATTACATATTTACTCAGATTAAATTACGGCCAACGACTTTATTTCCAAATATTTTTTTTAGCTTTCAGTATATTATCTGCATCATTATTGTTTCTTTACAATAGAATCATTTATTTACTTTTTTTTTACAATAAGTCAGGTATGCTATTGTCTCATAATTTTTCTTGAGCAACAATTGTATAAATAATATTTGAATTCCTACTTCTGGGCGATCAATAGAATTTATTAATCTGTGGGTATATCTAAATCGGAAGGAGGGCAAGGCCCTCCGCTACCAATGGTGTGGCTGCCTTCTTTGAGGGCGGCCAAAGTCTGCTAGGGTTTTCGGGGACTTCCTTCCTAGGGTATACCCGAGTCCCTTGCGATAGACTCACTTGTGACGGAACACCGTGTGTGGTTTTAGTCGGTTCGATTCCGACATACCACTTCACCAATAGCCATGGTGAGGTGATGACCTGTGGGGGTTTCCACACGAAAAAAAAAAAATATCTAGAATAAATTGTATTTTTTTAGGATCCAATACTTATTCAAACCGAAGCCTGGCTGCCAGCATCCATCGCACTCTTTCTACAGACAGTTGTATCCCAAGATCATAAAGGACATTCAGTCTATTGAGGACAATTGGAGAATGGGCAAACACAATTTGCAGGTTAGTAGACATATCAGCTTTTTGATATTACTTATATTTAGGGAAGGATTGGAGCGAAACCACACTGAGTTATAAGTTATAACACTTGTATACAGGCAGGATATTAATTAGAGAAAATTATTTGATTTATTCGACCATTTATCAGGGACCATTTTGTGTCTGTTTATTTAGTTTAGATATAATTTTGGTGACTTTTTATCATGACAGCCGATTTATGTCCTGACTTCTTCATCAGACTTTTACTAAGCCAAATCTGTTGGACTCCTCAAAACGAATCATATAAGCCCCAACTCGAACGGTTTATTAGTAGCAACTAAAGAGTTCCACCATCCACCTTCTAGCTCCATCATCAGATCAGCTCCAAGATGCTAAATTATAGTACCGTCATCCGAACTACATATACTTACAAAGTTCCATTTAGATACGGCAATTAGAAGTAGGTAGTAGGAGGGGCTCGTGGCTAAGTGGTAACCGAGTAGGTTAGCACATTACAAAGTTAAGTAATACTAGCCAGGTCAGTATAGGATGGGTGACCATTCTTAACTCATTGAGACCCCTTCGTGCCTCGGAGAGCACGTTAAACCATCGGTCCCGGTTGCCATACAAACATCTGTGGCAATCGTTACGAGTAGTTGGAGCCCTAAAAAGTCCAACAGTCTGGTCTGTAGTTAGACCTTCGATATCGCCTAGTACTTGGGTTGTGGAGGTCTGATGGCAGTCGCTTCACGTAAAATATCAAAGTTCGGCCGTATCGTAATTAGTCTGAAAGCCTACCCAGCGGCGTCATTACACATTTGCCGCCAGTAGGCTATTAAAATTTTGCCGGCCCTACCGGTCGGTCTATCTAATTCGATACCCCAGGACAAGAAAGTCATAAAAAATAATGTAGACCCCAAATTTGCCGCCCTAGGCTTTAGCCTACTCAGCCTACTTTACCAGTAGGCTATCCGCCACTGAGCCTACCCCAACTTAGTTGGGAAAAGGCGCGGAGGATGATGTATTAGAAGTATGTTAAAATTGACTTTAGTGATATTGTAAGAATTTTAATTTCTTTAGAGTATTTGCCTCCAGCTTATATTTTGTACCAAACATTTTGTCATATAATTATGTTTTCTTTCAGAGGATAAACTGCAGATCAGAAAACTCGAAAGGCGTTTACTGTTTGCAGTATGACGACAACAAAATAGTGTCCGGTTTAAGAGATAATACAATCAAAATATGGGACAGAAAAACATTGCAGTGTGTTAGGGTAAGTTTTGTTACCACTTGCGGAGTTCGTAATTATACTAGATTTTTCTTGTATTTATGTAGATTTTGAGAAAGTTATTCAATTCGTCGAAATCTTTTTCTTATGGATGTTCACTGATTGATTTGATTGGTGAAACTTAATTAAATAAATAAAATAAATTACTCAAAGACGCCTGGCCAATTTGGCAATTTCTTCTTTTGTTTAAAAGGTTATACTTCCCAGGTGGTTCCATGGTCATTAGCTCAGGATCTGATGATAGGATTCTGAAGAAATCGAGGGATCTCTTCAAATTTTATATATTTTTATATTGAAGCGATTTGGGTATTTTTAAGCGAATTGAAGTCGGTGATACTCTTAACTTCGATGGCAAACAAGCATACGGCCCGACTGATGGTAAGCGGTTACCGTAGCCTATGGACGCTTGCAATTGCAGAGGACTGACATGCGTGTTGCCGACCCTTTAAAAACCTATAGGTGCACTCCTTTCTTGAAGAACCTTATTCTGTAGTCCTTTGAGAAAACATCGGATGTCCTAGATACCCTATGTTCTTTCCCCCTGGCAACGCGTTTGCAAAATTTAATAGCTCGAAAACCACGAGATTTCTCTAGAGGATATTGGTTACGTGACGAAAACCTAAGCGCCCCCTTGTACTCAATGTAATTTGTGACATCAAGTACTTTTCATTGAATTTCCCGTACTATCGTTTTTAACTGACTTCGAAAAGGAGGAGGTTCTCAATTTGACGGTTTTTTTGTGTTTATATGTTATGCGATATCCTCGCCATTTGTGAAACGATTTTAATAAAAAAAATTGTTGCACTTAAGGTTGGCCTATTTAAATTTGAAGAAAATATTTCACCTCTAACCACCTGGCAACCGTCCGGCTAGCCAAAAAAAGTGTTAGCGCAACGGAAAATGTTGGCCGCGAGTTAATTTATTTTTACGCCATATGTGGATTCTGCACGATACTGCTGTAATATTTTGTATACTAATTATCCGTATATTAGTTAGGGCAACTTTCATAGATGCCGCAATTTTACTTTCGAGTTTTTACAATATTTACTAAATTTTGATACAATGTATTCAATCCATCAAATATAGCAAAAGAAACTTCGTTCCAACCAGGCCAAGACACTTCACGCGTTTTTTTTTACTCTAATTCCAAATATTAAGTAAAAATAATAAAAGTGTTGCGTATCTGTTTACAGGAACTGCAAGGTCACACAGGTTCAGTCCTATGCTTACAATATGATGAACGAGCCATCATCTCGGGGTCATCAGATAGCACCGTTCGAGTTTGGGACGTCAACACAGGAGCTATGCTGAACACCCTCATACATCATTGTGAGGCTGTGCTGCATCTCAGATTTTGTAACGGCATGATGGTCACTTGTAGTAAGGTAAGTCACAATATGGAAGTCGACTGTTCTTTGAACGCCATTGTCACATATATGTGACAAAAAAAATATGAACTGAAACTCGGAATAAAAACTTGAGTTCTTGAGACTTGTGAAAAAAAACAGTCAGTCGTAGGACTGCACGTTAGAAGTGAAAACATAACTTCACAATATATTTGCATATACATACACACACACATCTGTTTATATATAATTAGGTTAAAAATAAAAACTAGGTAATAACATATCTAAATGTAAACATAGGGTACACTGGAAATTCTAAGCGGCGGTAGCGTAATGGCTAAGGCGTCTGACTTGCGATCAAGTGGTTGCGGGTTCGAACCCCACCCAGTGCATTACCGTTGTGAACCCACTCCTAACACAAGCGTTAAGCTTAGCTGGAGGGGTTAACGAGATTACTAGTAATGTGTGACCCACGTTACTAGTAATCTTCTTTAAAAAAAAAAGTTCTGCGCTCCTGGCCGCTCATAAATGTTTGAATTTCAAATGTTAAATTTTTTTAAATATAAGAAACTTGGCTCCGTCTTACAAATTTTCGAGCAGGTCATGTGTCCTGACGCGAGTTTAACATTTTTTACCCATCGCCAAAAGTGCACAACGCCGCTTAAGGAGTTTTCACTTCAAAAACTATTGATTTTCGTTTGTCACATATGTATTTAACTACTCCAATATAATTCTCATTACATTCGTTACGGATTCCCTTGGAGTCGTTGAGTAACATGCTTGATGTTTGGCAATGGGAAAATGTGGGAAAAGTCCCATGAAAACCACTCATAATATGAGTAGAACTGGTTTGACCAAATACTAAAATATGTCCAAATGTAATTGGTAACTGTTGTACAGGTTTAAAAAAATACAACTTTCGCACTAGGAATCATTATTGTGTCGCGGGGTACTTTACAACCATTCAAACAACAGACACAAAGAACACCCAGATTCGGGACAACAATTTGTGGATTCCACAAATTTTTGTTCCACATGGGAAACGAATGAGAAAAGTGCGGCATAGTGGCGAGGTGACCACTAAAATAAAACTATTAAACAATCCTCATGAAACTACGTGTTATGGGTGATACGTCGTGAGGTTTTAGATTAATCCTGCTCCGCTCTACCCATAATCAACTCAATTAAGAATACTGATAATATGTGGATCACTGATGCCAACTTGGAGATTTTCTCCCTAAATTTAGGGAGAAAAAATCTATACAGGGGGTTTTTTAAGGGAAATAACTTTTTGTGGGTATTTTTAGGGATAAAATTTTAATTGTTTTTTTTAATTGCACTACTCTCCATACTCCATACTTGTATTCAATAAAAGTTTATAAAAAAAAATTTAATTGATCAAATGATACTACTGTCATTGATGGTTACTAGATGGTGCTGATGCATATGTCTATATACTAGTCGTAACAGCTGACAGCTAAATTTATAAAATTCGGTACTGAAAAAAGAAATACATAATGTCATTTAAGTTTTTTATAGTTTTCCTGAGTTACATTTTTTAGGGAGTTTTTTAGTAATTGTGGCATTTTTAGGGGTTTTTGACTTTAGTTTAGGGGTAAATAGTTTTTGGAGTTGGCGACACTGATGTGTATCTATGGTATTAGAAGTTTTTAATTAAGAAAAAAGAAACATTGGTGATGTGATCGAAAAAGAGGGTGTTATTAATGGTTTGTGAATTATTTCTTACAGAGCTGTTTATATTATTCCAGGATCGTTCAATAGCAGTTTGGGACATGACATCAACAACAGAAATTATGCTAAGGAGAGTTTTAGTTGGACATAGAGCAGCAGTGAACGTGGTCGACTTTGATGAGAAATATATTGTTAGCGCGAGTGGGGATCGTACTATTAAGGTAAAACTTACTGGACTCGCTCCGGTGAAAAATGTATACAGCCGAATCCGATGCCATTGTCTTTATTATAGTTTAAGTAACATCTATCGGACTACAAGACGCGGCGCGTCAGTGAGTATTAGACTAACGTGCTCGCCGGCGCGTGACCGCCCACTGAATTAGCCCGACAAGTCGAGCCCGTCAGGCATTTGTAGCTTAGTACCTATAGTGCCGGTACATAGAAGCAACTATACCAGAAGCTTGAGAACCTATGTTATACGTGTCTAGGTGTGGAACACGTCGTCGTGCGAGTTCGTGCGGACGCTGAACGGCCACAAGCGCGGCATCGCGTGCCTGCAGTACCGCGAGCGGCTCGTCGTGTCGGGCTCCTCCGACAACACCATCCGCCTCTGGGACATCGAGTGCGGCCAGTGCATCCGCGTGCTGGAGGGGCACGAGGAGCTGGTGCGCTGTATACGGTTAGTAGACCCCCTGAATAACGTAAAGCGCTAACAATTATATGAAAATTCGTGCTTTTTAATACAGAAATCTTATTTTGAAACCGAAAAAATAAACTTGAAAATTGACCGATAAAGCTAATATTTCGTATGTCAGCCCATACATAAACGAAACTATAGATATTTAATACCAAGGATGTTGATGGAGCAGTTTTTTCTAAAAATGTCAGTATAAAAAAAAATATTGAAATTGAATTGGAATTTGCTCAAAAATGCTAGGAATATTTTCTGAAGGAAAAAAAAAATGAATTATTTTTACACAACCCTCTTAAAATTCGACCACACCTTTCTGTAACGCCCTGTACATACCAGAGATGGCTTGGTGGATAGAATTTCGACCCTATTAACACCGTACCAAGGGTAAGCAGAATAAGAAAGAAGCCTGTTGTAGTAGTGTAAAAGATGGGTAAACTGAAAGTATATGGAAAGGGATAGGTAGGTGAGACAGGAAGGGACCATCCATAAATTACGTTATACGTTAAGGGGTGGGGGAGGGGGTCAACGAAGTGTGACATTGTGTGACAAGGGTTGAGGGTTAAAAGCTTCGTAACGTCACATGTCAAAATCTAAAGTATTAAACACAAAATATTACGAAATATAATATAATAAACGAAAACTACGCTACTATACTTTTACTAAAAAATTATATAGAACTGCTCTTTTTAGTTCTGGGTGTAAAATAGCAAAGTATGTGACGTCATACCAGGCCCTCCTTGGTATGACGTCACATACTTTCCAGTTCCACAAATGAAACAAG